>JAJHZJ010000350.1:0-372222 GCA_023548195.1 Bettongia penicillata ogilbyi | reverse complement strand
CAACCTCTAGGCACTACACTACCAAGCATCATGTTTATGTTAAAGACAAAGAAAATGAGGTTCAGAACGATTATGTGAACTGTCCCTGACCAATATTAGTATTATTATAACTAATATATTCTCATAGCTAATGGGAATCAGAGGCAGAATTAGAATCCAGATTTTGCATGTCTATATAACAAATACCCTTTCAATTGATATTTGATCTTGGGTCAGGACAGACTTTCTCTAGGGGAGAACACTTGTTAAATATATTTCAGGGAAAATTACTGAAATGGTCACTAGAGTGATACACAAGAGTACCAATCAAGATGTTTTCTTGGAAATAAAAACAGCAAATATCTGAGGTCACATTTGCAGTCAGCTCTTCCCAAATCCAGATGCAGTTTCCTATACATAGCACACCTAAAAGACTATTCTAGAGAATGAGAGTTGCCATTAATTAATAGGAGTCTTGTGTCTAACAAATTTGAATGGGGGTTATAATTATTTTCTTTCATTCACTCAGTGCTCCAACCAAATGCTCCCACTTGCTATTATCCATATATGAATTAACGACTATCTTCACATTTTTGCAACTGTTCTCAGTGCCAGAAATGCTTTCTACTGACAGAGTCTAACTCTACAAACCCTTTCCTCACTTCAAGATTCACTTTAATTGTGATTTTCTTCAAGAGAATTTCCCTTATCTTTCAGTTTTCCTACCTTATCATTGCATATTTAATTTGCTTATGTCATGTATATACTTATCACAATCAACCAACATTTACTAAGTACCTATGTGCCAATTACTGTGGTAAATATTGGGGATATATAAAGAAGGAACAGATAATCTCTGCCCTCAAGCTGAAGGAACATTCAATCTGAAGAGGGAGATAATATGCAAATACATAAATAAATAAATAAATAAATATATATATATATATATATATATATATATATATATATATATATACACACACATTCAACATATAGATAGATAGATTAGATAGATAGATAGATAGATAGATAGATAGATAGATAGATAGATAGATGGATGCATGGATGGATGGATAGATGAATATGTATATATTTACTCATACACATATATACCCATAAAGCAAGCTATGTACATAATAAACAGGAAATAATTAAAAGAAGTAAAGCACTCATATTTGTGTCCTTCCAGTGTATGCTATTTTATATAGTAAATCCATTTTCATTTTCAGTATGGTTGGATGATTGTTTTTAACTTACCAGGTAAATACTCTTTTCCTTCTTATTAAGTTCAGATACCTATTTAAATAAATCAGTCATCATCTCTCTTTGGTAGACTATTTCTTCTTTCAGCTTAGAATCACACTCTAATTTAATAAATGGTTGAAAAATTTTAACTTCTTACAGGGACATTTTGAACTTGTCCATAAAGTACATTAGAGTAGCATGTAAGAAAAACCTTCATCCATATGTCTCTAATACTTTTTTCCTATAATCTTGGGAATTAATTATATATTTGCTTCCTTTATACAATTCTGTACAATTTTTACTTTAATATTTCCTTGTAATCACACTCAAATTGATATTGCATTAGTATTATACATGGCATTTATTTCTTATTTGCTGTTATGGCATGTTTTCTTTGATATATTGGGTACTATATGTTGACACACACACACACACACACATATATATATATATATATTTATATATTTTTCCTTACAGAAGATTGCATTGGGATCACCCTATTTTTTTTTCTTTCAGTCACTTCATTTTTAAATGACTTGTTATTTCATTGGCAACATAGAAGTTAGAAATCAGACATCCATTTATGATTTGAACTAGAACTAATTCTATTCTTTCTCAAGTTGAAGAATTTATCTCTAGACCTTCTTCACCAGTTTTGAATATAAATTAACTTCCAAATGTTATGGAGGGGGGGCATGAAAAAACATTAGAGGAAGTATGATCTTGCATAGCAGTAAAAAATATTGAAGGGGAAAATGTCTCTAGAAAGCTTGGCAGAAGAAAGAAAAAAAAAGTAGATCATCCAAAGAACCTCTTTAGATTAACCTGGTATTAGGATAACAATACAGAAAATAAATGAATCAAATTTGCCAGTATTTCTATGACAGTCTAGTTTCATCATTGGTGATAGTGAAACCACAGTATTGGGACTCAAACATCTCAGTTTCCTACATGAGAAAGCCTAAAAGTAATTAAAATGGAGTTAAGAAATTAGCTAGATCAGGCCAGCTATACACAGAAAAAATTCATGCTGGGAGTCACACAATGTTTAAAATTTTTAAGTAACTACAAAATGTGGCATTGACTACAACCTCTCTCCTCTTTTCTTCTCTAGTCTAGGACTGGTTATTTCACAATGTTAGTACTCAGTATTTAAGGTTGAAGTGATTCCCTGAGGAGCAATACATTTTCAGATTTCTAGTGCTAATTTCTAGTGTTAATCTTTGTATGTGACTATTTCTAACATTGTTATAGCTCATGAAACCCTACTGGTATATTTAGCATTACAAATCAGTCACAAATACTCAAAATTAAATAAAATATTTGCTAAAAATTCCAACAATCAAATAATATTTATATAATATCCCACTCTGAAACTTCAGTGATATTCTCACCCCAATGCACACAATGCTGAGTGGGAGAGTGGGCACATTTCTGAAGTACCAGATGAGAAAAGCACACACGTAGGGAATATATATGTGTTGCCAGGATAACTCTGGTGCTATAGAGTATGAAGCTCTCATGTCTCCTTTCTGTATTGTGAATTGTCAAGAAAACCTCCTCAATAAACGAATCTTTATTTAATTGCACTAATAAGTTGAGGTGATCCACAATATTCTTGATTAGCACCACCTGGACATGCTAGACATGTTGATTAATTAGTGAGGTAGCTTCTTTGCTTCTGATCTTTTCCTCTGCTAATTTGGATATACTTCTACACAGAAATTTGTTATCTGTCACCTCAGACTTCAGGCTTAGCTTAAGCCCTTAGCTAAAGTAGTCTAATGTTCTCCTAAGTAGACTATCCTAAAATTGGCAAAATCTCCAATTCAGGTTATTTGTAAGTTTATTCTTTTTTATTTTTTTTGGTTTGCAGCCACAGCAGATGGCATTGGAGAGATCTTCTTTCTGTTTATCTTCTTGCCACTTTTCATTCTTCTCAGAAGCAAATAATGTTTCTTTACATTCCTTTCTACTCTTCTCATCAGGTGGTGGCAGTAGAGAACTCCAGACTTTTATTGGTCTAAAATATGCCTAGAAATAAGTGAGAACTCAGTATGAATAATGGTCTTTGACAGAATTCAGAAATTTGTTTCCTTACCTCTCCTCTCTTCTCTTAGCTTTTCAAGATTCAGCACATGATTCTTCTCTATCAATGACCCCATTTTAGCTTATGTTTACTCTCCCAATTCTCATTTTCTTTGTCTATAAATATGTAAATTACACTTATAATCGTAATCATTGAAATTTTCGAATGTCAATATTTCTACACTTATCAAACTAATGGTTCTCCAGTTCAATTCTTCATATGAAAACCACTGAAGCAAATCATGTTCTGCATTTATTCCAAAATACTATGGCTTGCTATATGCAAAAGGGCAACTGATATCTTAGTACAGAACATTAAGACAGGCAATTCAATAACTGATTTTCTTAGAACTCTCGGGCCGTCCTATGGCCCAGACGAATGAATTGTTGATGTAAACTAAACTCAGTAACTACTTTTCTCAAAAGCAGATTTGTGCCCTAGGTAAGTAAACTGTCAGGAGTTTTCCTCTTAAGTAAGAATTGAATTTCAAGATAACTAAAATAATTCAGAATAGCAAATGAATGGAAAAAAAGAAATCACTAAAGGTAAATCCTGTCCTCCATGATGATGTCCAAAAGTTAAAATATTTCTCCACAGATGAAGCTATAAATATAACTTGATTTAGTGATTCTGTCATCATCGTTATAAAAGACATCTAATGCAGGTTCCTAGTGGAAGAAGGATTCCCTAGGGTTATATTTTCCAGATGTCCTTTTTAGTTGCTAGTAATTCACTGATGGTATCAAGTCTTGAATGTTGTAGCCTTTAAAATGAAATCCATTGCCTCTCAGAATAAGTGGGGCTAACGTTTCCTATAAAAGAAAAAAAAATCCTATAACCTTCAGATAAAGAATGTCTAGACTTTAGACTACTACAAAGTTGAAGTGTTGGTCTTATGAGTTGAGTTAATCAGTACACCTATCTTATTTTGTCATTGCAGATTACAAAACAGTTATGTGTAAAATTGAATAAGAGCAAGACAACAAACTAGATTGGATTTGGGAAGTTATAGGATACTATAAGTGCTCCCCAACATTTAACACAAAATTATAAAACCTTTTATTTAAGGGAGTGATATCTTCTTCTACTGTTGCTTTCAGGCTATGAATAATGAAGCATCACAATCTCCAAAAAATCAAAATTGAGATGACCTAAAATGCAAAAAAAGACAAACAGTGGAAAATACAAACTGAATATTAATATATTATTAATAATGATTTACATGTAAAGGTGAATGACTACTTCAAAGAGAAAATATATAATCAGACTAGGAGCTAGGCATATCATATAGTGAGTGACTGATATGAAATAGACAGTCTGAGTTCTATGATAGTACACATTAATGCTAAAAGAGTTGTGCGGGGGAAATCACCACTATATCAAAGAGGTGATAAACGGAAGCTCAGTTGCAAACTATGGACACTAATATCAGAGACCAGCAGCAGGGAAACTGAAATCTTGAGGCCATATATGGCCTTACAGGTCTTCAAGTGTGGCCCTTTGATTGAATCCAAATGTCAAAGAGCAAATACCTTTAATAAAAGGGTGACAGAATTGAATAAGCACTCAACAAAACTCTCTCAATATTCACCTTCAAACAACTTTAAAATAGTGCCTGAAATCAAAATCTGGTGTGGCAAAGTCGAAAATTGATCCAAATGAGACCTTATTTCAGACAAAGACAACTTAGAAAATTAGGAGAGATATATGACATGGTGGTAGAGCCTGGCCTGGAGCACATATGGATATAATACTGATAATGTGAGTAGGTGGTGGGGATAAAGACAGCAGCAGTAGTTTGGGGAGCTATGAAACCAGATATGTTAAGAGAATATGACAGTAGGGCAGAATGAGATTACAGGGGACCATGGTAATAGGACTGGATGCAGAATTGGAAGCTGTATTGAAGCTACATTATTTACAACCACTTCTGAGTCACAGTTCAAGGTAGAGAAGAGTGCTTTCAGTCAAGAGGGAGGAGGGAGATTGAAGGGATAGAATCACTTTTACTTCTAAGGGATCAGAGACCCAGAGAAACATTATTGCTTTCAGTCAGAGGGGTACCCAGATGAGCTGTATTGACTCCAATCTCAAGGATAAAGGACCTTTTGTGGGTAAGGGCCAGAAGCAGATTACAACAGATTTAGAGTGCTGAACATTTCTAACACCCCCAGAACTATGTCTGAAAACAGTAATGCAATAAAACTTGAAATTTCAGACAGGACCCTTGCCCCCTCTACCCATTCCAGAAACAGAGTCAACTTTGGTAGAAATTGAAAATCCATAAATAGGATAGAAAATGAGAAAACAATAACAAACAACCAGACAGTAAATAGCTACTATAGTGACAAAGATCAAAATAGAAACTCTGAAGACAATAAAGTCAAAAGATCTAGAAGAAACACCTCAAAGCAAAATCTATATTGGACACAAAGCAACAAAAATTCCTAGAAGAGCTAAAAATAATTTTCAAAGTGAAAGCAACAGAGTAAAAAAATAGATAAAAATAAGATCAATGGAAGAAAACTATGAAAAGACAATTAGCAGTTTGGTGAAAGATGCATAAATTTAAGTAGAAAATAACACCTTAAAAACAAAATGTTCAAAATTGAAAAAAGAGATACAAAAGCTAACTAAATAAAATTATTCCATTAAAATTGGGTAAATAGAAGTTAATGACAACATGAGAAATCAAAAAAGTAAAAAAAAGTCAATAGAGTATAAAAAATAGAAGAAAATGTGAAATAACTAAGTGGAAAAACAGCTGACCTGGAAAATAGACTTAGGAGAGGTAATTTAGCAATTAGCAATTATATTTATAAGTAATCATATCTATAAGTGGGAGGAGCTCATCCATAAAATTGAAAGTAATTGTAGAATGAATTAGAAACCAGAATCCAGCAATATGTTGTTTACAAGAAACACACTTGAAAGAGAGAGACATAAATAGAGTAAAATAAATGGTTGAAATAGAATCTATTATACTTCATCTTAAGTATAAAAAAAGTAACAATCATAATACTGGACAAAGCAAAAATTAATTAAAATAAATAATTGTCGATACTGCATCATGCTGAAAAATACTATAGACTATGAAGTCATATCATTATTAAACCTATATGCCCAAAATGGTATCGCATTCAGGTACTTAAAAGAAAAAAATTAAAAATAAATCCATTACAGGAAGAAATAGACAATAAAATTATGTTAATGGGAAATGAAATTTTATTTCAATTATATTTATAAACCTAAACATAATCAAATGCAGAAAGGTAGAAATATTAAATTAACCATTTTCTGAACATAATGGATTAAAAACAATTCAATAAAGGGTTATGGAAGCACAGATTAAAAGTTGATTGAAACCTAAATAACTGAGGATCAGAGAAAGATGGCAGAGTAAGAGCAACACCTCTCCCAAGCTCTAAGACAAACTGCTTTAGATACCTCTAAAAAGATAATCTGACCAAATTTTGGAGGTGCAGAATCCAACAGGAGACAGACTGTGGCAGATTCACAGCCCAGGACAGACTGGAAGGTGGAATGGAAGGATGTATTCCACAGGGCCCAGGACAATATATTCAGGGTAGCAGAGCAGGAGGGCCCTGAGGAGAACTGGGGCGGAAGTAGGCAGAATCGGCAGAGTGGCAGCTCAGGGTTAAATACCAACAGAACCCAGCGAGTAACAGCTGCTGAGTACCAGATATCAGCTGCAGCAGTTACTGAGACTTTCAGCCTGAAGATTAAATGTCTGTAAGTCACCAACTTGAACTGCAGGGAGCCACGAAGGCAGAGTGATCAGTAAGTGCTCTCTCCTCCCTCTTTGGTGATTTCAAAAGAACCATAAAATATTTCCCCAGAAAAATCTTGGATCAGCGGGAACAGCAGAGGGGGCAAACAGTCTCATAACATTTGATGCTAGGAAAACAGGTAAGGGTAATTCCTAACCCTGTAACAGAGGCAAACCAGAAAGAGAGGGTCCCCAGGGTAGTAGAAACTCGCACTAGGGCCCAGGCAAGCTTCAGTTTTGGAGAGGAACCTCAGGAGGTGTGGAAACTCACACTAGGATCTAGGCACGCCTCAGCCCTCCAGGGGAAAGGAGAAGATGATAGGGCAGCTGGGATCACCATCTCCTGAGCTTGCCTTTGTCTCAGTTCAGCTGAGGAGATTTCCAGTGACCAGACCACCTCCTGCACACTTAATAAGCTAACCACAGGGCAGACCGAGGAAACACAAAACAAAACATAGATAAAAAGACACCTGCTCTTACCTTTTTCACACTTGTCACCTCAACATCAAGTTCTGCAGCTTCTAACTGGAAAAACTAGAACCCACAAAACCAATCACCATCATGAGAAAGAAAAAGCAAAACAAGGGGGACAAAAACCATAAAATCTTTCTATGGGAACAAAGACCAAAAGAGAAATACCAAAGAGGTCAGTAGTGAGACTGTACTTACATCTGAAACTTCAGAAGGGACTAGGAACTGCTCACATGCACAAACAGCCCTCCTAGGACAACTGAAGAAGGAAAAAGAAGAAAAACTGGCCAATGATTTGAAAAGTATGAAAGAAGAATTCACTGATGAGAACAACTTTTTAAAAAAGGAAAATCGAACAAATGGAAAAGGAAGCACAAAACCTAACTGGGAAAATTGGACAAATGGAAAAGGATGTACAAAAATTAACTGGAGAAAATAACTCCTTAAAAGGAACAATTGGACAGATGTAAAAGGATATGCAAAAGTTAACTGAAGAAAACAATTTGATAAAGATTAGAATTGGGCAAGTAGAACCTAATGACTCTATGAGACATCAAAAATCAGTCAAACAAAATCTAAAGAATGAAAACATAGAAGAAAATGTGAAATATCTAATTGGAAAAAAAGCGACTTACCTGTAAAAAAATTCAGGAGAGAAAATTTAAGGATTATTGGCCTGCCAGACAGCCAAGAGGAAAAAAACAATCTGGACAATATCTTTCAGAAAATCATCAAGGAAAAATTCCCAGAAGTGTTATATCCAGAGGGCAAAATAGTCATAGAAAGAATTCACTGTTCACCTTCAGAATAGAATCCCAAATTAAAAACCCCAAGAGATATCATTTCCAAATTCCAGAACTATCAACTGAAGGAGAAAATATTACAGGCAGTCAGAAAGAAACCAATCAAATGTCAAGGAGCTATAGTCAGGATTTGCAGCTTCTGCATCAAAAAATCGAAAAAATTGGAATCTGATACTCCATAGGACAAAAGAACTGGCACTACAACCAAGGATCAACCACCCAGCAAAATTCAGCATAACATTTCAGGCAACAAGATGGTCATTCAGTGAAGTAAGGGATTTCCACACCTTCCTGACAGAAACGCCAGAACTTAATAGAAAATTCGATCTTCAAACGCAGGTTTTCAAGAGAAACATAAAAAGGTAATCAGGGAGAAAAAAAAAATAAAACAACTTGTTGCTCAATTTGGGCAAACTGTTTTCCTCCCTATAAGGCAAGATGATAACTGTTAATCTTGAGAATTTTACATCTATTAAGAAATATGAAAGGGTTACACATAGGGGGACAGGTGTAAAGTAAATGATGTGATGATAAAAATATAATTTAAGCATGAAAAGGGATTGTCAGAGGAGGTCTGAAAAAGAAGAAGTAGAAAATGTTAAATTACATCACAGGAAGAAGGACAAAATTATAGTAGAGGGAAGGAAGGGAAGGAGATGAGCATTGTTTGAGATGTACTCTCATGTGATTTGGTTCAAGGAGGGAACGATATACTTAAGTATATAATTCTAATTACCTGTATAGGCAGTGAGAGGTGAAGGGAGAAGAAAGGGGAGGGGAAGCTAAAAGGGAGGGAAGAAGCAGTAAGGGTAAAGGAGAGTAAAAGGGAGGGGGACTAAAAGAAGCAAGTGAAAGCTACAGGAGATGGTAAGGGAATACTATTGAGGAGGGGAAAGGAGACAGAAGAACTAAAAGCACAAATGGTGGGAAAGAGGATGGAGGGAAAAATACAGATTTTAATTGTAACTGTGAATGTAAATGGAATTAATTCTCCTATAAAACAGAGAAGGATAGCAGAATGGATTAAAAGATATAATCCAACAATAAGTTATTTACAAGAAACACATTTGAAATGGGGGGATACAAACAAGGTATAGGTCAAAGGTTGGAGCAGAATATATTGTTCTTCAGTTGCTGTAAGAAAAGGAGAGTAACAATCCTAGTCTCAGACAAACAAAAGCAGAAATAGATCTAATCAAAAGAGAAAAGGAAAGAAAATATATCCTGCTGAGAGGCACCATAGACAATGAAGCAATGTCATTAATAAACACGTGTGCTCCAAGTTGTATATCATCCAGTTTCTGAGAGGAGAGTTTGGGGGAGTGGAAGGAAGAAACTGACAGCAAAACTATACTAGTGGGGGACTTGAACCTACCACACTTGGAACTTGATAAATCTAACCTCAAAATAAAGAAGAAAGAGTTTAAGGAGGTAAATAAAACTGAATAAGATAGATGTGATAGATCTCTGGAGAAAACTGAATGTGAATAGAAAGGAATGTACCTTTTAATCAGCATTTCATGGCACATATGCAAAAATGGACCATGTACTAGGACACAAAAACCTCACAATCCAGTGCAGAAAGGCAGAGATAATCAACGCATCCTTCTCAGATCAAAATCCAATAAAAATTATACGTAATAAAAGGCCATGGAATGATTAACCAAAAATCTAATGGAAACTAAATAATCTAATCTTAAGAAGGAGTGAGTTAAAGAAGAAATCATGGAAACAATCAACAACTTTATTCAAGAGAATGACAATAATGAGACAACATACCAAATTTATTGGACACTTCAAAAGCAGTTCTTGGGGGAAGTTTTAAATCTTTGAATGCCTGCATAAGTAAAATAGAGAAAGAGGAATTCAATGACTTGGGTATGTATCTGAAATAGCTAGAAAAAGAACAAATTGAAAATTCCAAAGTACCTACCAAATTAGAAATAATTAAAACCAAAGGAGAGATTAATAAAACTGAAATTGAGAAAAGTATTGAAATAATAAATAAAACCAATAGTTGACTTTAATAAAGAATTAATAAAATTGATAAATCTTTGGTCAATTTGATTTTAAAAAGGAAAAAAGAAAATCAAATTACTAATATCAAAAATAAAAGGGATGAACTCACCTCCAATAAGGAGGAAATTAAAACATTATTCGAAAATACTTTGCCCAACTTTATGCCTACAAATTCGACAATCTAAATGAGATGGATTAGTATATTAAAAAAAATATAAATTGCCCAGATTTACAGAAGAGGAAGTTGAATACTTAAAAAGCCTCATTTCAGAAAAAAGAAATTGAACAAGCCATCAATGAACTCCCTAGGAAAAAAATCTCCAGGGCCAGACGGATTTAAAAGTGAATTCTATCAAACATTTAAAAAAGAATTAATTCCAATACTATATAGACTATTTTTGAAAACTGGGGAAGGAGTCCTCTCAAATTCTTTTTATAATGCAAATATAGTTTTGATACCCAAACCAGGAAGAGACAAAACAGAGAAAGAAAGTTATATATCATTTTCTCTAATGAATATAGGTGCAAGAATTTTAAATAAGATTTTAACAAAACTAATACAGCATCTTATTGCGAGAATAATATGTTATGATCCTGTAGGATTTATACCAGGAATGCAGGGCTGATTCAATAATAGGAAAACTATTAGCTTTATAGATTATATCAACAAAAACTAACCAAAAGCACGTGATTATATCAATAGATGTAGAAAAAGCTTTCGACAAAATACAACACCCATTCCTATTAAAAACGGTGGAGAACATAGGAAGAAAGGGAACTTTGCATAAAATAACAAGCAGTATCTACCAAAAACTTTCAGCAAGCACTATATGCAATGGAAATAAGCTACATGCATTTCCAATAAGATCAGGGGTGAAACAAGGATGTCCATTATCACCACTATTATTCAATATGGTGCTAGAAATATTAGCTGGGGCAATTGGACAAGAAAAAGAAATTGAAGGAATAAAAATAGGCAAAGAACAAACTAAGTTATCACTCTTTGCAGACGATGTAATGATATACTTAGAGAATCCCAGAGATTCAAGTCAAAAACTACTTGAAATAATAAACAACTTTGGCAAAGTTGCAGGTTACAAAATAAACCCACACAAATTTTCTGCATTCTTATATATTAGCAACAAAGTCCTTCAGCAAGAGATAGAAAGAAAAATCCCACTTAAAGCTAGAGTAGACACTATAAAATGTTTGAGAGTTTACCTGCCAAAACAAACCCAGGGACTACATGAACACAGTTACAAGACACTTTTTGCACTAATAATCAGATCTAAGCAGGTGGAAAACCATCAGTTGTTCATGGGTAGGCCGAGGTAATATAATAAAAATGACAATTCTACCTAAATTAATCAGAGGGACTAATGAAAATAAATTCTAGGGAAGGTGGCCCAGTGCTACCAGATTTCAAGTTGTATTGTAAAGAAGCAAATATCAAAAGCACTTAGTACTGGCTAAGAAACAGATAGGTAGACAAGTGGAATAAACTAGGTACTCAAGACACAGTAAGCAATGAATATAGCAATCTCCTGTTTGATAAAACCCAAGGACTGCAGCTTCTGAGAAAAAACTCACTGTTTGACAAAAAGTGCTAGGAATACTGGCTAAGACTGTGGTGGAAAGTAAGCATAGATCCATGCCTGACATCATACACAAGAATAAAATCCGAATGGGTACACGATCTCGGTATAAAGACTGACACCATGGACAATCTGGAGGAGCAAGGAATAGTGTATTTATTCGA
Organism: Bettongia penicillata ogilbyi; assembly: GCA_023548195.1. Classification (NCBI taxonomy): domain Eukaryota; kingdom Metazoa; phylum Chordata; class Mammalia; order Diprotodontia; family Potoroidae; genus Bettongia; species Bettongia penicillata. The sequence goes on along the minus strand of JAJHZJ010000350.1, from coordinate 360,067 downwards.
TTTATGGAGAAAGGGAGAATTTTTGACTAAAGAAGAGATAGAAAGCATTATGAAGTGCAAGACAGACCATTTTGATTCCATGAAACTGAAATTTTTTGCACAAGCAAATCCATTGTAACCAAAATTCAGAGTGATGTAGTAAATTGGGAAAGAATTTTTCCAGCTAATCTTGGGGGTAAATGCCTGATATGACAGGCAATTTTCAGAGAAAGAAATTAAAGATACCTATAATCATAAAAATACTCTAAATTACTTTTGATTAGAGAGATGCAAATGAAAACCACTCTGAGTTACCACATTACAGCTATTAGATTGGCAAACATGACAGAACAAGAAAACTATAAATGTTAGAGAGGATGTGGGAGAGTTGGAACACTAATACATCCTACCATCCTGGAGAGTGGTTTGGCACTATGCCCAAAGGGCTACAAAAATATGTATTCCCTTTGACCCAGCAATATCTCTTCTAGAACTGTACCCCCAAGAGATCATAAAAATGATAGAGAGTCCCACATGTACAATCTTTTTTGAGCTCTTTGGATATCTATTTCATTGGATATCTATTTCAGATGTTTGGGATACCAAGGCCTTTACTTCTATGTCTTTCCCTGATGGCAAGCATTGTTCTTCCTCATCAGAAAGGAAAGGAAGAAATATTTGTTCACCAAGAAAGTAACCTTCTATGGTCTTATTTTTTTTTTCCCCTTTTCTGGGCATCTTACCAGCCAGTTACTTGACTTCTGAGATTCCTCTCCATCTCCGCCTCTCCTCCAGATCCGCCCAGCTAAGTGCTTGGTGTCTGAGATTCAAATGCTGCTTCCTAGCCTCAGGGCTTTCAGCAGGGAGCCGGGATGCTATTCAGTGTGAGATTAAGTTCAGGTTCTCAGGTTGGGGCAGGGCCACTGCCCAGGCTCTGTTTCCTCAGGGGGTTTATGCAGAGACCTTCAACAATGGAACCGAGCTCTTGTTTGCTTTGGGAGCTCTTGTCCTCTGCTGCCTCTGCTGCTGCCTCCCGAGGGGGCCTGAGTTATGGAGACACCTTGCTCCCCTCTCAGCCAGCCCAGAAGTCTCTCTCACTGACCTGTAGCACCTGTGGGTTGAGGGACCTTCGAAGCCACCAGAGATTCCATCCCTGAAGACTGATCGGATCTGGTCCTCTCAGTGCCATGTGGCCAAGGCAGGGGTGGACTCTGCTCCAGGTCCAGTGGGCAGTGGACCTTTGGTGTCAGTTTTTCAGGGCTCTCTGGAACAGAATCCTCCTCCACTCCGTTGTTGTGTGGCTTCCACTGCTCCAGAATTTGTTGGAAGTTTCTCTTTATATGTGATTTATGGGCTGTGGGTTTGGAGTAGCATATGTGAATCTTTCTACCCCACCATCTTGGCTCCTCCTCATCTCTTTATTCATGGAAACTTTATTTAGTTTCATTCAACTTTAAATTGAATGTAAAATACATATCCATCCATTCACCCATCCATCTGTCCATCCTTCTATCTGTGTCTTTTTTTCTGTTTCCTAATCTAATATCAACCTAAAATTTCTAATTAAGGAATGCATATACATACATATACATATATACATATATATATATATGTGTGTGTGTGTGTGTGTGTGCGCGCGCACATGTGTGCATATATACATACATATATTCTCTTACTATTCATAAGCTTTGTTTTAGAAAAAGAATAGGTATGATTTTCTTAGATGATATTTTATGAATATGATATATCCACATTTCCAACATTTTTAATACCTATATCCAAGTTTTCTTAGTAAGCAGGAACACTTTATTGCTTATTGACCCAGCAGTTTCGCTCTTTTAATAAACATTCCTTCATCAGTGATTTACTTCTAAGAACACTAGTAATTTACCTGACAGATTCAGAATTTAGCCTATATTGACATGAATATGTTGTATTTAACATTCAAGTGCGTGATGATTTTTTTCAATTTTCTACTTGGAAATTCTCGACATGGAACCATTTAAAATTAGTTCCTATGAATTCAGGATATATTTTTTATATATTAGATGAAAAATTGATTTTTATCAAAATAATTTATCATATTGACAGTTTCCTAATATTCTGAGCTCCATTATTCTTTCAAAAATTATGTATAATTCCAACTAACACTTTTTTACAAACTACTTATTTTTGTTTGATGTTTCTTTTCTTATGAGACAACGGGGAATAACATCTTTAGTTCTCTCAGTTTTTCTTTTGATATATTATGTGTCTAATGTATTATGGAGAAAAAAGAGCCATTAGAAAAGTTTGGGGGTTTTTTTTGGCATTCTTTACAACGCTGTTTATTTAATGAGAAAATAAAATCTCCCTAAAAAGAAAAGTCAATAAATCAAAAGCTCCTAACTCCAAAGTTTGCTCCCAAAAATGAAATAGGAAAACAAACCATACTCTTGACATGGCTTTTGGAACTTTCAGGCTTTAGAAAAATAAATGGAAAGCTGTTGAACATTACTAAATGTGCTGTGTTTCTGAGTCAATTTTTCATAGCTCCATGATGACAGGTACTGTGTTTGGATGCTTTTTTGAATATTGTGTGCATTACTAATTTTTATTAATCAATTTATCTTGCTTTTTCAACATTCACTTCCAAAAACTTTTGAGTTTTACATTTTCTTCCCAACCCTCTACTTCCTCCTCAAGATGGGATGCAACCTGGTACAGGCTTTACATATACTTTCATAATAAGCATTTTCTCATCAGTCATGTTGTAAAGAAGAATCACAGCCAATTGAAGGAACCACAAGAAAGAAGAAACAGAGAAAACAATAACAAAGGAGAGCAAATCTGTGTTCAAACTCCATAGTTCTTTTTTATTGATGTCAACAGCATTTTTTATCATGAATCTTTTGGAGTTTCCTTGGATACTTGTATTTCTGAGAAGAACCAAGTTCTTGAAATTTAGTCATTGCACAATGTGGCCATTGTACTCCTGATTCTGCTCACTTTACTGTGCATCAGTCCATATATCTTTCCAGGTTTTTCTAAAGTCTGTCTGCTCATCTATTTTTATAGCACAATAGTATTCTATTATATTCATATACCACAAATTTTTCAGCCATTCCCAATTCATGGGTATCTCCTCAATTTCCAATTCTGTTGCATTTCTTGGTATTCCTGGGAACAGTGCTTGCTACATGAAAATGCTAAATAAATGTTGGATGACTAACAGACTAACCACAAATTTATGTAGGTATTAATTGCCTAGACAAATTCAAAAATGACTGCATATGCTATGGCTGTTGTGTGATTTTCCAGATTTTCTAATGAAACATGGTGTAATTTAATCAGCTTTTTATCTTTCTGGAGTCAACAAAATATAACCTCAAAACATAGATTTTTTATAGGCTGATTTAGGGAAGTATGTTCTTACATAGATTCTGGAACAGAGACTACCTCCAAATAAAAAAAAGGTTAGATTTATATATGCAAATCACAAAATATTATTTTAATGACCTTTAAAATATATGTACCTATGATGTACATAAATATCTACACTCTCACTTCGCAGTCAACATTTGGAATAGGTTTTACTAAAACTAGTTCAGAGTCTTCTTTTTCAATTCACAAAAGAATATTTTTACTAATATAAAATTAGATAGAAAAGTTCCATATATGCAAACAGACAGGAAATATTCATTAAAACTCTAAATGTGTAAATGAGCTTGTGATTTGGGAAGACCTAGTGAAATAAATATTTTATGTTTAAACAGTTATGCTTTCCTTTTTTAAAACTCTAAACTGAGAAAGATTCCAAATTTGAGGTATCACAGATCAGTTGCAGTGTTATTTTCCAAGTAATCAGGAACTGGCTCTTGGTTTTCCATTAAATGAAAGTCTAAGGTCAGGTAACTTCCTAGAGTTGATGAATTCCTATTGCTTTGTTGTTTTATTGGGGGTGTGAAAGGATGCTGAGGTACTAAGTAATTGAAGAGCTTCAAAGTAGGTCTTTTTTTTTTTTTCCACTTAGAATGACTGTTTCATTAAATTCAGTAAGCTGCTTGGTATAATGGAATATTTTGTGTGGGCAATAGCGCTCATAGTGAACCTTTCTTTTACACAAATTCCTTAATCATACTATAGAATTTAAGCACTTGTAAAACATAAGGAATTGGAAAAATGAAAAAGGGGAAAGAGAAGAGTGGGAGGGGTCACATAGAACTGGCAAGAATGTACAGAGACTCATATAATGTCTTCTTGATAATACTTGGATATTACCTTTGGCTCATTTCTGTATTATGAAGAGCTTTCCTTAGTTTTGGGGGGTCCACGTTGCTAATTTTTGTATTATTTGCTTGATTTCTTGTGCTCATTCTTTCTTTGAAAATCCACTTCTTCCTAGACCATTTAAAAATGTGTCAAAGTTTTATACCTTCTCATATTTTCTATTGCTTGAGTCACACATACAATCATAGCTTGAACTGGAAGAACCTTAGAAGCTTTTTAGACTAACATAGATGGATTATTTCCACTGTAACTCCTAAACATTAGATGGTTTGTGTATCTCTGCTTGAAAGCTTCCAGTGATTTAGAACTCACTACTCGAAAAAAAAACTTAGCCCTTTGTTGAACAATCTAACTAAAAAAAAATCCATTTCATTAAGTTAATCAGATTGTTCTCGATTTTATTAAAATAAGAAAATTGGTAACTATAAAAGATTAGATAATCAATTCTTAAAAATAAAGAAGTTTCCTACTTGATAAATCAAAGAATGCAACTACTTCCCCATAACTGTAATTCAATAGTCCTAGTACTGCCCTCTGGGATTACTCAGAATAATCTAATTTTTTATTCACATAGCAATTCATAATATATTTTAAGACTGCTGTTTTACTTTTTCTTAAAGATACTGTGAGCAGAATAAAAAAAAATGAACAGTCCTTAGCTTTAAAAATATATCTTTAAGTGTGAGTGGAGGAAGAAGGAAGGATATAAGGGGATACAGATAATAACTTGTTCAGAGAGAGGTATGTTTTTTTTTTCTTCAGATCTTGATAATATCTTTTCCATGACTCTCCACACAACTCAATATATAACTTGAGATATAGTAACTTCAATGTGAAGATGAGTACATAAATGTATGCAAATGAAATCATAGAAAATATGATTTCCAATTAAGAAATGAAAGCAAAATTGTTAAATAATACTTAGAAACTTCACAACTGCATAGCATTACTACTTTTATCAGGAAGAGTTGTGATTTCTTGCAAAATGGTTAAGTGAGATATTGGTATAAAATAATATTCAACAATCAGGTCAAAAAATGATAAGGATACTGCAAAAAATTCAAAGATCAGAACTACCTTTAAAAATAGGAAGGAGGAAAAGGAAAGAAAAAAAAATCTGAAGAAAATTGCCAATAGAGGAAAAATAGCTTAAGAAACCGAGGAAAAGAATGAGCACAGAAAAATATGGAACCAACTTCAAAATAGAATAGTGAAAAGGAATTTCAGAAGAAATTCTCTAGAAAGTGAGAATTATTCTGCAATAACTAAAATGTAAGTCCAGAAAAAGAAAGTACATCCATCAAAATTTCAAGAATTATAGGCAGTTAGATGATGTAGTAGGTTGTAAGAATGGATTTGGAGAGAGGAAGACTTGAGTTCAAATACCATCTCAAGCGCTTCCTTGCTGTGTGACCCTGAGGAAGTTACTTCATCCCTCCCATTCTTAATTTCTTCACTGTAAGAAGAAGACAGTAGCATTTACCTTGCTGGATTTAATCTCTGAGGATTAAAGGATATAGTGTATGCACAATGATTAGCAAATGTAAAAGTGCTTTCTAAAGGACAGCTTTCATTAGTAGTAGGCAAATTTAACTTAAAAGGTTGAAGGAAGATATAAAGAGTGAAATCAGAAACCTCAGTGAAAACTTGGTGGCAAATGCTTTAAAACAGTGGTTCAGTGCAAAAAGCAAAGTATTTTAAGTTTGATGGTTTGGACAGTACTGTTGTTAACTGTTATTATTAGTGTAGCCTTGTGCAATTCAAGACACTTTTATAATCCTTAATTTCTTCACTTATAAGAGGAAAACATTCAAACAGACAATTCACGATATACTTTACAGTTTTAATCTATGATCCTGAGAACATAAAGAAGTTGAGATATTTTGGCAAGTAAGTAAAGACACTAAAAGAAAGAAAAAAAAGCAACACAACTTAATCCATGAAAGATGAATTAATTGTATGAGTCAACATATTTGAGGAACATAGTATTGCCATGGAAGATAGGATTTCTAAGGGCATCAAATTACTCAAAAGAAACTTCATGCAAAATGATTTCTGAATGCTGTCTTTCAGAAAATCAGAAAATTTCCCAGAGGCATTGTAGCCAAAGAGTAATACAATACAGATCATTGCAATAAATTTGATGCTATTAGAAAAATACTGAAAGATTAATTAATCCATTGATATGCTTCAAAAATACCAGAACTGCCAGGTCAAAATAAAAACATGCTATGAAACTACTGAACAAGGAACTACGGTAAGAATTTAAAAGGACTGTGCTGGATTGATGAGAAAAACAAATGCAAAATGTGAAAAGACATGCTTCAAGGATAATGTATCTTACCAAGCTGAAAGTAATCCTCCTTTGGTCTATAAATTACTCTGAAGAGAATAGATGAATTTAAAGAATGACTTTTGAAGAAAACACATTAGGCTTCAGTTTTCTAATTGAAAACTCAAGAGACAAATGAAACTCCATAAGATCACAGTTAAGCATGACTTACATGAGTGTGGAGCAGGAAGAAATCTTGAAAGCAAACTAGATTCTATAGTAGTCATTATTTCTGTGCTAAGGCCCAGTACCTAAAAAATGGCATGAGGTGAGTTTGAACTCAAATGCTTCTAATTCTAGGTCAAGTTAACTTTGTAGAATATTATCCCATTTCTCACTAATTTCAGTAGAGTGACATCATTGATAGTCAATTCACAAATACAAACGAGCTTTTCCACATATTATAACAAAAGCAAAGAGGAACATAAAAATGAATTTTGTTTAGAACAATAAGAATGTTTGAACAATTTGGAATTAAATTACTGAAATATATAGGACCTACACAAATCTAACTATATTTTTCCTTACTAAAGCAAATCAGAGGTTTATTTAATGTTCATAACTGAGCTGTGGCAATAAAGCAAAATAGAGATGTTGTTCATATGAACTTTTTTGAGGGGGAAGGGAAGTCATGTAAGATTTTGTTGCTAGGAGGACATTTGGTTTGCAAATCTTTTCTATCAATATCGCTTTCAATAAATGTGTAATTTATATTATTAGAGGTTTGAGACTATGAGGTTTTATGACTATGTTGTAGTGACAAAGCAAAGTATATAAGAAAAAGGGTTCTTTCATTCATGTGACCTGATTTCATAGAAACTCTATCTCGATTAATCTACATTGTTCACTCCTAGATTGTACCTCACATTTAATACTATGCCAGTTGAGTTTGAATTTGATCTCCAATAGAATTAAATAAAATCAACAATTTCATTTATTATGATAAAAGTTCAAAATATAGTTTAAAAAGTAGAAAGGATAAAAGTTTCTTCCTACCAAATATCAAACTATACAACACAGCAGTTCTTGAAATGAACTTGCACTTCCTCCCCTTTTTTTTTTATAAATTGAAAGGAAGATCATAAGAAAACATTGTACAAGAAAGTTGTAGAAGCAAAGAAATCTAGTATTTGACAAACCAAAGAACAATATACTGGACAAAAATAGTTTTGAGATTAGAATCTTCAACCATGTATCACAAAACAGTTGGATGGATAAATCATTTGCTTGTAAAAATCCCTTATAAAATAGAATTAAATGGAAGATCATATCACAGTGATAGATAGGGAGATTCAGAACCAGATATAGAATATACAAATATACATCATAAAAGACAAAAAAATAAATGTTCAATTTTGCTAAACTTCTTGGGTTGTTTTAAGGTTCAAATGAAATAATAAATGTAAAGTGTTTTGAAAACCTTAAAATCACCTGTATAATTTTGACCTACAATAATAATAGTCACAATATTATATTGCATAATATACAGCAATAATGTACAAGTTAAAAAATTTCACAATTAAAAATATGTATAGACAAAAACATCTTATTTAAATATTTCATAGAAGTCTAATATCCAGAAATCTTCAAGATATTACCACAATTCCATAAGATAAAGAATTATTCAACAATAGACAAATGGTCAATAAAAGAGAATTCAAAATGAGAAATATAGACTATCCATAAAAATATGAATAAACCTTTAAACTCACCAGGGAGAGGAAATATGCCAAGTATGTTTTCCTACCAATTAAATTATCAGTGTTTGTGTGTGCAGGGAGTTTCAGGGGTGGGGTGGGAAGAAAACCACATGGTGTATCATTGTTCCAATTCCATAGGAAGATAGTCATCATCATTACTTGTAGAACTGCTAATTGGTTCATCCACTGTGTAAAAGAGTATGGAATTACCAAAGAAAAGTTACTAATTCACATATATTTATCTATGATCCCAATGCTATATTTATTCTTCTAAAGAGGTTGGTAACATAAAGACTTATACATACCAGTGCATTTACAGCAGCACTAGTTGTGGTAGAAAGGACATAAAAGCTGATTATATTCTCCTTCCCATTGGGAAATGACTAAACAAATTGTGATAGATTAAAATATTTACTCCATGAGGACCAATAAGTTTTGAGAATTCAATGTAATATTTGAATACTTGCATGCATTGCTGTTCAGTAAGGACTTATACAAATAAAGCAAATTAACCATAACTATAAAACAGAAGTGTGTAATCAGGTAAATGAAGGCTATTTCAAAAGGCAATCAAATTAGGGTTCAAAATAATTATCAATATCAATTGCAAAGTATTAAATATAAAGCCTACAATCTAGTGAATGCATCAAATTAGCCCTCCAATGAAATTTATATGCACTCAATTGCAATTACTGCATTATGAGGGCTTTTTTGACAATTAAAAATGAAATAGTATCAATGTTATTCATTGCAATGTGCATAATATGTTAAATGAAAATATATGACAACAAAAGTAGTAAAAAAAAAGACATAACTGAACTTTAACTTGAAGACTTAAAAATGTAAGCAATGGAAGTACAGCAGTAAAAGTTATTTAGATATGTATGCATGATGGATATTAAGGAAGAGAATACAGAAGCATGAACAGGTGGGTAGAACACAAAAGACACAATGTTAGTGTAGGGTAATGGAAACAGCAGCACTTTCCATCTGGTAAAGTGGAAAGAAAATTGTTCTGAATTTGAAATGAGTTCAGCAACAATGATAAGAATGAAGGGATCAGCAGGTCTTGCCTGTTTATTGGAGAGACAAATAATGGAGATCACAGAACAAAAAATTGATAATTACTGGTGAAGGGACTCCAAATATCTTTATTTCTGTAGCTAACATGGGCAATTTTCCAATATTATAACCCTCTCCCTCACTCACTGTATATTCCCATTTATATACTGTTCAAATTTCTTTCAGAGAACTCTCCTTTCCCCAGACAGTTTGGATTCCATGGATAATCATGTAAAACTTGATTTCACTAACATCTGGACAAACAATGTTTCCTTAACATGCTTCTATGTCAACTCTCTTAAGAAAAAAGGTTGTATTATCCATGTATTTTCTCTGCTTCTTTATATTCCCAGCTAGAATGCATTTTGACATTCCTACAATGTTCAGCTGGACTTTTGGTATTTTTATTAATTTTTTCTTTATTTCCCAGTGCAATTTTAAAACAAGCTATTCTTTACATTCTTTAACTTCTTCTTTATCTTCTCTGTCCCTGTCAACCTTTGACTTATTACCTTTTCTCCTCAGTGAAAAATTAAGGGCTATCATATTTGACACCTACAACTTTATTATTTATCCTGTTTTTATCCATTACTTTTCTCTTTCAGATGAAAAAATATATAATTCCTTTATCTTCCCACCAAGGTAACCTAACTTAAAACTTACAGCTGCCTCTCCCTTCTCCCAACTCATTCTTATTGTTACAAGTCCTCTGCTTTCTTTATTTCCTTTTCCAAAGAAATAGCATGAGTTTTTAGCACAGTTTCATCTATTTCTATATGCTTTTCAGGCTTTATAAATTTAAATTATTTTTATTAAATATAATTTTTTTACATGTAATTTCTTAATGAAAATTAAAGAAGAAGTTGCATTATATTTGGGAAATTGCCAAAAACACCATTGAAGATCACTGGAGTGAAAGAAGGGACTCACCTGAGTTCTTCCACAAATTCTTTCAGACCCCTAAAAAGTAAATCTGAACAAATTTTAAATCATTGGACCAGTAGGATCTCCCAAGGCTCTGAGGGGTGGAAGGAGTAACCTCCAACCCCAAGATCCCAGGTGTGCTTAACACAGGGGAATTGGGAAGACACCAGTAAAGATGGGATTCACCAGCCAGTGAGTCTGCCTTGCTCTAGTGCAGTCTTAGGGGAGGAGACTTCCAAAGACAAGGCCAACCCTCCCCCATACCTCACACCACGAACTTCAGTATAACCCCAGGAAAACTCAAATGGTCTTCACCTCTCCTCAGTCTTAGCAAACATCAATCAGTTCAGCGCCAGGTAAGCTGCATTATATAGCTTCTACTTGAAAGAACCAGAGGGCACAGTATAAAATGTCAGTAATCAGACCCCTAGCTCCATGCAAAAGAAGTGTTGGACAGATACCACTATGTCTCAGAAGCAAACATACACTTCAAAAACCAGGAAAAAGGCAATCACCATGAGCAAGAAGCAAATTACAAAAGCAAAGATCATACAATCTTATTACAGGGACAGGGAAGATCAAATACAACATTGACACTATAAAAACATATGCAACCTCAAAAGGGAATATGAAATGGTCTCAAGTCCAAAGAGCATTCTTGGAAGAGTGCTAGAATGATTTTAAAAGCCAAATTAGAGAGGTAGAAGAAAAATTAATCAAAGATTTAAAAAATACAATTAGTTCCTTAAAAAGTAAAATTGGCTAAATGGATAAGGAAGTACAAAACTTAACTGGAGAAAATAACTCCTTAATAGGAACAAGTGGACAAATGGAAAAAGAAAAAAGCTAACAGAAGACAAAACATCATTAAAAGTCAGAATTGGGCAAGTTGAAACTAATGACACTATGAGTCATCAAGAATCAGTCAAACAAAATATGAAAATAAAAAAAAAATAGAAGAAAGCCTAGGATATGTCACTGGAAAAACAACTGACCTGGAAAATATAATCCAGGGGAGAAAAATCTAAGAATTACTTGTCTACCAAAAAGCCATGATGAAAAGCACCTCCTGAAAGAAATACTAAATTGAAAATGCCAATGTATATGGTTGCCAAATTCCAGAATTATTAGGTCAAGGAGAAAATACAGTGAAGAGCCAGAAAAAAACTATTCAAATATTGAGAAACTACAGTCAGGAACACACAGGACCTTGCACCTTCTACGTTGAAAGATCAGAGAGCTGGAATATGATATTCCATAGGGCAAAGGATCTGGGACTACAAACAAGGATAAATTACACAGCCAAATTGAGTATAACCTTTCAGACAAGGAGATGGATATTCATTGAAACAATGGATTTTCAGATATTCCAGATGAAAAGGCCAGAGCTCAATAGAAAATCTGATCTTCAAATATCAGACTCAAGGCAGGCATAGAAATGTAAACAGGAAAATAAAATATATATATATATATATATATATATGTATATATATATATATATATATATATATATATATATATATATATATATATATATAATACGGGCTAAGTATCTACATCCCTCTATGAGGAGATGATACTTGTTACTCTTGAGAATTGTATATTTATTATGACATTTAAAAAGGATGTACTTCAGCAGAGGATGTGGGTATAAATTAATTGATGTGATGATTAAAAAAATAACTACTTCAGGTGTGTGAAGGGAGAAGAGGAAATGAGGAGGCAGAAAAGGTTAAATTACATCACAGAAAGAGTCATATAACTGCAATATAGTAGAGGGAAAGAAAGGAGGGAGATGAACATTGTTTGAGCTTACTCTCATCTGATTTGGTTCAAGGTAGGAATAACTTGCTCTACAGGAAGTAGGAGGGAAAAGGGGAAAGGAAAAGGAGGGAAGATTAGAAAGGAGGGAAGAAGTAGGAAGGGAAAAGGGCAAGAAAAGGGAGAAGGCTGATAGAAGGGAAGGAAGATTGATGGAGGTGGTGGTAAAAATTAAAACTCTTTTGATGGGTGGAAGAGAGAAATAAGAGCACAGAAGTGGGGGTGGTAGGATGGAGAGAAAGACACAGATAGTAATCATAACTGAATGTGAACTGGCTGACCTCTCCCATAAAACAGAAGTGGGTAGCAGAATAGATTAAAAACCATAATACTACAATATATTGCTTACAAGACACAAATTTGAAAGGTGAGAATACATACACGTTAAAGGTTGTAGGCTGTAATAGAATATATTATGCTTCAGCTGAAATAAAATTAGAAAAAGCAGGGATAGCAATCCTAATATCCAACAAAGTAACAATTAAAATAGATCTAAGCAAAAGAGATAAGGAAGAAAACTATTTCTGCTAAAGGTACTATAGACAAATAATATCATTATGAAACTTACATGTACCAAGTAATATAGACTCTATATTCTTAGAGGGAAAGTTAAGAGAGTTAGAGGAAGAAATAGACAGCAAAACTGTATTAGCAGTGGCTTCAATCTCTCCCTCTCTGAACTTGATAATCTAACCTCAAAATAAAGAAAAAAATGTTAAGGAGGTGAACATAGTCCTGGAAAAGTTAGATATGATACACCTCTGGAGAAAAGTTAACGGATATGGAAAGGAATATACCTTTTTTTCTCAGTGTTGTATGGTGCATACACAAAAATTGACCTTGTACTGGGATATAAAACCTCTATAATCCAATGTAGAAAGGCAGAAATAGTCAATATATCCTTTCCACATCATGGTGTAATAAAAATATAGGTAATAAATGGTGATGGAAAGATGGACCAAACTTAATTAGAAACTAATTAATCTAATCCTAGAGAAAGAGTTGTTGAAACAACAATTCATAGAAGTAATCAGTAACTTCATTCAAGAAAATGACAATAATGAGACTACCTACCAAAACTTATGGAATGCAGTGAAAGCAGTCTTCAGGAGAAGTTTTATATCTCTGAATGCTTTCATGAATAAAATATAGAAAGAGGAAATTAATGAATTGGATATGCAACTAAAAAAGATTTTAAAAAAATAGAACAAATAGGAAATCCCCAATTAAATACCAAATTAGAAATACTGAAAAGTAAAGGAGAGATGAAAAAAATTGAAATTAAGAAAACTATTGAAATAATATATGAAACTCACAGTTGGTTTTATGAAAAAATAATAAAATTGACAAATTTTGTTCAATTTGATTAAAAAAGGAAGAAAACCAAATTATCTGTATCAAAAATGAAGCATGTGAATTCACCTCCAATGAAGAGGAAATTGAAACAATTATTAGGAATTATTTTGCCCAGAAAGTTGACAATCTTAGTGGAATAGTTGAATAATAACAAAAAAAATTCCTACATTAATAGAACAGCAAGTAAAATACTTACAATACTCCATCTCAGAAAAAGAAATTGGATCACCCATCAATAAACTTCTTAGGGAAAAAAAAATTTCCAGGGCCAGATGGATTTACAAACGATTTCCATCAAACATTGAGAGAACAGTTAATTCCCAAATTATATAGACTATTTGGGAAAACTGATGGAGTATTCCCAAATTCTTTTATGCTACAAATATGGTGCTGATACCTAAACTGGGAAGAGCCAAAACAGAGAAAGAAAATTGTAGACCAGTTTCTCTAATAAATATAGAAGCAGAAATTTTAAGTAATGTATCAGTGAAAAGATTGCAGCAACTTATCATGAGAATAATACACTTTGATCAGGTAGAGTTTAACCAGGAATGCAAGACTTGGTAAATATTAGGAAAACTATCAGCAAAATTAATCATATCAACAACAAAACTAACAGAAACCATACGATTATTTCAATAGATTCAGAAAAAGATTTTGAGAAAATACAAAACCCTTTCCTGTTGAAAACACTGGAGGACATAGGAATAAATGGAGCCTTCCTTAAAATAATAAACAGCATCTAACTAAAACCATCAGCAAGCATTATATGTAATGGGGACTAGCTAGATGCATTTTCAATAATATAAGGGGTGAAACAAGTATGTCCATTATCATACAATTATTCAATACGGCATTTTTAATTTTGGCTTTAGCAATAAGAAAAAGAAATAGAAGGAATTAGAACAGGTGAAGAAGAAACTAAGTTATAATTTCTTGCAGACAAAATGATGATATACTTAGAGAATCCTACAGAATCTATAAAAATAATTGAAATAATAAACAACTTTAGAAAAGTAACAGCATAAAAAAATAAACCCACATAAGTCATCTACAAATTTATTTGTTAGTACCAAGCCCCAAAGCAAGAGATAGAAAGAGAAATTCCATTTCAAGTTACCTTAGACACTTTAAAATATTTGCCAAAAGAAACCAACGAGCATATGAACACAGTTACAAAACACCTTTTGCAAAAAGATAAATATAATAATTGGAAAAATATCAGTTCCTCATGATTAGGGTGAGATAATATAATAAAAATGACAATTCTACCTAAATTAATTTTCTTATTCAAAGCTATAGTGATCAAACTCCAAAAAATATTTTACAGAGCTAGAAAATACATATCAAAATTCATCTGGAAAAAAAAAAGGTCCAGAATATCAAGGGAAATCATGAAAAGAAATGCTAGAGATGGTGGCTTAACCATACCAGATCATAAATTATATTATAATGCAGGAATCATCAAAACCACTTGGTTTTGTTTAAGAAATAGAATAATATCAGTGGAGTAGGGTAAGTACAGCATACACATTAGCCAATGATTACTGCACTCTGCTTTTTATTAAGTGCAAAGACCTCATCTTCTGGGATAAGGACTAAATGTTTGACACAAACTTCTGGGTTCACTTGGAAACTAGTGTGGTGGAATACTAGAAAGTAATGTGGCAGTAACTGGGCATAGACCAATGTCTGACATTGTATACAGAAATAAAGTCCAAATGGGTACTTACTCTAGGTATAAAGTCTGATACTGTAAATAAATTAGGAAAATAAGATATAGTTTATTTGTCAGATTTGAGGAGAAGGGAGAAATTTATGACCAAACAAGAGATAAATAACATAATGAAATACAAAATTATTAATTTAGATTACATTAAATTGAAAGATTTGGCATAAACAAAGCAAATGCAACCAAGACTGGAAGAGAAGCAGAAAACTGGGAAAGAATTTTTATACCTGGTGTCTCTGATAAAGACCTCATTTCTAAAATATAAAGAGACCTGTGTGAAATTTACAAGAATAGAAGCTATTCCCCAACTGATAAATGTTTGAAGAATAGGAACAGGCAGTTTTCAGAGGAAGAAATTAAAACTATCCATAGTCATATAAAAAAAAAAAATCTTATCTAAAGAGCTATTGTTTAGAGAGATGCAAATCAAAACAGTTCTGAGCTACCACATCACACCTATGTGTGAAAACGAACACAAGAGCACCACATTAAATTATGGATTATTTTCAACTTTTTCTGTTTTTGTGAGTTGTAATGATGCAATGTTGAATTAATTGATTTTCCATATTTGTTTATAAAAATTTGTCATCTAGACATGCAGTCTACTGTCAAGTTTTGCTCAAGTTGTCAGTATGATTGAACATATAAGAACTTTTGTCTTGCTTTTGAGGACTAGAGAATCTAGGGTCAACTCCAAGCTATGATGATGCACTTAGGGGTTTGTTTTTTTTTTTAATTGGAGGATTGGCTAGTTATGTCATGCAAAAATGATTCCTTACATTTATATGGTACTTCATGGGTTATAAATTACTTTCAAACACTGCATGTAATCTCATTTGATCTTCACAAACACCCCAGAAAGTAGAAAAACAGATATTGTTATTCCCATTTTACAAATGGGTAAGGTCGAGTGCCTTATTTGTATTCAGTTATCTAGTAGATAACTGGAGTTAAATTACAAATTGGAATTCTTTCTCTTCAGAGTTCCTTCTGTTATACTACAATACCTTTCTAAACTATCTTATATAGTTCCATTATATTTTCACTTTATAAGTACTCTTACACAGGAACATAGCATACCAGACAGAGAACTGGCCTCAGTATCAAGGAAGCTTATCTTGCCTCTGATACATATTAGCTACATGACTCTGGTCAAGTAAGTGAACTTCTCAGTGCTCTCAAAAACTAAGATTATATATTTCATAGATAATGATGGCCTTCATAAGTAGGGCAATTTCCATCATTCTGGAATTCCCTATACCTATCAAATTTCTATTCCTATGTTCTCTCTCTGAAAGAAAGGCCAAAAGTATAGCTTTTAGAATTTTAGAATTCACTGATTTACATTTTAGTAAACTTAAAAAGATAAATTACAACTTCTTCACTAATGTATACTATTCATATTTAGTCTAATAACCATCACTATATGGTACAAATCATAAGCTATTAAATGTAGTAGAAAATTGAGCACTAAATTTAGTCAAAGGATCTGAGTACAAATGTTTGCTCTTTAATTATGTGACATTGAACAAGTCAACTCTCTCTAGATAACAATTTTCTCATCTCTAAAATGAGGGGTGGTAGACTAGATTATCTCTGACATTCCTTCTAATTCTAAAATCCAGTATGACCCTATGACCTTCAAATCTAGGTATCAGAACACAGTTAAATCAAAACCCTCCTCTAAATGTCATTATAATTGTTATACCTTAAGCTATGTGATGTCAAGAGAATTGTGACTGATTGTCTCAGGACAATCTATTTCTTTTACCTTTATAGAGATGGACAATGGAGGCATCTTGGAACACCAGAGGGATAACCTCTTTTTTTCCTATAGGCTGGGATATTTCAGTCACCTATTGTATGAGCAATGGTTCTCCTACCTTGTAAATCTCAGATGGAATAGAACCAGCACCAGGTGCTTTGCCATATGAAAGAAATCTAATGGCACTCAAATCTCTTCTTCAGTTGGAAGTTCAGCTAAGGAAGGATTGACTTCAACCTGAAGTAAATTGTCAATGGCCTCAACATTGATTGACGATGGTCTGTTGAGAACACTGTAGAACTGTTCAGCAAATCTCTCTAGGATCATGTCCATATCACTAATGGATGTGGCTCCATCATCACTAAGAAGTTATGATGCACCATATATTTTTGGTGCATAAATAGCTTTCAGGGAATCATAAAAACCCTCTGAGTTGTTACCATCAGCATAGAAACAAATTTCATCTGGCTTCTTACTAAATAAGGAATCCTACATCTCTTTCAGTTATGCTTCTACTTTGCTTTCGATGGAATTATATGCTCCCTTATTACATGTGGATGAACTATCCTGTTCATAAATCCTGTGGAGTTCCCATTTTCCTTTAGCAGCTTCTGAATTTCCATATCATTTTCATCAAACCAATCTTGTTGTTTGGGAGTGTTCTGACCTAGATGAGCAAATGCAGTGCTTTACACCAAATCTCTGAAAGCTACCCACTCCTTTTCTTCTCTATTCTTCCCAGTGGTGTGTTGGCTCAACTTTTCCTCCACGTTAGCAACAAACTGTTCATAGTTGGAGAAGATTTCTAATCTTTTGACATTAATTCTTTTGGTAATCATTTTGCTTTGGGAGCAGCACTTTTAATGAATATGAATGTACAGCTTAGAAAGGATAAATCTATAATCAGTCCAGCACTCTGCACCACACTTTACCTTCATCACATCCACATCTCATCTTTCTCTTCTCCTTATAATCACATAGTCTTTCAGATGTCAATGTTAGGGTGCATTCATGAAGTTTTATTGTGTTTAGGTAAAAGGAAAATAGTGTTGGTTTTGAGAAGGTCATGAAATGCACAAGTCTTCAGCACTAAATGACCATTACTCTTGCAGTGTCCAAATCTTTTCCTCCCTAGCATTCCCTGCCATATCTGGTAGTCCGAGCTCACTCTAGCATTAAAGTCTCCCAGAATTATAAGCCTCTTTTGGCACATCGATCTTAAGGGTTTCTAGGCCTTCATAAAAATTTTCTTTGACCTTATCAGGAATCATCGTGGTGGAAACATAGGCACTGATGATGGTGGCATGAAATTTTCCTGCAAGTGGCAATTGCATTGTCATGAGCCTGTTATTCACTCCTTTTGGCAGGCATAACAGCTTGCTGATTAGATTAGTTTTGATTGCAAAACCTATGACAGGTTCACAGTGCTTACATTCACTGTGGTCACTCCAGAAAAATGTGTATTGAGCTCCAAATTCAGTAAAATGGCCTTTATTTACCAGCTTTGTTTTATTTGGGGCTGCTCTTTAGATGCCATACCTGTTAAATTGTCTTGCAAGGAGAGCAGTTAGTCTTTCATGTCTACTAGATTTTATGTTGTCTATAAGTGTACACATGTTCCATGTGCTGATGGTGAGTGGAATCATCTTTGCAGATGTTTTTGTACATTTTTGTGTTTTGTGTGCCACTTTAAACAGGTCAGAGTTGAGTAAGCAGGCAATTTTTAAGGCACTTTTGCTAGGCCTCTTCCTCCCAACAGGAGATGAGCAGTGCAACCCTTAAAAGGCTGCTCAGACACCCAGGGGGCTGCTGAGTCCCACTGCTGCTTCCAGTGAGAAATAACCCTATGTCCTGGGCCACCTGCGTCTAATGTTGTGACTATAGTTCCTAGTGTATCTGCAACTGCTGCTTTATCACTTGACTATTGCTGCAGAACTTCGAGGTATAATAGTAAAATGGTATGAATGATGTCTTTTGATATCTGCATAAACTGAATCTAAGTGAGGCAGAGTTTCACGAAGTCGTCAGCCTCATTCTCTCCTCCAGAGTCATCATAGTCCAATGGTAGGAGAGAATCAAATGATTGACTATGGCTCAGAATGCAGTGGATGATCTTGGCATCTTCTGTGTCTAACCAAGCTCTAAGTGCTCCACATCGCCTGCTTCACCTGCCTTCATGTCCATTGGCACAAATTGTTCTCATTTGTTCGTTCCACCAAGAAAGTCTTCACATATTTGGGGTTTACACCTCCCTAACTCAACAATGGGTTTGAAACCCATTGGTTACCCTCAACCTGATTTGGACCGTCTGCCGAAACCGTTTACCAGGGTGTGTTCACTGCGCATGCTGCAGGCTTCTTGGAGCCAAAGGTGAGAGCTTGGTGGAAGAGGTAAACACCAAAGGTGGAAAGCAGCCCTAAGAAGGGATCGGCAGCCAGAAGAATAAAGGTACTGGTCCTCCCTGAACACACTCTACACCCCAATTCTCAGAGTATAAAGGCTTGAAAAATTGTATTCAGAATTTATGTAGAACAAAGGGGTTGCAATGAAGAAAGAAAGGGTTATGTGCATGTATTTACAAAAATTTGAGCTATAAAACTTATTGACTCTTCATGATACATGTGAATTAGGTCACTATTTTTATTTTATTAATACCAAAACACTGAAATAGAAACTAGTTTATTTGCAGAAAAAATTTTATATATGGCAAGTTTGGGGTTGTTATTTCTTTTGTAAAAGAGGACTACACAGTAAAACAGAAAAAAAAAATTCACCACGTGTTTTTAAAACAATGAGCCTTAGTTCTCTCTCATTTTCTTATTAAGAATTCACCATGACTAATTTGAAAATGTGTTCAATAGGATTGTATGTGTAGAACCCATATAAGATTTATGATATCTTGTGGAGGGGGGAAGAGGAGGAGAAGAAAATTTGGAACTTATGGAAGTGATTGTTGAAAACTGATAAAAAATGAATTAATAAATTTAAAAAAAATTCCAAAAACAAATTCTACATGTCACTTATTATTTACAGAAACATTTTAGATGATCATATCTTTCCATTATGTTAACTTCTATCATCTGGCATCTTAATCTTAAGCAAAACAGAACTAGTTAAATAATTTTAAAATAACAAGGGTATCTAATGGAATATTGTATACACCTTTGAATTTCACTTGAAATACCCCTCAACGATAATGTAAATATTAGACTAGATATAGAAGAATTCCATCAGACAAAAATTATAATGTGAAGTATGGAGAAAGAATCTATACATTAATTTTAATGTTATGCATCACTTGAATCGAACTGAGCAACTAGTATTTCTCTAGAAGAGATAAAGAAAGGGTAATAAGTGAAGAGTGATAAGCTAATGGCTGTTAAGTTCCCAAAGATGCCATGTCTGCATGAGATCTTTCTTCCAGGCACGAATGGATGAGGTGGAAGCAAGGATGGTATGCACTCCATTTATTCTCAGTTAACTCAGAGTATATATAGGCATTCTATTTCCATACATTCAAGAAGTTTGTAAACACTGTGTAAACAAGCTTATGTGCTTGGCTGTTGTTGTTTTTGCTCAAGATAATTGTGAAAGTTGGTTATTGCATAAGGGTGGTCTGTCACGTAAGTCATGCAAGGACATATTGTCTCAAGAGATTTTTCCCAAGGGCATCATGACCCTGATAACCCAAGAGTTCCAAACCCCTAACAAATGGCCTCTGGTAAGGATAACAAAGTAAGAAGTCAAAAGTCTAACCAACATTTTCCCAGATGCAGAATTGAAATAAGAAACTGAAAACTGTCAATTATGAATTATTTGTATTTTTCAAAATATTACTCTTAAAGATTTTGACAGCACAGACAAAATAGAGACCAATATTAAAAAAAAAACGAACAATTTCATGTCTTCTGTTCTACAATAAATTCATCTGTTATCTGTCATTTAAACAAATGAATATTGTTTCTGAATTACCATACAAAGCTCATGGAATTTTTGCATGCATGTTTCTTATCTTTTTTTTGTTTTTGTTGGGTGTATTTTACATTTTCTTTAAGTTTTTTTTTCTTTCTTTTTACTTTGTTTTATTGTTCCTTCTTATCTTATGGAGTCTTTTGCTTCCATCTTCCCAAATTTAATTTTCAAAATCTTTTATTCAGTGAATTTGTGTGTCTCTTTACCATTACACCAATTCTGTTCTTAAGGTGTTGGTTTTTTTATTTTTTATTTTGTATTTTTGTGCCTCTTTTCCCATATTGCTTCTCTTTTTATAATTTCTCTCTCTCTCTCTCTCTCTCTCTCTCTCTCTCTCTCTCTCTCTCTCTCTCTCTCTCTCTGTCAATTTCCCTTACAGTTCTTATTTCTGTAATTTTTTTTAGTAATTCTCTTCGGGCTTGGATTCCATTTTTTTTCTTTGTGTCTTTGCTCATAGCTATTTCCACATTGTTATCTTCTTCTGAGTTTGTGTATTGGTCTTCACTGAGAGCTCAGTAGTTTGTGTGATCAAATTCTTCTTTCTTTCTTTCTTTCTTTCTTTCTTTCTTTCTTTCTTTCTTTCTTTCTTTCTTTCTTTCTTTCTTTCTTTCTTCCTAGCCTATTTATTGAATTTGAATTTTATCTTAATATTGGACTTTGTTCTCCTGGAGCTGGGGAGGCTAAGTTCCAACCTTCAAACTTGTTTTTTGTGCTCCTGTTTTCAGAGATAATTGTGGGGGTCTGCAATTTTTATTTTATCTTATTCTTTATTACGGGTATATCTAGTTTTTTTGGGGGGAGGGGGAGGAAATCAAGGTTAAGTGACTTGTCCAAGGTCACATAGCTAGTAAGGGTCAAGTGTCTGAAGTCAGATTTGAACTCAAATTTTCCTGACTCTATGACTGATGTTCTTTCCACTGGGGCACCTAGCCACCCCATTTCTTTTAATGGTTTCAATTTTAAATAGATTTCATTCTCAAGGACAAAAATTGAGTTTTCCCTTGTTTGCATTACTGATGAAGTACAATATTGTTTACTTCTCTCCCTCTGCACACATTCAAGAATTCAGAATGGCCAGATTTACCCAGTAGCTTAAATGTTGCTTTTAAACTACTACTGCCTTGGTGACAAATATTATTTCCTCAACTTTTGGAAAGCTGTGTGCAATGCTCTTTCTTCTGATGTGTTTAGTCAAACTCTTCAATGATCAGTCCAGAAGAAACAGATTCAGATGTGAGTATTCCACCTCCAGAAACCCACTAGGCATTCTTGCTATAGACATTTTTATCTTTCTGTTTTTAGAGCTATTTCTGGGGGTCTGTGAATTTTTGGTGCTTCTAATGTGTTGTGATTCTGAGAAAGGCAAGACCTCTGCTCTTTTGGTTGGTACTTTGGTCTTTATCCAGGGAAGGCTGCTGCTTCCCTACAGTCACAAGTGTTTATACTTGCCTTGGTACTGAATCTATGAGTTGGATCCCTGCTCTTTTTCAGCCAACAGTACTAATACTCTTCTCTGACTGTGGACTGTGAGCAAAGCACTTGCTTTCTTGTGATTGACCATGAGGGCTTCTCTTTACCCTGGAAAGGCAATCCAGAGATGCATATGGACTATATAGCTGCTATCAACACTAGTCATAGAAAGAGCCAGCAAAGGGCCTTCTATAATATGTTTCTGATCAGTTGTATGATTCCTTTATCATGTCTGGGCTGAGAACTCCTAAAACTGTTACTGCTGCTGCTGTCACCACCATCACTTCACTTCTATATGTATTTTAGGCTGTCACTCACCGGGTGTTACAGACCTCTCCTGCTGACCTAAGTTTTCTTATACTAGAAAATGTTTAACTCTGACATTTTGTTGCCTGTGCCACTCCAGAATTTAATTTGAGGTATTATTTTAAAGTTATTTGGAGGAAAATTTTGAGAGAGTTTAGCTTTTTTGTTGCCTCTAACTATCCATATTCTCTTTGCCTCTTTACACTTAAAATACTATTTTAAGAAATAATTTCACCAAAAGTCATAGGACTCCATGATTCATCAAAAATTTTTAAGAACCTTTGATCTATTATTTTAAAAATAAGGAACCTGATGCTTAGAGGGACAAAGTGACTTACCCAATCCAAGAAACAACTGTCATAGATGACACTAGAATTCAGATCTTCTGTCTTCAGGTCCAGTCTTGTCCCATATGTTGCTTCACTTACACTAAAGGCCTCCTTACTGCAATGAATCAGAAAGTAGGTGGGGGTAACCCTGCAGTTTTTTGTGTGTATGATTGAGTTTTTAATTGTTTTTTATTCCCCAGTTTCATATACAAATAGTTTTAAACATTCATTTTTAAAATGGTGATTTCTAAATTTTCTCTTTCCTTCATCCCCAAACCCCCTCATTGAGGAGCCGGACAATATAAGATGCGTTGTACATTTATAAACATGCAAAATGCCTCTATAATAGTCATTTTCATAAAGAAAATGTTTACCTTCTGCAAAACAAACAAACAAAAATCAAGAAAAATAAATTAAAAAATAAGTATGCTTTAATCTTTATTCAGATACTTGATAGTTCTTCCTTTGGCAGTGGACAACACTTTCCATCATAAGTCCTTCAACATTGTCTTGGATCATTTTATTGCTAAGAATAGCTAAGTCATTCACAGCTGATCATCTTTAATTTTGCTGTTATTTTTTATATAGTACATTTCACTTTGAATCAGTTCATGTAACACTTTCCAGGCTTTTCTGAGAGCATCCTACTCCTAATTTCTTATAGTTCAATAGTATTGTCATAGTATATTGTCAATAGTATGTCATCATGATGACATAACACATTTTCCTGAGATATTCCCAATTGATGGAAACCCCTTCAATTTAAAATTTTTGGCACCAGAAAAGAAAAGTCCAAATATTTCCTTTTCCTTTTTTAAAAATCTCTTTTGGGATACAAATCTAAGGGCGATATTACTAGGTCAAAGGGTATGCATGGCTTTATGCCTCTTTGGGCGTATTTCTAAATTGCTCTATAGAATAGTTGAATCGGTTTACAAATCCATCAATGTGCATTAATTTCTCATTTTTTCCCATATCCTCTTCAGCACTTGTCATTTTTCCTGTCCTACTAGCCAGTCTAATAGGTATGATGTAGTACCTCAGAATTACTTTAAATTACATTTCTCAAAATAATGAGTTAAGAGCTTTTTTTCATATAGTTATATATAAGATTGATTACTTCATCTGGAAACTTCATAACTTCTGATCCTGTATCAATTGGGCAATGACTCTGACTGACAAGGAAATGCAGAGAGTTGAAGTATAGAGACCCAAAAGGGAGAGAAGAGAAAAAGTATTGAACATAGAATCTGCAGTTATATTAAGGATACACTGACTTAGTTTTGTCAGGTACCATTATATAGTTCATGAAAAGGAAATAGATCTTTATCATGGATTTTCAGAGTCAAATGTTGAAAGAATAGAATGTCAATTGCAGATAATGGAATGTATATTGTTAATATGTTTTTCTATATTGGGAAGATCTTTTCCATCCATTAATTGTCCCATGTGACATGCTTGAGTCACATGGAAGCCTGAGTCACATGAGTCTGTTTTAAGAAGAGCTTACTGAAAGGGTAAAGCAAGAATGGGTAGGGAAGGAGGGGTGGACCAGAGCTGAGAGGAATTTGGTCACAGCACTTAAAGCTGAGGGATAGAGAGAAAAAAAGCGGCAAATTGTGAGTGTTCATTTGTGGGAAACCCTTAGCAGTGGGAAAGTTTGGGGATGGTGGTAGCCCCTGCATTGTTACTGTGCATAGATTTCTTTGTTGCTATGATGTATTTGACTTTCTAGTGTTGGAATTTGGCCATGCATACCCTTTGACCTAGTAATATCACCCTTAGATTTGTATCCCAAAAGAGATTTTTAAAAAAGAAATAAATGTTTTGGTTCTGTCTCCTATGTGGAGAGTCTTTTATGTTTTGCAATTTAGAATTATGCCTACATATTCATAGCCATTGTAAGGTGTTGTGAATATTGCATTGGAGCTTGTAAAAGTAAGCACCCCAACATACACAGGAGGGCCTGCTATCACAGGTTCTTTAATCTGCTTTTCTAAAAGGAAAGCAAATTGAGGGATCAATGATCACTTTTATTAAGCACATATATCTTTCACTTAGTTCAGGGAAAAAAGTCAGCAGCCTGACTTTTAGAGAAAATATAAACAGAGAAACAAAGAGTAACAGACAGGGTTTGACTGACTATAAGCAATACATACATCACAAATCAACAGACAGATGCAACTGTCTGACCATACATGCAGAGTTACCAGAGAAAGTAGCACCAGTGCTTAGATTTTCAAAGCCAGGGGCTGCTTTGCAGCTTTCCAGAGTCTTCTCTGGTCAAACAAGCACTTTCCAAGAGTAAACCCTCAAAGCAAAAACTCACCTCAGTATTTATGCATTATTCCCAAGTCGGAGAGTATCACAACCCCCCTTGAGAACCAGTGACTCATTAACAAAAAGTGTGGGCCTTCCTACAATCTCCCCTAATCAAACTCCTCTTAACAGACAGGCCCATGAATGGATGGAGTAAGATCTTTAATTTCATTAGTACTACTGTGTTACATTTGGTGACCATTATGGGACTGCAAAATATCAGAACTCTATTTGGAGGCAGAAGGGCTTTAGAGAAAGAAATGCATATGTCAGAATGGGAGAATTTAACTCATTCTCCCATAGCAAGAGAATGGGCTTTGAAAGTCACAGGTCTCTGTGAAAACTGAAAATCAAAACTATGGGATAGAGAAGCTAGAGATTTGGAAAGATGTTTTCAAGGAATACCAATAGAATCAAGAAAGAATTGAAAGATTTGTGTAGGACAGGTTTGTCCTTGCTAAAAAATTATAACTTTATATGTAAAAGAAGAGAACAGGTGCTGGAAGAGAAAGTTCAGAAGAAAAGGGAGTTGGATGACTTGCAAGGGAATCTTTCTGAGTTCCAGCATTTGGGTTCTCCTTTGGAAGAGCAATCTGAGGGGGGTGCCATGTGATAGAAGACCATTGTACTCATTTAGGTAAGGGGAAGTGAAAAACTTGCAAAATGAATGCAATGACTGACAGGTGGATGTGTGGGAGGAAAATGAATCAAAGTTAGGTGAGGAGACTTTTATGTGTGCAGATATTTGTCCAGTGCTAAGAAGGAAGCAGGAGAACCAGGGAACAGTGTATGGAGGGGTGGCACACAGTGTTTAGGTATGTAGCTGAGGATTTTACCTAGCAGAAGATCACAGATATTTTAACTTGGTTCACACAAAGGATGGAGATATTGTTAGTGTCTTGAATAGTGAGAATCAGTGATGAAAGTGGTGGAGGAGTATTGATAGATAACATAGATTGCTTGAAATTTATAGGTACTAGAATCATTTTCTACAGCAAACATTTATGGATTACCACATGTAAGGAGGTAACAATGTATTTAATCTGTTATCTTTAGCTGCAGATGGATGCCAAAAGCAGTATCCCACAGATTCTATGTGACCTATTAGAGATAGAACCTGGCATTTGTTTAGGGTCTTTATGAAAAAGTTAAAGGTGGAGGTAAGGGAGACAGAAATAATGATGGGAGATGCTGAGTCTTATCACGGTACTTACTTAATATTTTCTCATGGAAATATCATAGTGAAGACAGCTCCTCCAACTTATAAGCACCTAATTTTGACTCTATTAATTAAGGAAATAGGGCATCCTCTTTTGGAGGTGCTATCTAATTTTTCACAGTTAAGTTACTTAAGGAATGGGGAAAAGATAAATTTTCTCAAGAGAGAAACGTAAGTACCCAGTGGATTCAGTCAGAATACACTGAGAAGAATTATTCACTGCTCTACTGAGAATAGAGGTAGAATTCAGAAGAATAGATTTCATTCCAACTAATGAACTATATAAAACGTTCCGAGAAAAGGGACATATTAGACTGAATAGGGAAGTAAAAACTGGCCCTACAGATTCTCTTGAAACACTGTATCCAAGTTCATCACGCTTGCACAAATAGGAAATTGGCCAGACCCCAACTCAGATAAAAGAAAGTATATCTCTGGGAGCCAAGATAGTGGAGTAAAAGCAGCAACTTCCCTGAGCTCTTCCCAAAAGCCCTCCAAATACCTGTAAAAATGACTATTGACATATGCTAGATCTACAGCACCTACAAAATGACAGAATAAAACAAATCCCTAGTTCAAGACAACCTGAGAAGTTGACAGAAAACATCTTTCACACTGGGAAGGGAATGGAGCACAGTCTGGTGTAGGCTGTACTGGCAGAGAGAGACCAGAGCAGGGGAATGAATCATTGGCAGCTGTGGCAGTTTCTAGACTTCTCAACCCACAAATGCCAAAATAGTCAGTGGGAAAACTTGTAGGATCTGGGTGAAAGAGGAATGTGATATCTTGCTGATCTTGGCCCTAGCCCCAGGGGAGTCAGAGTGGTGTGGGGGTGGGGAGGGGCAGCAGTGGCAGTATCAGCATCAGCACCAACAGCAGAAGCAGCAATGCTGCATCTTGAGCTCTGGGTCCACAGTGTTGGGGAATTAAGCAGTTGATACAAAATCCTTGAAGTCTGATATCGTACACCCACACCCACCTCCTACAGTCACTGAGAACACTGACAAAGAGTTAGAAAGTCAAATATTTGACTGGGAAAGTGAGCAAGCATTATAAAAGAACTGATTGTAGAGTCTTGCTTTTGGGAAAAAGAAGATCAAAACATACAACAAGAAGAAAAAGTCCAAGTTCCTACATCAAATGATTCCAAAAAAAAATTTGAATTTGTTCCAGGACATGGAAGGGCTCAAAAATTATTTTGATAATCAAGTAAGAGAAGTAGAGGAAAAATTGGGAAGAGAAATGAGAGTGATAGAAGAAAATCATGAAAATTGAGGCAACTATTTCCAAAAGGAGATCCCCAAAATAGTGAAAAACTAGCACCTCAAAAATAGGTTAACAACAATGGCAAAAGAAGTCTAAAAAGCTGATGAGGAGAAGAATGACTTGAACAGTGAAATTGATCAAATGGAAGAGGAGGTCCAAAAGCTGAGTGAAGAATGGAGAAAAAGTAGAATGAAGCAAGATGAAATGAATGACCTTATGAGAAACCAAGAAATTATGAAAGAGAACCAAAAGAAAGAAAAAAATAGAAGACAATATGAAATATCTCATTGTAAAAATTGCTAACTTGTGAAATAGATACAGGAGAGATAATTTAAAAATTATTAGACTACCTGAAAACTACGATCAAAAAATAAAAGAGCCTAGACATCATCTATAAAGAAATTATCAAGGAGTTTCCTCCTCCTGTTCCTCCTCCTCCTCATTCTCCTCGTCTTCCACCTCCTACTTCTTCTCATCCTCCTCTTCTTTACCATCGCACCATCCTCTTCCTCCTCCTTGTACTCCTCCTCCTGTTGCTGCTGCTTCTCACCCTTGTTCTCTTGGTGTGGACTGTCCTGGTGCCTGTTTTGTGAAGTGGCAGCAGAGGAAAACCCAGGACTCGCCATGACTAACGAGAAGCCAAAAGTAGGTGTCAAGACTGAAAACAGTGACCCGTTTAATTTGAATGTGACAGGACAAGGTGGTTCAATGGTGAAATTTAAGATTAAGAGGAGCACACCTATTGTGAGTGACAGTGTTTTTCAACGAGGCAGATCAGATTCCAATTTAATGGGCAACCAATTAATGAAACAGACACACCTGCACAGTTGGAAATGGAGAATGAAGACACAATTGATGTATTCCAGCAGCAGATAGGAGGCCCTTACTAAAAAGAGAATCTACAACTGTACTGTACAACTGTGCTGTCAAGGAAAACAATACATTCGAAATTAGAAAACAAATATTTGGTTCACCCACATGCTGACTACTGTAGTACAGTTTTCTTTCTTTGATTCCCTTCCCTCATTCCTTTACTGTACATAAAGTAACTTGTATATGCACAGGCATAATGAATATTATTTTTAACTAAATGGCCAATGGTATGTTTTGATCAACATCAAATGGAGATGGGGAAAGGAAAAAAAAAAAAAACAAGAACTGGTTCTGTGAAAATATCCTTTTTCTCTGTTAGTGGCATGCTCATTCAACTTTTACCTTTATATTCCAGTAAATTATTTTACTCTAACTGTTTAACAATAACAACAACAAAACACAAAAAAAATTCCTACATGCCTTATTTGATTGGATAATTTCAATGTTTTTCTTTTATCTTTGTAAAACCAAGGACTATTTTATAACTTTTTTGTATGCAGCTGTTTCATGTAGGGCAATCTCTGTCTCTCAATAGGGATAAATTGCTATAAAGAAACTGATTCTAAATAATTTTCCCTTCAAGTCAAATATCTTGTTGTTTATATAAACTTCTTGTTTAAAAATAAAAAAGAGAAATTATCAAGGAAATCTGCCTTGATATTCTAGAACCATAGGGTAAAATATAAGTCGAAAGAAAATAAAATTCCTAGGAAAAATTTCTCCAAATTCCAGAGTTCCCAGATCAAAGAGAAAATATTACAAGCAACCAGAAAGAAAAATAATTCAAAAATTGTGGAAATACAATCAGGATAACACAAGATCTAGTGACTTCTACATTAGGGGATTAGAAGGTTTGGGATATGATATTCTGGAGATAGAGGAGCTAGAATTAAACCCAAGAATCACCTACCAGCAAAGCTGAGTGTCATCCTTCAGGGGAAAAAGTGGACATTCAATGGAATAGAGGACTATCATGCATTCTTGTTGAAATGACCAGAGCTGGATAGAAAATATGACTCTCAAGAACAAGAATTAAGAGGAGCATGAAAAGGTAAACAATAAAGACAAATCATAAGAGATTTGTTAAAGTTGAGCTGCATACATTCCTACCTGGAAAGATGATATTTGTAACTCATGATATTTTTCTCAGTTTAGAGTAGCTGGAGGAGATAGACAGGTAGATAGATAGATAGATAGATAGATAGATAGATAGATAGATAGATAGATAGATAGATAGATAGATAGATAGATAGATGAAGAAAAGGGAACAGGGTGAGGGGGATGAGATCTAAAAATAAAATCAAGGCATGAGAGAGGGACAAAGAGAAAAGGAGAGGTAAAATGGGGTAAATTATCTCACATAAAAGGTAAGTGAAAGATTTCACAATGGAAGGGAAGAAGGGGGAAGTGAGCAGGAATGAGTGAATGCTACCCTCATCACATTTGGCTTAAGGAGAGAATAATATACACAAATGATTGGGTATCTTATCCTAGAGGGAAGTGGGGGGGGGGGGCAGGGGATAAGAAAGGTAAGATGATAGAAGTGAAAGAAGATTAGGATGGGTGGGAGAGTCAGAAGTAAGCACTTTTGGAAAGGGACAAGATCAAAGGAGAAAATAGAAAACTTGGGACATTAGACAGGAAGGAGGGAAATATAGTTTGTCTTTCACACCATGACTGTTATGTAATTGCTTAGCATAACTACACATGTATAACTTATGTTGAATTGCTTGCTTTCTCAATGAAGGTAGGTGGGGAGGAAAGAAAGGAGAGAATTTGAAACTCAAATTTTAAAACCAAAAATTAAAAATTGTTTTTATATGCAACTGAGAAATGATATGCAGGCTATGGGGTATAGAAATCAATCTTGACCTTCAAGAAAGTAAAGAGAAAGGTTATTGTAAGTGGGAATGATAAAAGGGAGGGCAGAGGAGGGGAAGGTGCAATCAGAATGCATGCAATCTTTGGAGTGGGGAAAAGATGGGGAGAAAATTTGGAACTCAAAATCTTGTGGAAATGAATGTTGAAAAATAAAAATAAATAAATATATTAAATGAAACGTTAAAAATGTTTATCTCTAGCCCTGAATGATGATATGAAACCTGCCATTTAGTAAACAACTAAACTAAAAAACAGCAAACAATGAATAAGGCTATGGTTTCATGGACTCCAAAAGCATAGCTGACCCTATATGTAACCTGGGTCTGGTTATTGTCTCTTTGTTTCTTTTTGGCTTTTTCTTGTTTACTTGTTGGCTAGATTTGGTTCCTGCAGGCTTAGTACCCTCCATTTGCTGGTGCCTGATTACTTAAGTTGGATGTTACCCCTTGTCCATGATTGTGATGTGTCACTCCTGTACCTGATGTGGAGCATGCTCCAGATGTCAGCTAAAGTACTGATTCCTCGAATGGGATCTTTTGAAGCAGGAACATCTCTACATCCAATCTCAGCAGTAAGTAAATATGAAAGAAGACACCTTTGCCCTTTACCCCAAGATTTTGAGCCCCATTCATTTGAAGGGAGAATGATGGGATGCTTGTGCTCAAGCCCAACCCTAAGATAAGTTATGTGCTTATTTTGTGTTATCCCTGTTATATTGCTGCAAAGTTTTGTTGGCACCAGTTACCTTATATTCCCCCCAACTTATGTAATTGATATGAAAAATCTTGGTACTGTATGTATTTTTAATTTTATTTTGGAATAATGGGAAGATCTTTCCCTTCAAATAATTGGCCCATGTGACCTGCTTGAATCACATGGAAACCTGAGTCACATAAGTCTGTGTTGGGAAGAGCTTGCTGTAAGGATTGGACAGGATGGGGTGGAACAGAGTTGAGAGAGGGAGGAGAGAGAGAGAGAGAGAGAGAGAGAGAGAGAGAGAGAGAGAGAGAGAGAGAGAGAGAGAGAGAGAGAGAGAGAGGGAGAGGGAGAGGGAGAGAGTAGAGTGCTTTAAGTGTTCATTTGTGGGAAGGCCTTAGCAGGGGGAAGACCTGAGGATAGTGATGTCCCTGAATTGTTATTGTATATAAATTTCTTTGTTACTATGACAGATTTGGGTTTCTGGTGCTGAGATTTGGCTATGTGGTGTTTAAATAAATGTTTTGGTTCTGTCTTCCATGTTGAGAGTCTGTTATATATAGTGATTCAGAATTACACATGCATATTCAGAGTAGTTGTAGCTGCTGTGAAAATCATCTTGGTGCCACAGAATGATGTGAAGAAAACAAAATCATCATGATGTTAATTCTTTGTGGGATGAAAAATGACTTATTTTTAAGGCTGAGGATGAAGTATATCTTGTGTGTTTTTAGACTTTGATTATGAGTTTAATCAGCCTGTACATACCTGAGTGATCTCATATGCAAAACACAGCAGCACAAAGAAGCTCATTACTTGTTGTTTACACTCAAATTGCCATATCTTAAACCCATTCACTCTGAGCAAAGAAAACATTAAAAAGAAAAAAAAAATTCTCAGTGATTAAGATCAAAATCATTCTAAAATAATACAGAGTTTGTACCTGACAGCCTTACATTAAAGTTCTAAGCATATTAGGGGAGAAGTTAAATCTGGTGGAAGAGATGCAAACATATGCATCCTGAGTTTTATTTTTATGTTCTGATATTGCGATGTTACTTCAGGTATTTCAGTGCTAAGGAAACTGAAATTCTGCCAAACAAAGTGTGCATGCATCCTTTCCAATTTACCCTTTCTGTTTAATTAGAAACTAATTTGAAAGCTTTAAAAATGATACAGAAAATATACCCACTTACTCTCTGATAGTTACATAAAACTGGACATTATTACCTATGACTGAAGTAATTTAATAGAAGAATCTTAGAAAAAAGGCATTGATTCAAGTTTGCTTGAATATTTGTCATTTTAACAATATTAGTGTATAAACTCTATTTATGCTTCCTATACCAAAGGAATGATATTTTACTTTCTAGAGAGAACAATGCAAATCAATGTACATGACAAATGAACTATGATATGGTTGTGTATGAGAAACCTGCAAAAATGATTTAGTTTGCATAACATTACATTAAAGCTCACATGTCAACACTTAATTTAACTTATTAGAAGTAAAACTGAAAAAATATCTTTATATGCGTATTTCATCTATCCAATTATATACTAATCTGTCTATCTATCTTTGCAAGATTGGTAGATAGCATCATGCATACTGGTTTAGATCTGGAAGGAATCTCTGATGACATTCCTCCCCTGGTCAAATTTTCCTCACTTAGAAAACGTGTTTTTTGTCATTTAGATGATGCAAAAGTTATCACTAGTTCTAAATATATGATATTATGGTTGTTGTCCTTTGTTCTTGAAGAGGACCAAAATGACATGACCATGATAAAGTGAAGTTTCAACGTGTATGACTGTGGTTAATCAGACCAATATGAGCTCAGAATGCTATACCACAGATTAGGTACAGATAGCCTGTGTGAACATTTGGGGTGGTTACTAGAAATTTGTGCATCCTGCATGTCCTTTGTGCTCTTTCAATTCTGCTTTGCTCATAGGTCACAGCACCTTTTCTGAAGTGGGCATGTCACGCTGATCAGTCCTGTGCCAGTGTCTCCCATGTCCCAAATCAAGTCCAAAATTCCTGAGATGGACTTTGAGAGTGTCCATGTATCACTTTTTCTGACCACCATGTCATTGTTTACCTCATGCTAGTATTCCATAAAGCAATCTTTTGGACAAGTGTATATTTTGCATTCAAATAACATAGACAGTCCATCAGAGTTGTGTTCTCTGAAGCATAGTTTGAATTCCTGGCAGTTAGTGTAAGCAAGGATCTCAGGGTTTGATACCTTTTCCTTCCATGTGATCTTCAGAATCTTCCTATGACAGTTGAAATGGAAGTGATTTAGTTTTCTGGCAAGGCACTGGTAGACTATCTATGTTCCACAAGCATACAACAATGAAGTCAGCATCATGGTTGTGTAGATCTTCAGTTTTGTAGTTAGTCTAATATCTCTTCTTCTCAAACTTTTTTTTCAGAGCTTCCCAAACACTGAGCTAGCTCTGGCAATGTGTGTATCAACCTCATCATCATTGTGTACATCCCTGGAAAGTAAACTGCTAAGGTAAGTTAACTTATCCACAGCACTCAAAACTTCTCCATTTGTTCTAACCAAAGGTATCACATATGGATGATGTGATGGTGGCTGATAGAGCACCTGTGTTTTCTTGATGTTGAATATTAGGTCAAAGTTAGCACAGACAGCAGAGAATCAATCAATACTTTGTTGCATCTCATCTTCAGAGGCTGCATTGAATGCAGAATTATCTGTAAAGAGAAAATCTTGCACCAACACTCCCTCCACTTTTGTAACCTTTTCAAATTGAACAATTTATCATCAGAACCATAGTTAACCATGATGCCTTGTTCATCATCATTGAAAGCATTTGATAACATGACTGAAAACATCATTGTAAAAAGCACAGGAACAAGCACACAGACCTGTTTCATTCCATTGGTGACTAGGAAAGCACAAGACTATTGTCCATTCTCCATTACTTGGGCAAACGTCATTATGAAATTGATGTACAATGCTGATGAACTTCTCTGGGCAACTAAATTTTGAAATAATTTTCCATAAGCCCTTATGACTAATAGTGTCAAAGACTGTGGCCATATCTACAAATGCTGTGTACAAATATCAGTTCTGCTCCTGGCATCTCTCCTGGAGTTGTCTGGTAGCAAACACCATATGGACTATTCCTCAGTCCTTTCTGAAGGCACACTGGCTCTCGGTTTTATGACCACCTTCCAGGTGAAGGATCAGTTTATTAAGGAGGACTCTGGCAAAAGTTAGCAATGACTAAGTGAGAGACTCTCCTGTGAGTGTCCTACGATATTCTATTCCTTTTATATTTAGAGAGATGCACAATGAAGGGATCTTTGTACTCCTGGGAGACAACCTCCTCTTGCCATATAACCTGGAATATTTCAGTCTCCTTTTGTATGAGCAATGGTCCCTCTATCTTGTAAATCTCAGGTGGAACAGAATCAGCACCAGGTGCTTTTCTACATGAAAAGAGCCTAATGACATTCAAAACCTCTTCTTCAGTTGGACATTTAGCTGAGGAAGTATTGACTTCAACCTGAGGTCAATGGTCAATGGTCTTAGCATTGATTGATTGAGAACACTATTGAAGTGTTTACCCCATTTCTCTAGGATCATGTCCTAATCACTACTCAATGTGGCTCCATCAGCACTGAGTAGTTGTGAGGCACCACATAAAATCTGTTTGGATTTGGAATCATAAAATCTCTTTGGATTTTTACTATCGGCATAAAACTAATTTTCATCTGCCTTCTTATTGAGCCAGGACTTCTTCATGTCTCTAAGCTTTGCTTCCACCTTATGTTTGACAATTAAATGCTGCCTTTTTAGAGATGGATAAACTATCATACTGATAAAACCTGTGGAGTTCTCCTTTTTCATTTAGCAGCTTCTGGATTTCCCTATCATTTTCATCAAACCAATCTTGCTGTTTGTGAGTGTTCTGACCCAAATGGGCTAATGCAGTTTTTACAACAAATTTCTGAAAGCTTCCTACTCCTTTTCTGCTCCACTGTTGTCAGCTGTGTGTTGGCTCAGCTTTCCCTTCAAGTTAGCAACAAACTGTTCACAATCAGGGAAGAGTTCTAATTTGTTTACATTAATTCTTCCAGCAGTCATTTTGCCTTGGGGTGGCACTTCTTTAAATGTTAATTTGTTTATTTTTATTTTAAAACATTACATTCCACAAAATATTGAGTTTCAAATTTTCTCCCCATCTCTCCCCTATCCCCTCTCCATAACATCTTGCATTCTGACTACCCCTTCCCTCAATAGACCCTCTCTTCTATCACACCTCATCCTTCCCTTATCCCCATCTTCTCTCATTTCTTACAGGGCAAAAGACTTCCATAATAGTGATGTGGTGTAAGACTCACTATATTTCCCTCCATCTTATCTTGCCTCCCATTTATTCTATTCTGTCTTTTAACCTTGTCCCTCCCCAAAAGTATTTACTTGTAATTATTCCCTTCTACCAT
The DNA here is from genome assembly GCA_023548195.1 of Bettongia penicillata ogilbyi. Classification (NCBI taxonomy): domain Eukaryota; kingdom Metazoa; phylum Chordata; class Mammalia; order Diprotodontia; family Potoroidae; genus Bettongia; species Bettongia penicillata. Next base: position 324,310 of record JAJHZJ010000350.1, on the reverse strand, counting down.
TTGCCCTCCCTTCTATCATCTTCCTCACTCCACATGTCCCCTTCTCCCCTACTTTACTGCAGTGTAAGGTAGATTTTCATACCAACTTGAGTGAGCATGTTATTTACTCCTTAAGCCAAATGTAGACAGCAAGTTTCACTTTTCCCCTCTCACTTCCTCCCTTTTCTCCTCCATTGAAAATGCTTTTTCTTAACTCTTTTATGAGTGCTAATTTGCCCCATTTCATTTGTCCCTTTCTAATCCCGATATATTTCTATCTTACCCCTTAATTTTATTTTAATTTTATCTTTTATTTTTTATCTTTTATTTTATTTTTATTTTAACTTATCTAAAAAAGATATCATCCCTTCTTAATCAGCTCAACTTATGCTCTCTCTCTTTTCTCTCTCTCTCTCTCTCTCTCTCTCTCTCTCTCTCTCTCTCTCTCTCTCTCTCTCTGTGTGTGTGTGTGTTTATAATCCCTCCAACTACTCAAATGCTGAGAAAAGTCTCAAGAGTTATATACACTGTCTTTTCATGTAAGTAGTTCAACTTTAGAAAATTCTTTATGATTTCTCTTTCCTGTTTACCTTTTCATGCTTCTCTTCATTCTTGGGTTTGAAAGTAAAATTTTGTATTGTATTCTGATATTTCTTCAAGAATTCTTGAAAGTTCTCTGTTTCATTGAATAACCATTTTTCCCCCTGGAGTATTATACTCACTTTTACTGGGTAGATGATTCTTTGTTTTAATTCCAGTTCCTTTGACTTCTGGAATTTCCTATTCTAAGCCCTTCAATCTCTTAATGTAGAAGCTGCCAGATCCTTTGTTATCCTGCCTGTATTTCCACAATTCTCAAATTTCTTATTTCTAGCTGCTTTAAATATTTTCTCCTTGGCCTGAGAATTCTGAAATTGTCTACAGTATTCCTAGGACTTTCTATTTTCTAATCTCTTTCAGGAGGCGATTGGTGCACTCTTTCAATATTTATTTTGCCCTCAGGTTCCAGATGAATGGGACTATTTAACTTGGAAAGGATAAGTGTATGATCAATCCAGCACCCTGTACCACACATTGCCTTTGTCACTCTCACATCTTGTCAGTCTCAACTCCTTACAGTCACATATGCTAATGTTCACTGTGAGGGTGCATCCATGAATTCTTTTTTGTGTTTAGGTAAAACAATGTTGGTGATGAAGCCATGTGATGCACAAGTCTCCAACAGTAAATAACTATTTGTCTTGCTATTTCTAACTCTATTCTTCTCCAGTATTCCCTGCCAAGTCTGGTAGTCTGGCCCTACTGTAGCATTAAAGTCACCCAGAATTATAAGTTTTGTCTTCTTTTGGCACACTGATGGTATGGATCTCCAGGTCAAGAAGTCAGCTGAAGCAGGTGATGTGAAGTGCTTAGAGCTTGGTCAGACATGGAAGACACCAAGTTCATCCACTGCATCCTGAGCCATAGCCAGACGTATTGACTCTGTCTTGCCATTGGACTTTGATGACTCTGAAGGAGAGAGTAACTCTAACAACTTCATGCAATTCTGTGTCCCTTAAAAAGAATTTATGGATGAGTGAAAAAACATCACCCATATAATTTTACTATTATGCGTCAAAGTCCTGTGGTGACAGACAAGTGATGAATCAGCGCATGCAGATACACTGGGTGCTGTAGCCACAACCCTGCACACAGGCAGCCCAGGCCTTCATTTCTCACTGCAATCAGCAGTGGGACTCAGCAGCCAACTGGGTGTCTGAGTAGCCTTTTAAGGATCATATTGCTCATCTTCTGGTGTGAGGAAGGGGGCTGGAAAAGGTGCCCTAAAAATTGTCTACTTAACCAATTCTGGCCTGATCACTGAAGCAGGAGGGGAATCCCACTATGTGGCTGAAACCTGAAAAAAATGTCCAAAATGTCCAAAAACATCTGCAAAGATGATTTCACTCACCATTGACCCATGGAAAATATACACATACATGTGTAACACAAAATCCAATAGACCTGAAAGACAAACTCCTCTTGTTGCAAGATAACCTAGCAAGTATCATATCCAAATAGTGACCCTGAGTGAAACAAAGCTGGCAAATGAGTTGCTGAATCTGGAGCTGAATTCACATTTTTCTGGAATAGCTACAGTGAAGGGGAGCCCCATGAAGCTGGTATATGTTTTGAAACGAAACCTAATCTAGTCAGCAAGCTGATATGCCTGCTAAAAGTAGTGAATGACAGACTTATGACAATGTGCCACTTTGCCACTTGCAGGAAAACACCATGCCACCATCATCAGTGCCTATGCTCCCACCATGGCAAACCCTGATGAGGTAAAATATATATATATAAAATCTTATCAGTAAAAGTAAAGTGGATATAAGGGTCAGAAAACCTGCTTGTAAATTTGCTGTGCAACTATGAACAAGATAACTTTCTCTTCTTTTCCAATCTTTGAAAAAGAGCATACGATTTATACAGCTTACTTTACAAAGTGATGGGGAACATGGTGAAGGGCTCCCTGAATGCATCTTGTTGAGTTAGCATGTTATCCAGACATATTGTACACACAGTATGCAGAATGTGTCAAGAAAGAAGCTCCAACCTGAGTTGACATAATTTGTTGTTTTCACCCCTAAGCTGATCTCTCTTGATTTCCTTGGAATTCAAGACATGCTCCAATCTATCTGTACCAGATTGAGAAACTGTTTTGTGTATCTGGAACTCTTGTAGATAAGCAAATCATCTTATATTCATGGTCTAGCAGTTCCCAAGAGAAAAGAATGTTGCCTTTACCATTGTCTTTGTCCTACCCCTTGGAGAGGGGATTAGTCCTTTTCCCCTCCACTATGATTTCTTTCGCCTGCAACTAAAATTGCCAAGGCTTTGTCTGCATTGCTTGGCTGTTTGGCACAAGAAATTCCCATATGCATATGCCTTTCTCTTGCAACAAATTCAGTTCCAACACATGCCTCATGCACTTGTGATACTGTTGTTGGTTAACAAACTTGAGGAACATCATAAAATACAGGATAATATCATTTTGCATAAATAAATCATTTTGGTCTACGTGTGTGTGTGTGTGTGTGTGTGTGTGTGTGTGTGTGTAATTGAAATACATTAGGTTTACATAACTTACTACAGGCCATAAAAAAGTTTTAGAAGGAAGTTTTAGACTGAGAACACAGGTTTAATCCTTACTCCCTTTCCCCGATAATCACATAAACAGAAATTAGTATTCAAAATGTGAAAATTTGAACCCAGGCCCATGAACTTCAAATAGACAGCAGAACGTCCAAAAGAATATTCTTTTTTTTAAAATTTTTTTTATTTTTTGGTCAATGAACACATTTACTAAACACATACTTAGACTCTGGGGAAAAAAATGACAGGCAAACCCCATCCTCGAGGAGTTCACAATTTGCATAATCTTCCCAAAACCCATTGGCACAGAATCCTCTCCCTACTGGTGGAGATCCATGCTTCATGCTTGCAGGAGGGGTGTGATGGAGTTGGCAAGATGAGGAGAGAAGGTAGATGCCCCCCTCCTCAGAGTGCTTTGGCATTCTTCTAACCACTAGTGGCCAGAGAAGACAGGAAGGATTCCAACCCCTCCTCAGGAAAGAAGGGAGAAAACCTTCTGTGAAAAGAGCTTAGGTTTATTTATCTTCTGCTGGTTGAGAAGCCATTTTAATAGCACTTGTTTTCCATGGTGAACATCTCTGGAGCTATTGTGATGGAGTGCAGGGAAAGCCCAGAATGCAGGGAGGGGTCTGCCTGGAAAATATTTGAACACTCAAGCCTTCTTTTAGTCAGAATAACAAGGTTTATTGTATCACCCATAGAAGTGGGAGGAATTCTAAGAATCTGCACAACTTAATGGGAGTAAAATGGGATTTTTATACAGAAAAAGACTGTAAGAAAATTTGGAAGGGATTAAGGAGTGGCAAGTATCCTGGGCTCATTCTGGGATAACAGAGGAACGATCTAAATGGGATTAAGGAATGGCAGGGAAGCCAATTAAGTAATTCAGGTGGGTTAGGATAAGTCAGATGCCTTGGGCAGGATGCACCAGTGATTCAGGTTATAGAAATGTATGAGAAAATTCAGGAACTGAATTGCTGTCAAAGACATGATCTTTTCCTTCTAGGGGTTCAGATCCCATCCCTGTCATAACTATTTCAAAGAAATATTGATTAACAGCTTCATCACAGAGTTCAGTACTACTCAGGCATTACCCATAGTAGTACTGCCTTAAAAACAGAGAAAGATGCCGATGTGAGCTTGTAGAAGAGAGAGAGATGGGAGAGATGTTTTAAAATGTGCATGAATTCACTTAGACCTTCTCTGTAGCCCCTGGGAGCTTTTTTGATGCAAAAGCAGCAGGCCTGCAAGAGCTAAACAAAGGCAATGATATAGGAAAAACACTAGGCTTATATAGAATGATTTTAGAGTTTCCTTAAGGGGATTGGAGATCTAGAGTAAGTCTTGCAAGATAAGGGACAGGGAATTTTATGTTCCCCCCAGAATGAAGGATGGGGACAGGGAATCTTAAGGTCCAGGATAAGGGGAAGTTTTGTGCTAAGGTGAGACTTTAGGGAATCAAGGTCTCTACAGAATGAATCAATATTATTTTTAACTCTTAGGGCACTGTTTCCATCCCAATCATTTCCCTGCTCAACCACTAGGTAGGAGAATTATTTCGGGGGAAAGGGGTGAAGGTCATTGTCTTCAGTAGCTGCTTCCTGTTGAACAGGGGTGAAGAGTCCACCTCAGGGACCAGAATAGGTTGAGGGGGGTAATCAGTATGGGGTGCAGAATGCAGTGCCAACTGAGTCCAGGGGTGGAGAGAGGCAAGCCACTTGGTGACATAAAGGGTAGGGGTTGGCATCCTCAAAGTTGAAAGTGGAATTTCTGCAGACGAGAAGACACAAAGTGAACCAGGAGATTAAACAAGCCCAGATCAAATAAATTGACCAAGTATCAGAGCCATGATGGGAGAAAGAAGGGAGAGAAACCACAATCCCCTTGGAGAAGGTACGGGGAGATATCAGACTGGAGTCTTGCATTCAAGATATTGCCTGTAATATTCTTTTGAGTGCTCAAAGGAAAAAATCCATATAGGACCTTCAGGGAATACAAGGGGAGAGCTATGGGGAGTAAGTTAGTATCCCCAGCAATTATATACTCTGTCTTGCCCCACAGAGTCCCTTATTTCCATTAAGGCATTACACTTCCAGTCCTGAGAAAGCATGCTTTATCTTTGGTACAGGGTGGGAAACAGGAATCAATGAGCTAGAAACAGAAAGAAACAGAAATCGTTCAACATGGGGTACAGAACACAGCATAGCTGGAAAACACACAGGAAAGCCCTCAAGGTGAGGAGCTTCAAGGCATATTCTTTTCTGACTAGTTAAGCCTTGCATAAAGCCTCCTGCTTGTTTCTCTGTCTGCATCACTGTCCACCCAAATGCTTTTGGGAGAGGGGCAAAGACACTGTGCCTGTCTGAGTGGGGCTGAATAGGAGAGTAAAATGAGGCTGAAGCAGCACAGGTATCCTTGTTGCATGACCATCTGCAGGTGGACAGTATAGTCTAGGAGACAGAAATCTGACAAACAAGTTCAATATGCAAGCCCCAGTAGAAGGAGCATTAACAGTGATGTCAGAAAAGAGGAAAAACAAAGAAAGAAACCAAGAGTCCCATGATATTATTATTTACTTTTGACATACAGGATTTTTGGATCTTGTCATTTTCTCAAAAGTTCCCACTCTGATTCCAATTCCATATGGAGGATCAGATGTTACTGAGGATCCAATTCTATACATGTAAATATAAGTAACAACACTTTGCAGATAGAAGCTTTCTACTCTTGAGCTTAATAGGTACACAGATGAATTACTTATAAGAGACTGACTTTAATTTGTTATCATAAAAGACTCAGCAGGATATATAAGTAATTAATTTCAAAATAGTGCATGTCAATAAGTTCCTTGTAATAAAGCATGTTTGTACCACAGAACACTGAACACACAATATAAACAGGTATCATTTCCAAATAGTAACAAACTTTGAATGAAGTTGACTTTTCCATTAATACAAAAATATTCCATATTACCTCCTTCTAAGAAAATTGCACTGAAATTCTTTTCCTCAAACTGAAGATGTTTCTGATCTAGTGTCACTAATTAATAGAATAACAGCTAGGTCCCTCAATTAATTGTACCAATATGCAATTATTTTGCCATCATTTTAAAACATTTAAGGACTTTATTCCATACAGATATTGATCTAGTATCAGGCAGATTACTAGGTCAAATACCCATTTGCTAAGTTGTTAAACATATAAAAAGGATCATAAATACACACTTTAATATAGTAGCTCAGATGTATCTCAGCCTTAGTCTATGGGATAATGAATCAATATTGTGATTGTACCTTTGTTTCAAAAATTTATTTTCCCTGTCTAACTATTTCCATATCATTCAGAAAGAATGGTCTCTTTCACGGATTTAATATTTCACATGGCTATTCAGGAGTACTAATTTTCCCAACTGAGATATAGAGTAACTATCCATTGAAGATTGACCACTTGCTTTTATTGCAGAAATTTCCCATAAGGAAAAGCAAAGACATGACTATATAGAACATCACAGCTCTGCAAACAGTTAGTATCAATTCCACCTCATAGCCAAACTTGAATACTCAGGTGGGAAATATTCCTTTTCAATGAAATGCAATAGGGAAACTGAGTCAGGAAGATCCCATGGTAGGCAGAGGCTATACTTGTACTCTCAGCTGTTACAGAGGAAGATCTCCACCTGTTATGATGTCTGAGTAGCATGTGGCATTTCTCTCAGATGGTGGATTACTGACTATTGATTATTGATGGATTTTGATGATCTATCAGATAACTCAAAACGTAGTTCATTATAGTCCCAAAAGTTTTTACCTGAGATGGCAAGTTCCACTATCAAAAATTTACTGAGACTCACATCTCAACTTTTGAATTATTCCTGGAGCAATTATTGGTGAATTGCTGGTGAATTATTCCAAAAGTCAATTACTAGAGATCGTTTGTATATATTTTCAATTTCTTACCAAAATAAGTTCCTTCTTTAGGAATTCCATGAATCAAACAAGCTCCTTAGAGCTACTGTGCTTGTACCTGTTCCTTTCCACACATATGCACACAGTGTATCAACTTTAGGGTTTAACTTTAAAGCTATATTGGTCACACTTAAAATTTTCATGAGTAAGAGTCAAATTGCTTTAGTTGTAAATACAATCAACTTCAGATGATACCAGTTGCATTTCCAGATCATATAAAAATTATAAGAATGAGCTATCTTACCAAGTGCAGACAGTGACTGGCTGGCTTTTGTTTTCTTGACCCATCCTCATTCACCCTCTTGACTCAAGGGAAGGGAGTGGAGTAAGAGAGTGACTAGGATTAGAAGGAGGTGGTTCAAAACTCCTTAAAGAGTTTCAAAATTGGCAGAGCCAAGACGACGGGGTGAGAGCAACAATTCACCTCAGTTCTTAGACTCCTTCAGATACATCTAAAAAGAGAATCTGAACAAATTTTGGAGGTGCAGAATGCAATAGGAGAAAGACTGTGGCAGATTCACAGCCAAGTACAGACTGGAAGGTGGAGGGGAAGGATGTTTTCAGGGGGGATGAGCCCACAGCGCACAGCGCAGCAGAGCAGGAGGGTCCCGGGGAAACGTGGGGCAGCAGCAGGTAGAATTGGTAGAGCAGCAACCCAGGGTGAGAGACCAACAGAGACGAGTGAGTGACAGCTACTGAGCACCAGATATCAGCCGCAGCAGCTCCTGAGACTTTCAGCCTGTAGATTAAATATCTGTAAGTCACTTACTTGAACTTCCAGGAGCAAGGATGGTGGAGTGATCAGTAAACGTTCTCTCCTCCCCACTTGATGACCTCAAAAGAACCATAAAATATTTCCCCAGAAACATCCTGAATCAGCAGAAGCAGTAGAGGGGGAAATAGTTTCATAACACCTGAGGCTAGGAAAATAGCTAAGGTGGATTCCTCCTCCTGCGGCAAACCGGAAAGAGAGGGGTTCCAGGGTGGTAGAAACTTGCACCAGGACCCAGGCAAGGCGCAGTGTTAGGAGAGGAGCCCCAGGAGGTGGGGAAACTCACCCTAGGACGCAGGTGAACCTCAATGCTAGGAGAGGAGCCCCAGGAGGGATAGAAATTCACACTAGGATCTAGGCATGCCTCAGCACTCCAGAGGAAAAGGGAAGACAATATGGGAGCTGGGATCCCCATCTCCTGAGCTTGCCTTTCCCTCAGTTCAGCTGAGAAGATCTCCTGTGACCAGACCACCCCTTCTACACACTTAGCAAGCTAACCCCAAGGCTGATAGGGGAAACACAAAACAAAATGATAAAAAAGACACATGCTCTTAGAGTTTTCACACAAGTCAGCTCAACACCAAGTTCTGCAGCTTCTAACTGAAAGAACCAGAAGCCACAATACACAATCACCATCATGAAAAAGACAAAGCAAAAAAAGGGACAAAACAAAACAGAATATTTCTATGGAATCAAAAACCAAATTGCAAATACCAAAGAGGTCAGTAGCAAGACTGTACTTCCACCTGAAACTTCAAAAAGAACAACAAACTCCTTGCATACACAAACAGCTCTACTGGAACAGGTGAGGAAGGAAACAGAAGAAAAACTGACCAGTGATTTAAAAGTATGAAAAACGAGATCACTGATGAGAACAGCTCTTTAAAAAGGAAAATTAAACAAATTGAAAAGGAAACACAGAACTTAACTGGGAAAACTGGACAAATGGAAATGCAAGTAGAAAAATTAACTGGAGAAAATAAATCCTTAAAAGGAATAATTGGACAGATAGAAAAGGGGATGCAAAAGTTCACTGAAGAAAACAATTTGATAAAGATTAGAATTGGAGAAGTAGAAACTAATGACTCTATGAGACAGCAAGAATCATTCAAAGAAAATCTAGAGAATGAAAAGATAGAAGAATATGTAAAATATATAATTGGAAAAACAACTGACCTGGAAAATAGATCCAGGGGAGAAAATTTAAGAATTATTGGCCTACCAGAAAGACACGGTGAAAAAGAGAGTCTGGAAAATATCTTCCAGGAAATCATCAATGGAAACTGCCCAGAAGTGCTAGATTCAGAGAACAAAATACTCATTGAAAAAATCCATCATTCACTTCCTGAAAGGGATCTCAAACTCAAAACCCCAAGAATTATCATTGCCAAATTCCAGAACTATCAAGTGAAGGAGAAAATACTACAGACAGCCAGAAAGAAACCATTCAAATATCGAGGAGCTACAGCAAAGATCACACAGGACTTTGCAGCTTCTACATTAAAAGATTAAAGGATTGAAATATGATATTCTGTAAGGCAAAGCAGCTGGGACTACAACCAAGGACCAACTACCCAGCAAAGTTCAGCATAATATTTCAGGCAAGCATATGGTCATTCAACAAAGAAAGGGCTTTCCAGTCCTTCCTGACAAAAACTACAGAACTTAATAGAAAATTTGATCTTCAAACACAAGTCTCAAGAGAAGCATAAAAAGGTAAACAGAGGGAAAAAAAAAAACTTGTTAGTCAATTTTGGGAAATAATTTACCTCCCTATAAGGGATGATGATACCTGTTAATCTTGAGAATTGTACATCAATTATGAAATATAAAAAGGATATACATAGAGGGAACAGGTATAAAGTAAATGATGTTATGATCAAAATATAATTTAAGCATGCAAAGGGATTATAACAGGAAGTATGAAAAGGAGGAAGCAGAAAATGGTAAATTGCATCATGGGAAGAAGTATAAAATTATGGTAGAGGAAAGGGGGGTTGGGAGATGAGGATTATTTGAGTTGTACTCTCATTTGATTTGGTTAAATGAGGGAACAATATACTTAAGTATATAATTCTAACTAACTATATAGGCAGTAGGAGGGGAAGGGGGAAGAAGGAGGAGGGGGTAACTAAAAGGGAGGGAAGAAGCAGTAAGGATAAAAGGGAGTAAAATGGAGGGGGAGCTAAAAGAATGAAAGGAAAGCTACAGGAGGTGGTAGTGAAAAGTGAAAACTATTGAGTAGCAGAAGGGAGACAGGAGAACTAAAAGCACAAGTGATGGGAAAGAGGATGGAGGGAAAATACACATATTGTAATCATAATTGTGCATGTGAATAGAATAAACTCTCCCATAAAACAGAGACTGATAGCAGAATGGATTAAAAGGCATAAACCAACCATATATTGTTTACCAGAAACATATTTGAAATGGGGGGATACAAATAAGGTAAAGGTCAAAGGTCGGAGCAGCATATGTTGTGCTTCAGCTGATTTAAGAAAAGAAGGAGTAGCAATCCTAACCTCAGAAAAAGCAAAAGCAGAATAAGATCTAATGAAAAGAGATAAGGAAGGAAACTATGTTCTGCTAAAAGGCAATAAAGCAATATCATTACTAAACATGCATGCTCCAAGTAGTATAGCATCCACATTCTTAGAGAGGTTAGGGGAGCTGAAGGAAATAACTGACAGCAAAACTATACTAGTGGGGGACCTGAACCTCCCACACTTGGAACTTGATAAATCTAACTTCAAAATAAACAAGAAAGATGTTAAGAAGGTAAAGAAAACTCTGGATAAGTTAGATATGATAGATCTCTGGGGAAAATTGAATGGGAAAATAGAAAGTAATACACAGTTTTCTCAGCAATACATTGCACATACACAAAATTTGACCATGTACTAGGATATGAAACCTCACAATCCAGTGCAGAAAGGTAGAGATAATCAAAATATCCTTCTCAGATAATAATTCAATAAGAATTATATGTAATAAAAGGCCATGGAAAGATGAACCCAAAATCAATTGGAAACTAAATAATCTAATTCTAAGAAGGAGTGGATTAAACAACAAATCATAAAAACAATCAATAACTTCATCTAAGACAATGACAATAATGAGACAACATACCAAATACTATGGGATAATGAAAATCCAGTTCTAAAAGAAATTTTATATCTTTCAATGTCTTCATAGATAAAATAAAGAGGAGATGAATGACTTGAATTATAGCTGAAAAAGTTATAAAAAGAACAAACTGAAAATCCCCAAGAAAATACCAAATTAGAAATACTGAAAACTAAAGGAGAGAATAATAAAATTAAGAAAATATTGAATTAAAGAACACATCATGTGAAAGGGCATCTCATAATTCTTGGAGTTCTGTTTACTGTAGTCCTAGAGAGTTTTCCCTTAGACGTTGTATCTTTTTTTTGTCTTGGATCTTTGTGGAACTTTCAATTTACTTTTCCTCATTGTGTTTTGTCTGTCATTTGCTCTTGATTGAGGTGCTGCCACCAATTGCTGCTCTCCCAACGATGCTACAAAAAAGAAAAGTCCACGGCCTTCCAAAGTTCACAATGTTGTCCTCTGTTCAAATTGAGGAAGAAGGAGGGCCACCTGCTCTCCTCTGACAATTGTTTCCTGCTTAGGAGATCAAATGCTCAAATCCTTCATCCCGATTACCTTTGTGGTTTTATTAAACACCTATTATGTGCCAGGTACAGTGATAAAAACTTTATATAGCTTATTTCATTTGATTTTTCCAACAACCCTGGGAGATGGATATTATTATCCTCATTTTACAGTTGAGGAAACTAAGGGAGACTGGGAGAATGACTTGTTCAATGTCACAAATCTAATAAGTGTCTAAGACTGGATCTTATTTCAAGGTTTTCTGACTCCAGAATCAGCACTCTAACTCCTGGGCCACCTAGTTATGTGTAGTCTGAATGGACTTTATATGGAGCATAACGCTATTTAATGACATTCAAAAATACCTAAATTAATCAAGGAATTTAATAGGTTCAATAGAGGCTCCCAGGCCTTTTTCAGGTAACGTTCCAGATAATAAAGTGTATTACAGAAAATGAATCAGTTTGTCAACAGGGCTATTTTTAAATAAGTAATGAAATGAACAAAAACATTAAGCAATAAAGTATTTAATATAAGAGATTTTAAAGAAATAAATATGAGTGGATAGATAAAAATGCATTTCTTTCTATTGATTCTTCTGAATCTTCTATCTGAAACTTGGTTACTTTTGGCAATATATCATTTTATTTTCAATATAAGTTGTTAACAATGTGTGTATTGTTTCGGTTCTGAGGTAAGTAGTTGGAGCATTTGGAGCACTAGGCCTGGAGTCAGGAAGATCTGAGTTCAAACCTGGGCTCAGACACTTAATAGGTTTATGACTCCAGGAATGTTACTTAACTTCTGTCTGCCTCAGTTTCTTCAACTCTAAACTGGAAATAATAAAAACTTCTACTCCCCAAAACTGTCGTGAGGATTAAATGAAATACTATTTGTAAAGCATTTGGCATATAGGAAAAATGTGTTCAACAAGTGCTTCCTTCCTCCCTTCTAAACCTTATTCTGCATTCCTTCATTTATATCATTCCACATTTTCTTGCATTCTCCTATTTTTTGTTTTTCAGTAGTACAAAATTAAATTAGATAACATGGTATTAATTTAATTAAGACTATGCGAAATTTTAAAACTTTCACTGCATAATTTCATTTATACATACATACTTATCTATATACACACATACATACACATATGTATATTTATGTATGTATATAAGTGAATATATATATGTATGTGTGTGTATGTGTGTGTGTGTTTGTGTGTGTGTGTGTGTAGTCCATGCCAATCCTTTAGTATTATGAAGACTCTTATAGAATGCTTGTTTGTCCAAAGCCCTAAAACCACTAAATTTAATCATTTTGATTACTTTCTATTCTTCACTTACTTTCTATTCTGGTTTTAATGTTTTGTTAGAAATGAATGATTGATACAATTAGAAAATATTGATGTAAGTGGTACAAGCTGTAGTTTAGGGAAATTTTTTAACCTTTTGACTATTTATCTTAATGACAAAAATCAATTTGCTGCTCTATCCCTAAAGTTCAGATTTCTGTTATTAAAAAAAAAAAAATTATCCAACAATAGGTAGCTAACTGGGATAGTGTATGTAGAGTAGACATTGGAGTCAGAAAGATTTGAGTTCAAACTCTATCTTAGACTTTTATCATATACCTGTATGTCTCAGTTTTCCTCATCTGTCAAATGAGGAGAATATATACACCTATTTTGCATATTTTTGTGTTAGTGTGAAAAATGTAAGAGTTAGTATTTATAAATCTTTACAACACTGGACAAGTGTTAGCTGATATTATTATGAACTGCATTTGTTTTTATATTTTGGCCTCCTGCATATCCTGAATTTCTGTTAAAAGATATTATAGTGCCCTAGGATATCTCTAAGTCTTACCAGGATAAGCACTTTATGCCCTCCATTCATAATTCTTTAGGTTATCCAGAATTTAGGGGCAATAAGATCTTCCAAAATGCTGCACCAAAAATGAACACCTCTGAAAGAGGCACTGGGAAATAGCAAATCTGATGTTGAACTTGGAGTCAAGAAGAGACATGAGTTAATATCACTCATCATGTTTATTAACTATATGATGATGAGCAAGTTCCTAAATTTCTCTGAACTTTAGTTTCCTCATTGCTAATATATATATGTATATATACAAATATTAATACGACATAAAGTTTCAAGCTCACTGAATTATTCCAAGTTTGAATGACAAATATGTATGAAACACTTTTTCAAACTTTTAGATGCTATAGAAATGTCATTTAAATTATATATTTTTATTATTCCCAATGAAAATTACATTTTGCTATAATTTTATGATAAGGGTCTTTATAGAATAGTTTTACCACAAAAGGGAAGATATCACAGGAAAGAACTGCTCATCCATTGAATTTTTAAAATAATTTTGGAGAGAAACATTTAAAAAAAATGAATATGCAATTCTATTAAAATCAAATAGGAATCAATTCATTTTCAAGTATTTCACATGAGTAATCATATGCTCTCTCTACTGAAGAATCTGAGAAGACATATTTAACACATCAATTTGTGTACATAGTGAGCAATTTGATATCAGTAACCTGCTTCTTTGGATGCTTATGCCAAAAGAGTGTATTCCTACCTTGGAGTAAATTATGATGGCATTTTGTGAGGCCATACATAGAGCATAGTAAGATATTTCGAGATTTCAAGATAAGATACTTCTCAACAGTATTGTGGCCATAGGTCCATATTTTTTACAACTCAGGTATATATTATTCTCATAAAAAATGAGTGTGGAAAGTATGTATATGGCTTTGTAATTATTGATGATCTCTCTGCTGCCTTTATTTTCTTATTCCTTTCATCTTTTGCCTTCATTTTTTTTTCACTTAATGCCATAACAACTGTATCACCTACATCATGGATCTCCTTATGTTTGGTCTCTTTCAGGTGCTTTGTCCCTCTTTGTTTTCTTCACTGTAATTTTGATTTCCTTAAGAAGCACACCTGTGACTATGACGTTGAAACATGATTCTTTACTATTATTGATGGTTAAAAAAACTTATTATACTAAACCTTTTCTTTTATTTTAAATATTTTCTATTTTTCTGTATCAATGACTGGGTAAAATAGACCAGGTTGCAGTTATGTATCATATATTTCCTAATTTTTCTTCTTTATTTAAACTTCATATTGATTGTGATCTTTGTTTTAACAAATTGAAAGTCTGACAGTATACATTCAGCTGATTCAGGATTAAATTTCGTATCAGTCATTCATATCTCTTAAAATATAATCAATTTTCTCTTTAAATATTCAGTACTTTTGTTATTCAGCATCTTCTGATTATTTTCTCGAAGAACATTCAAGCTTTTTTCATGTGATGCTTTTCTATATTCTGCAAACCTTCACACTATCTCATTCCATAATCCTAAATCATATTTTACAATCTATTTTTTTTATCATCTTTGCCTGTGCTCACATTTGAATGAAAAAAGGATGTATCAGAGTAAAGAGCTATTTAATTTAAATGGTCTTACCAAGTTTTCCCTAGAATTTCTACACTTCATTCTTTGTAATAGATATTGCATAAAATGAAATTATTTTTGTTTCAGTCTTTGGATTTTTTGCAATTACTTGTTACAAGCACCAAAATTTCTACCGTCAAATGTTTAATGGAATGAATTTCCTTACTGTCTTTGGATTCGTTACAAAAATAATCCTGGTAACACTTTTATTTGCTTTTTTAAGTAGAATGTGTGAGCCTTCATAGTCTTCCATTTAGCTGTCATTTCTGTGTTCTGGTTTCATTAAGAGCAAAAATAACACAATTGATACGTCAATTTTTCCATCAATTTATTGGTCATTAGTCTTACATTTAGTGTATCAATAGCTATGTTATGAATTATTTACATTTCAAATACAATGACCTTTTCTCTATTCTTATTCTCGTTGAACTCTCTGTAGTCTTTTATACTGTGAATGACTTTCTCCTTTCTGATACTCTCTTCTCTCTGAGTTTTCAGGACACCACTCTATCTTGGCTATTTTTCTACCCTTCTAGTCACTTCTAGTGCCAATGAGATACCTATAGCAGCTGCTAAGGATATTCATGAATATTTCCAGCATAAATTCATGGTATAAACTGTAATGTTCAAAGATAAAACCAAGACAATTATTCAGACACCAGAAAGACAAATCCATCATAGTAACAAATAAATTTATGCACATTATCAATGCAGGGAGCTCTATCATCCCCAATCCTTTCCTCCCTCAGGCTTCCCCACATTAGGCAACAACCACTCCATCTCTCACTCATGCTAGCTGCTCTGCCTACTCTTTCTCAGCTCTCCTTCTCTCTCTCTCTCTCTCTCTCAGACAGCCAGAGTCCCCATGTGCCTCGATGAAGCAGAGAAGAAGAAAGACATGAGCAGGTAGGCAAAGATAGGACAACTCCATTTATTGATCTGAGGGTCCAGTTTTTAAAGACAAAATCTGCAAGGCTACACAACAATGTACTCCTCTCCTGTCCTAGTAATTTGGCCATTCTTACTGTCTTAAGGAATGTTTCCTAGAGGGCACCTATTTTATATATCCCTTGTACTCTGTAGTTCTCTTGTTTATCTCATGGAGACAACAACATCCAGGAGAATATGGAGAGCAACACCAGATGATAATGAGCACAATCTCAGGGAACAGGCTTTCCCGAAGTTCTGGCCTGAACTTGCCACAGCACTCCATCCTAGCCCTCAACAATTCCCCCCTTTCTTTTGCTATAACTGGAGATAATGTGCTTAGGTTTGAAGATCTTTCCCACGAGAGAGAAGGTACCTATAAACAGGTGGCCTGACACAGCAAAACACAAGGGCAATGATGAATAGAGGTAAAATAGACATGAGCCAATGGAACAAGAATGGAAAAGGCTTTGTATTAGCAGAATAATAACAAATCACATTTCCAGTGTCATCAGGATCAAGATTTTCTTTGGAGGCCAGATCTATATCATTAGCAATCTGATTAAGATCTTCCATATGCAAAGCAAGACTTCTATTCCCCATATCTTATTAAAATGATTTCTAATCTTAGTCCAATTATATATAGAATTATTATAATAGACAAAAGTAACACAAATAGAAATGAACCTGCAATCTCATGGACAAACTTGTTTCAAAAACATCAACTTCATTTCCCACCATCACAATAGTTTCCCATTAAGTGGTATGTACAGATAAATCAGTTGATATAGAGGAAGCCAATACTGCTTCAATGTTTACAACACCTAAATAATACAACTTATACATCTTTTCTGTCTTATTTTCAACATTAACTGATAAAAAGTTTGATCAGACACAGGCATGCATCAGCCTTTACTTTTGATAGTCATTAAAGCAAACCTAGGATACAAAATTGCAAAAATAATGTTAGTATTAGCTATATGAGAACAAATTCCTTCAGTGATAGTACAATTAAAGCATGCTAAATAAAGCATGTTCCTTGTTCTGACATATTTATGGTAACATTTTCCTTTCTCCCAAACATAGAAGAAAATTTTTTTCCAAGGAAGGGTTATATATTTGTGTAATTTTCCTTAATATGCATACCACTCCACAATTTGATTGTTATGTTAACATTCCCTAAGCTGCCATAGCTTTCCAGATCTGAACATCTGATTTTCTTTGGGGAGGGATCCATTCAGGAATAATCTACCCCCACAAGTCAACCAATTCCTGGAAGTTAGGGGATAACCAACTCTGCAACATAATGTTTGTATCGTTGTTCATAGATCGATAAGGACATTGACATATCACAAATGGAGGGAAATGGTTATGTTCAGTATCCCAACTAGCCATCTTATAGCGTGGTTGTGAATTGCTCTTTCTTATGAGCACCTGTGTTGACTCATTACCATTTTTCCCTAACATAAGTATATACCAATGTGTTCCCCAACTCTGTGGAGTTATTTCTGCAGAGCTATTAATGATAAAAAGCTGTAAACAAGGTGGATGTTCAGAGACATCAGTACTCTTTGCAAAGCAAATAAGATTCATATGGGCTAATCCCATAAAATTATATTTAACTGATGACAAAGATGCATTTTTTCTATCTATATCAATTTGCTTCCCAAAAACCTTTGACCAATTTCATACCATGATTACCTCCTCTATCTCCTCTCCTCTCCTCTATCTCCTAACTCAAGGCAAACTATGTACAAAAGCCCATCTATCTCCCTCTCGATCAGTTCTTTTTGCTGTTGTGGTCAGCTGAAGGGTGCCTAGAAGCAGAATGAGTGTCTTCATTTTCCTGTTAGCCTGATGACGGGTTCGTCGTGATCATGGCTTCTTCTTTTTCCTCTTTTCCTCCATATCTTCTCCAATGTATAGCAGAGGTCGGATGCTTCTTTCCAGTATCCAGATAATTTCTTCACCATTTCTTGTGGAAATACAAGCATACCCTTGACCCATGTTAAAACAAGGCTTATTTTTGGATTCCAAATCACCTTCACTTTTTTCCAATCACTGAAGTGATTTTTACCTTTTTGAAACTGTTTTTTAAGGAGGCATAAGCCCCTCTCTATCTGGTATCAGAAAATTTATGGTATGCAACACCATTTCAACTCTTCTCCTTATTTTTTTGCCTTCTTCTCCCCCTTTCTTTTGTTTTTGGAGGAGAGTTTTTATGTCACAATTGTAATGTTTTACAATGGCCTGACCAGTAGGATTATGTAGGATGCTAGTTCTATGCTGTATTCTGTAAGACAGACAGAACTTAGTAAAGACTTGATTAGTATAAGCTGCACCATTATCTGTTTTTATAATTTGTGGAATACCTAGAGTTGCAAAATACCTAAACAGATGATCAATAGCAAATTTTGTTTATTCCCCAGTCAGTGGGGTGGGGTGGCAGTAGTATAACCTGAATATGTGTCTATAATCACATGAAAGTATTTATTCCTTGTGGCAGTACCTTCCATTGATATCTTTGGTGGGGTGCTTTTAAATTGACTGAAGGCACTGAAAAAGCAAAATGTTTATGATCTTTACGGTATAGAGGTACACCATAAAAGCAAACTTTAAGATCTATAATCCACAATGACCATTTTCAAGGGTCCATAGTGGGTGCAGGAAGATCTGGTTGTAGGCTTCCCATACTGTTCATCCTCATATTTATCTGCCTGAAATCAGTTATCATCCTCTATTTCCCTGATTTATTTTTTATAACAAATACCGTAGAGTTCCAGGGACTCGTGGTTGACTCTCTGTGTCCCTTTTTAAATTGTTCTTCAATGATTTCCTTTAAAGCCATCCACTTTCTTTTATATTTCTATCATAGACAAGATAACTCACAAGTTATTACTCTTCACTGGCATAACCGTATTCTCTTAAACAAAAGAGATTTCTAACTTGAACCTTACAACTGAATAGATGTACATCGTTGTTTCACAGGCTTGTTTATCCTTCTCTGATTACATTCACTCTGGAAGAAAAACTTTAGAAATTAAGTTGTTAATAAACTCAAATAGTAATTTTATCTTTTGCTTGGGTTATGGAATGACTGCAAATTCACATTAAAACAACAAGATCTTTTCTGCTTTATAGATCATTACATTAATTTATCTGTACATTGTCTTGAAAATGAAAATTTAGTAGACTTTACAAGAGATTGTTTTAAAATATTTCTTCTAAGATTGTTTTATTTCATTTAAAAACAGTTTAAAATTTATCCTGATGTTAACAGAGTCACTAAACTGTTATAAAGTAAATTAGTTGAAAACCTCTAAAACAATGTTCTCTTTTTACTTTGAAACAAAAATAAACCTTTTAAAATTAAAATTCATTAAAGCTTAGTTGGTATAAAAATGTCATTAAGTAATATGAATTTCCAAAGTATTAGAACCATCCAAAATCTTAATTATCACAGAATTCCTAGATATCACAAAATGCTTTAGTCAAAAAGGTTCAATATAATCTCACATTGGTAACAGTAAGAGATTGATTACAGAAAAAAACACTACTTTTAAAATCCTTTTAAACTATAGGGACATCTTAGGTGAGTGTTAAGCAGTTTACTTAAATTGCTGAACATGTTCTAATTTCAGATAAAAATAATATTAGATTTCCCAGTAAGATTGCACAAAAGTGTCTCACATATTTTATTAGTCACTTGCTATTGATCACAGAAATTTGCTATAGAAAGAGAAAGCAGGGACATGTGACATAGCAAATGGGACAAAATAAAACATCCTTGACTCTTTTTGAATTCAGATAGTAGTAAAATTGTACAAACATGCATTATCTGTTGCATAGCCAGACTCAGGAATACTCTGGTGGGAAATATTCCCATATTTTTTTTTTAAAGAACACAATGAGAAAACTGACTAGGGGGATCCTATCATAGATTGAGGCTAGAATTGTCACCTCAGTGTTTCCTTTCTATATATAAACTTCACCAGTTAAAGGAATTTCATTAAGATCTTTTCTTTTACAAATTTAAAACTTGTCATGATGTAAAAACCAACTGCCAAAAATCCTATCCATTTATTACAACTTCTGAGGAAGTCCTATTCATTGTTTAGAATTAACATAAGCCGAACAAGTATGTTCTTATGGCTGATGACCTCCCAACATGGATGGTTTCCAGGGGTCTTAGCAATTTCACAAAATAAAAGGAACAGGCACTGCCCCTATGCCTGCCAACCTCCAAGCACACAGGAGGAATGTTCTGAATGGGAAGAGCTAACCTGAATAAAGTTTTCATTCAATTCCTTTCTTTCTACATGTAGTAATCAATTAATAATTTCAGATATAGTTAAAACAGTAACTCCAAATAACTTAGTTAACAATCTTAGCCATATTGTTTTAGCTGAAATTTAAGGCAAAGGTGAAAATACCTGGTTTTCTAAATGACAGTTACAGAAAAACAAAACATTATATGACAAGGTTAACAGGACTGATAAAATTTACAATAACAACTGGTTTTACACAATTTTTCCAACATCTTTTAGTTTCAGCAAAATTTAGATTAAAAAATTGGTTTCTCTAACACTGTTTCTGGATTATAGTGGTTACTCAATTTTCACAATACAAGATAATTTTAGTATAATTCAGAAGCATAGTAATAACACAAATAGTGCACTTTAATTGTCATTAATTACATTTCCAAACCATCACACACAAAAATTATTAATGCAAGACTGGGCTTACTAAATGTAGGGGCTGTTTGGCTTGGGATCTCATGCTGCTATGGCCCAACTCCTACTCTTGGGGAGGGTAAATTAAATTCCTTACTATTTTTTAGCATTCTTTTCCCTTGATCTAATCTGGAATGATAAGAGTTATTTTTAGCTGTCCTATTATTCAATGTAGCCCTAGCTCGATGGTCAGTTGGGACTACAGGGTAAAAAAAAAAAAAAAAAAATCTTAGTAGTTCTAACCTTTCCTCAAGTAAATTTTACTTCTGTGTCCACTCCTTAAAAAATTCTTTGGAAAAGAGGGCTTTTGAATCTATCAGCCGAAGTGAGGGAGACTTTTGGAAAACAGTCCAACGGCACCAAGTCCCCTTCTTTCTGCTGGAGAGTTCAAAAGTTTTATCTCTGAGGTGTTTCTTTTTCACATCTATACATTTTTCCCAATTTGCCTTAGTGCCAAAAAATATAACAAATTCTAACCTGTCTTAAACATGCAATTAGGAATGACATGTTTCACTTAAAATATGACCAGAATAACTACCTTTTGGTTATTTCCCATTATATAAAAACCTTTCTCTTTTATATGAGGCTTGAGATAATTAAAATGCTGGTCAGCCTGCTTCTCTAATATGAGGGAAAAGTTTCCCTGATTTCTTCTTGAATAACCTCCACAACCTGGCCAGGGTTAGAAGGTAGAAAGAGAAAGAGAATTTTACCAACAGCTTTCCAACAATTTTCAAAACTTTTTTTCTTTCCTTAAAGCTGCACATACATTATTTTCCTGTATACCTCATCTGAAACTGCGTTTAGAAGTCATATAAATTAGATAATATAAGATTAATTTTTTTCTTTCTTTCTCCCATTCTCCCTGATACTGCAGTCATCAGAGAGAAGGGACAAGGTGGAGGGAAAGAGAAAACATGGGAAAGATATTAACACACAAACACATACACACAGAAAACATATATTGAGAGAATACATAAATAGACAATAAAAAGGAATCCAAGAACTGAGAAAAGATGTCAGAAATCCTCTGTACAAATTAGTCCTTTGACTTGATTTCTTTTACTTTGTTCCAAACATCTTTTATAAAATTCAAATTTCCACATTAAGTAATCTCCTCCTTCAAGAGTGGTTTTATCTAAATTACACAAGTCAGTGGGGCATAGGGCTATCTGAGAAATGCTGTCTAGAAGAGGCTGAATGTAAGGATTATTTGATCCATAATTGTTTACCCCTTGTTTTAAATCTTTAAAAAAATTTAAATCCAGAGGAGTGAATTCTCTTGCAAATCTTCCTGGCTTATTGTAATCTGGGTTTTCTGTCACTGGAAATACTAGCCTCATTTCAAAGGTATTTCATCTCCTCTTCCCCTAGCCTCTTGGAAAATTTTTTTCTAAAGGTGGTAGCTGACTTTTAGGAAGCCCCAGTAGTATAGGCAGAAGATGAACCTTGGATAAAAGATCTACTGGTCTTTTCCTTTCTGGAGAAGTATAGAATGGTGGCAACTCTGTGCAAACCAAGGGTTCCATGGATGCTAAGGCTTTGGTCAGGAGTCCACCTTTTCTCCCCCTTCCTCATTCTCAGCATCCACATCTACCAGAGTGTCTCTGTCCTAAAAATGTATCTGTCCCATTGATAACCTTATTTTTGCTATTTACCTGTCAGCTCTGATTACTTAAGAACAGGATCTGCTTTTTGATTCTGTAACACAATGAGTTCTTCCCCGTAAGCCTGCAATGTTGCTGAAGTCTCACTGTGCCTGTGCAAACCCTTGGCTAAAGTGAAATACCCACAAAGAAGCTCTGGAGGGCTCTTGCCCTTACTTCAGTTGTTTTGTCGCAACACGGAGCTCCTTCCAAAAGGGGCTGCTGTCACAAAAGGCCGATTCCCATTTCTAGGTTAAGTCCCTGAGTTCAGGAGCCAGGTGTGGCAGACAGCTGGCATGCCCACATGGCTCAGTGAAGCAGTTAATAGGAAAGACATAGGAAGGAAAAGATAGGACAACTCCATTTATTTTTCTGAGGGTCCACTTTTTAAAAACAAAATCTGCAAGGCTACACAACAATTTACCCATCTCCTGTCCTGGTAATTTGGTCAGTCTTATTGTCTTAGGGAGTGTTATCCTAGAGGTCATCTATTTTGCATATCCCTTGTACTCTGTAATTCTCTTGTTTATCTCGTGAAGATGACAACATCCAGGGTGATATGAAGAGTAACACTTGATGATAACGACCCCAGTCTCAGAGAAAAGGCTTTCTGGAAGTTCTGTCCTAGACTTACCATCACGCTCCATTCTAGCCCTCAACATCTCTCTCTCTCTCTCTCTCTCTCTCTCTCTCTCTCTCTCTCTCTCTCTCTCTCTCTCTCTCCTCTGTCTTTCCTGCTCTACCCATTTAAAAACTCTTCATACCATGGGTTTCATGCAACTTGAATTGCAGGGTAGGTCAAAGCACAAAGCAGGTCACATGGGCCTATTAAGGGGCTGGGAAGATCTTCAAATTCCCTTATCATTACATTCATCCCCAAGAGCTTTCATGTCCATTAACAGGTCAATGGGGATTTAGGGGTGACTGGTACTGACGTAACTTCACAACAGTTTAACAGGGATAATGCAAAACAAACACACAAAACAATAATTTAGGATGAGGGCTTGAGCACAAGCATCCCATAAGCCCTCCTCAAATGAATGGGACCTAAAATCTCTTAGGGTAAGGGGCAAAGATCTCTTCTTCTATAACTACCTACTGCTGAGAATGGACATAGAGCTGTCCCTTCTTCCAGAGGTTCCATTCTAGGGGTCAGTTCTTTAACTGGTATCAAGAGTTTGGTTGATGCCAAATCCAGGGGTCATGCATCAAAGTCTTGAATAGAGAGTGATATACAGTCAACTACAAGTGGAGGGCACTGAGCCTGTGGGAGGCAAATATAGCAAACAAGTTCAACAGACAAAAACCAAAAAGAATAAGTAGATAATAACAAGAAGCAGGGGAAATATAGCATCAACGAAACTTCTGAAGTCCATGAAATCATTAGAAATGCATTAATTCCTGCCTTCCTTCCTACAGATTGATATCTCCCCTCTGGAAAGTTGAAAGTCATATCTCTCAATCTATCTATCCCAATGATGTGTTCAGAAATGGATACAATTACCATGATATATTCTTTCTTAGGTAATTATTCAGTTTCGTTGTTAGTTTAACTTGTTTGGATGATATTTCAGTCCCTCCTAGTTCTGTGATGGTAATAGGAGCTCCAGGTTTAAATTTTTCAGGGTACCACATATAAGGAAGGACTCTGTCTCAGGGTCTATTAATGCTCTACTTACAGTAGTTGATGCATTTTTACTGTATATGCTTAAACTGATATGGGGTCTGCAATCCCATTTGACCTGTGTTTTGACCAATTTCCTATTCTCCCTGAAGGTGTGGTGAACTTGGATACAACGATTCAGCAGTATATGTAAGGGCAATTCTCATTTCCATATTCTGTCTAATATTAAGTTCCTTTTCTCAAGTCATCTTACACAGTTTGTTAGTGAATACAAGTGTCTATCTCCACTAGGTCACAAAGAGTGTTTGGGGTACTAGTTGCTGCTTCCCTTTGCAGTTAAAGCTAACAGATTCATTCTGTTGTTACTTTCTTGAAAATGGCAATCCCTAAAAGCTTATCATACAAAAGAATTGTGACTAATATCTATGAATTTCAAGCAATTTATGTACTTTATCCATACTCCTCAGTCCCCTTCATTATGGATTCTCATCATCCAAGATACTAATGATTCTCCCATTTCTTGAGTGAATCAGCTTAAAATGTCAGTGACCTTCTGCTCAGTAAAATCCCCATTTGTTTCCTTAAATTTTCCTGCTTCCTTCATAATATTGGATGTGTGTCCACAATTCCTAGAAGCTTCCTCATCTAAATTAGTTTCATTTTTCTCCCACGCATCTTTCTCCCAGGTGTCTGGGCTCCAATCAGATCCCTGCAGATATGAAGATTATGTTCACTTTCCTCTTCTTAAGTTTTCTCTATTTTTTCTTAGCTACATTCACAGCTACCTTTTCTTCTACCACATGATAATTTCTACCTTGTTCTTCCAAAGGAAAGTTTGGACACAGTAGCATTGAAAGCTTCTCATCCAAATAAGCTAACTCCATTTTCAGCTGAACCGTTTCCTCCAGCAATTTGTCTCTACTTTTACATATAATATGATAGCTTGTTAACAATGTCCATCCTCTTCTACACACACCTGAAGTTTCTTCCCTCAGTTCTATTGGGATTCCTTGCAAACATCTTTCTAACTCTCTGGATTCTCCCTTCTGTAGCCTTGCTTCTCAGTTATCACAAAGTCCCATGATTTTAGATCATTCTCTCACCAGGGGGAAATAAGATAAGTCCTCCCATTTCAGGGTACACATTTTTTTTCCTTGAGCCTTTCTGTCTCCAAGTAGAGGTTTATATCTCTTTTTAAGCTCTTCCAAGGCCTGAGCCCACCCGACACCCCCCTGGGGTGTCTGTGGTACTGAGGCCCCGCCCTCCACGTCTTTCCCTGATGGCAAAAATACGTTCTCGTCCTCGCCATCAGATCCGAAGGTCGGGATCATTTGCATTTGTTGGAAAAAACTCTCTAAAGTCTTATTTTTCTTCCCCTTTCTAGGCATTTTCCCAGCCAGTTACTTGGCTTCTGAGATTCCTTTCCTCCTCCACCTGAATCCGCCCAGCTAGTGCTTGGCCTCTGAGATTCAAATGTGCTTTCCCGCTGCAAGCTTTAGTTCTGGCGCAGGGCTGGGGGCAGGGCCGCCTCCTAAGCTTGGTCCCTCAGGGGCTTTCTGCAGAGACTTTCAGGAACGGAGCGGGTGGGGGTGGGGTGGGGGGCCCCGCCTGCTATGCTCAGCTCCCTTGGGGGTTTTATTCAGAGGCGTTCAGCAGTAGAGCAGGGTGGGGGCAGGGCCGTCTCCCCTGCTCGGCTCCCTCAGGTTGGAAAGACCTTCAGTATTGAAGATCCTACCTGCTGCTGGGGGATTCCTAAGTCCCGGGCCGCTGCTGCCTCAGCCGCCGCCCACGCCTCTGCCTCCGCCACTTCCTGCCCCTGTCTCTGCCACTGCCGCTTCCTCCCGAGGGGGCCCGGAGATGCTCCGCTCCCCTCCCCTAGCGCAGCCTTCTTTCTCACTGACCTGTAGCTTCTGTGGGCGGAGGGACTTTCCCGGCTGCTGGAGCTTCCCCCGGAGCTTTCCTCTCTGAAGCCTGCTCGGGTCAGCTTCTCTGGGGCCGCGGCCAGGGGTGGGGGTGGGGTCCGCTTTCCAGGGTGCGATGGACCCCGGGGACGGCTCTCCAGGGCTCAGTGGAACGGAAATCTCTTCCCTTATGTTTGTGCACCCCCTGCAGTAATTCAGAATTTATGGGGATCTCCTTTTACCTCAATTCCATGGGTTGTGGGCTCGAAGCTCGTAAATGTGCGTCCTTCTGCTCCGCCATCTTGGCTCCGCCCCCTAGAGGTTTATATCTCACTGTCACATCCTCATTGCCATTTGTAATGTGATAAGCACAGCAATGGTTATGCATGTATATTTCCAGGATACATTCACAAAATATAAACTCTCTTCCTCTAAGACAAAGACAAGACATTTATTCAAATATCAGAATTCCAAATCCATCATATTAGCAAAGAAATCCATATATATTATCAATGCAGAGATCATCACTATCCCTAAGCCTTCCCTCATTTAGTCCTCTCCACAAACAAGCTTCCTTAGGCAAAATCAGCCCCTTTCTCTCTTATTCTAGCTAATCTGCTTGCTCTCTCTAGGTTCCACCTCACTCTCTCTTCCTGCCTCACCCTTCCTGTTCCACCCATTCAGCAAGCTCTCCCACCATGGGCTTCATGTGACTCAGGTTGTGGACTGGGCCAAAGCTCAAAGCAGGTCACATGGGTTTATTAAGGGACATTGAAGATCTTCAAATTCCCTTATAATTACATCACTCTATCTCACTTGCTGGAATTCTTCCAGATTATACCTCTAATCACAGGTTCCCTCCCAGGTTCCATCTTTTTTTCTTTTTTTTCTCCTCACTATTTCACTTGATAAACACATCAGTATCCATATATTGATTTTCTGTCTTTGTGCTGATGATCCTAAAATCTACCTAAGTATCACATTTAGGATCACACAAAATATACTCTAGCATTCAAAGTTCTTCATAATCTAGCTCCCTCCTACTTTTCTGGTCTTAATATATCTTACTCCCTGACATACTCTTCTATCCAGTGATGCTGTTCTTCTGACTGTTCCAAGAATAAGATACTTCATCTCCTAGATCTGGAAATATTCTCTGACTGTCCCTCATACCCAGACTTCCCTCTGTCCTCTGCTATGGATTCCCTAGTTTTGGTTAAGTCCCACATGAAATCTCTTCTTTTAATAGAAATCTTCTACAATCCCTCTTAATTCTTCCTTCCTTCTGTTAATCACTCCTTATATATAACTTGCATTATATATAGACATATATGCATATATGTTTATATGCATATATGTTTATATGTACATGTATATATGTGTATGTATACATATATATGTTTATATATGTATATATATATGCTTATATGTGACTACACACACACACATACACATGCACACATTATCTACTCCATGAGATTGTAAACTTCTTAAGGGCAGGCTATCGTTTGCCTCTTTTTGTATCCCCAGTATTTATTAGAGTGATGGGCAAATGATAGATATTTAAAAAAATGTTTGTTGATTGATTGCTTCGTATAAGAAAATGTTAGAGAAGATAGATGGACATACAGATAAATAGAATTCATAAAATTTCTCCTCACTGGGGAGGCTTCTACTTTTACTTATATTTTGTGATATATAATCCATATCTTAGAGAAATACTTGATACATTGAGAGTTAGTGACTTTTCCATCATGACAAAGCATATGTATACCAGAGATAGAACCTTAATATGTGTCGTCCTCACTCCAAATCTAACCCTCCATCTACTACTCCATGTGATTTCCACCACCACCATCCTTATCTCCCCCTCAACAATAACATCAGCACAGTACACAACCATAGCAACAACAGTAAAACAACAGCAGCAGCAAAAACAAATAAATATATTATACTTAAAACTGAAATTACAACTGAATTAACCCATGCTACAAATTTAGTTTCATAATGCTACAACTTAATTCAATGCACTCTCACATGTGTGTTATAAGTGCCTTGTTTTCACTGAAGTGAACTATTTGTCACAGAATCCTTACCCAAATTAACACTTAGAAAAAGTAATTTCAAATTGTGTTTTCTCACCTGCAGCTTGGTATACAATTATAAAGAACTGACATCTATTGAAATACTAGACCACTTTTGGGACTCTTTTGCCCCTCCTAAAAGGAATGCCAACTTAGTGGGCAGTTTTGGTTTTCAGTTTATTCATGCTTACAGAAACTTCTTCTGTTTCAAATCTCTGGAGGCTTCTGTAATGTAAGCCCTAGTAGGAAAGGAATGTGTTTTTTTTTATAAATGAGCACACTACTTTTTTGTATCATTGTAATCCATTTGTTGTTTTACAGATCCAAGGTACTCTAGAGAGAGTCACAAATTCACATAATGTCCTTGAGTGTGAGATTTTGCATTTGATGCTCTAATTTCATGACAGATGTGTAAAATCACAAATACCTAAATGATGCCCCACTGAATTCACAGTTGTACAATAGATGCTGAAGAGTGTGAATGATTACAGAGACGGACAGTCAGTGGCATATGCCACATGGAGAAACAACACTAGTTAAAATCAACAAGTGGAACTCAAATTTGTAAATGTGAAATTTAGTTTATTTAAATAGGCCTCATATTCAGCTCTGTATCATTGCAATGGAATCCTTGGTTTAGTAAAATGGCCATTATGAATTGCTTATAAGTGAAGAAAATCAGTTATATGTTTAAATTCTCTCCAGAGATTTTTTTTTGAATAGCATTAGATGTTTTCTGTTTGAACCATGTTCAATTTTCATCTCCCCAGAGTCAACAGTGCCAACTTGAAGATATGAAAAAAAGGAAATCATTGACAACATTAAGAATTTGTCCTGTTGAAACAGTGATGTGCTAGAGGTGAGGATTTTTCATTCCATGTATTCACAGTTCATGTTGGAAAGTGAAACTTCATTTCTTTTTAAAGTATCTCTTTTTGTAATATTAGAACTGAACCTGTGAGTGAACTTGGGTTGCATGAAACTGACATAAAACTGGAAGCAAAATTATATAGATAATAGACTGAAAATCCTTGGTTGTATCTTGATATTATTTTGCTACTATCTGCTAAAAATACATACATAATATATATGTACGAATATATATGTGTGTATGTATTTTTGTATTAATACATGTATATTTAACTCTTTCTCATTTAACATAATGGGTTTTTGCTTAATAAATTAAAATGTCTGCGGAAAGAGAAGAGAAGGCAAAAGCTGGTCAACAGCATGAAACTAAGTTCAAATCTCAGTCCTGCTATTTAATAACAGCGTGGCCTAGGAAAAAATGCCAAACTGTCAGCAAATCAACATATATAAAATGAAGGTATTGGACTCAATGAACTTGAAGGACATTTTTAATCATAAATTTATGTTTCTATAATTACTTAAGACAGGAGAACGACCCAGACTTCCAATATCCTTTCACTCTAATATTTTGCATAGGAGAGCATGAAAATTGCATGAGAAACATTTGCATCTAATTTACAAATTTAATTGATACTACATTTCAATCAAAAAGGAGTTTCTATCTGATAAAGACATATTGCGTATCTTAAAGATTAATTGGAGTTGAAGGTGTGAAATCTTATAACCTATATGGCACATTTATATGCTTTAAAAAGTTTTTTGAAAATCTTTTGAGGGAAAATAATTTCACTTATAACTTCAATTTTTTCATACAGACAAAGATAATCAAAACTTTCCATTCATTTTGAACTAACATATTTTTAAAAGTAAAATCAATATAGATCAAAGGAAAATGGAATACAAAGTTGTATTAGTATCATTATAATAAACTGTGCATTTAGATAGATGATATATGGTATTTGTCCTTCTTATGTAAAAATAGCAATGAAATGGCTAGAAGAAAGCAAATTGATGAGAAAACACGGCCATTCAGCTAAGTGAAAGGGAATTCCATAGATTTTGTTACCTTCTCAGATTTCTGTATTAAAGTCCATTAGAGACACATATGGTCACTGGTCTCCTTTTATTATAGTCATGAAAAGTAAATCAGGCCCATAATAAGATAGCTGGCAGCTTTATAAAAATAAATAAACAAGCAAGAACAAAGACCACAACAACAAACCCCACGCTAAAACCTAACAGCTTCTTTGCTCTGGTTTCCCAAGAGATATCTAAAAACATAGTCTTTCAAAAATATCACTTCAAGCTATTTATGTTACCACTGTCTCATTTATCACAGTAAAGTGAATATAGTTATGATATTCTAGACCATAAAGTGGTGACCTGTTCTCTTTGACCTCTTTCTTAGTGCTAGGCAACTGTGAAGTTATAAAAACACAATATTTGCTGTCTGACAACTTTTGCTTCTAACGTTGGAGAAAAATCAAGCAGCTCTGGGCAAAAGATTTCACTTTGACAAATGACACATTTATCTATTTTAAATCCAGAGCCAACCTCATGCACGAGCCAACAGGGCAGCCTTTATAAGACAACAAAATTGTAAAGATTTGGAAAACATGAGGCGTCAGAGTTGTAGTGACACCTCAGTGCATGTACTACTTTCAGGAAAATATGGAATTTGGTAAATAGGGCTATGTAGTGTCATTAAAAAAAACAGCTATCTATAAAAACTCATCAGTGTGCACTGTATTTGCTCTGATTAAACCTCATACAAGTGACTATGTGATATATATGTATATATATATATATATATATATATATATATATATATACTTATATATATATGATATAGTAAAAAGAACACTTGTTTTATAATCAGAATAGTTAGATTTTAGGTCCAATATATTAACAGTTAAGATTAACATTTTAATCTTACAAGATATTCTTCACTTTTCTTATCTTTGGTTTCCTCATTTGAGAAAAGAGGATAATAGGACTGCATTACCACTTTATGAGGTGATGATTGGGTTCATGGGGAATATGTTCAAGTCTCTTGTAACACTTTAACAATGCATGAATATAAATTACTACTATTTTTATCTGCCCTATAGAAAACCTTATATATCAATTTGGGATTATTATTTTGTTTTAATTACTTCCCGATAAATCATGTTGTGAAAGAAGACCAAAAGAAAAAAAATGAGAAAAATGAAATGAAAGTAATGTGTTTCAATATACATTCAGACTCCAACAGTTCTTTCTTTGGATGTGAATAGCACTTACCATCATAAGACTTAGAGATTGTCTTGACTCATGGTATTGCCGGAAAAATTGAAATCATTCATTGCTGATCATTGTGTGATATTGCTTTCACTGTGTATAAACTTCTCTTGGTTGTACTCATTTAGCTTTTCATCAGTTCATAGAAGTCTTTCCAGGGTTTTTTTTTTTTTTTTAATCTGCTTACTCATCTTAAAACACAATAGAATTCATTACATTCATATTTCACAACACGTTCAGCCATTCCCCAGTTGATAGCTATTTCCTTAATTCCCAACTTTTTGCCAATATAAAAGGATCTCCTATGAATATTTTTTTCATATAGGTCCTTTACCCCTTCTATGATTTCTTTGGGATACAGACATAGTAGTGATATTGTTGCATCAAAAGGTATGCACAGTTTGATTGCTCTTTGGACATAGTTCCAAAATGCTCTCCAGAATGCTAGAATAAGTTCATAAATCCACCAAAATGTATCAGTGTCCCAATTTTCCCACATCTTCTCCAACATTTATCATTTTCCTTTTCTGTCATATTAGCCAGTCTGATAAGTATGAAGTTGAACCAGAGACTTGTTTTAATTTACATTTCTCCAATAAAAGGATATTTAGAACATTTTTCCATATGATTATGGATAGATTTGATTTCTTCATCTGGTGACTGATAATTCTTATCCTTTGACTATTTATCAATTGGTGAATGACTTTTATTTTTCTAAATTTGACTTATTTCTTTACATATTTGAGGAATGATGCCTTGACCCGGGTCCGGGTCCTTCAGGTGACACTCTCTCAGTGGGCTTCTGCTTCGGACGTCTCCGGATTTCCCTCCCCGGGGGACTCGGCGGAGGGACTCAGTCGGACACTTCTTCAGGAGGCATATACTTTATTAAGTGCAGAGGAGTCCCCCCCAACAGCTAAGGGCGTTGGTTTAAGTAGGGTACTTGTTCCGGGTAGCCACCCATTGTTTAAGTAGGTTTCTATTTTTAGGTATCCATCCCGATCCACCCCGAGGGCGAAGCTTTCATCTCATTGGAGCGAGCCCCTCCAGACCAAACCAAAAAAGGGCACGATTCCCTAAACCGGGCCGTGTCCCCTTCTGGTTGGTTGGTGGCTGCTTAGTCTCAGACCAGGAAGTCTTTCTAGTGCTGAGCTGGCAGAGCCACGTCAGCAGGTCAGGACTTCCTAGTACTCTCTTCCCCCCAGGAAGGGCGTTGGTCCATTGTGCCCCTGACAATGCCTTTATCAGAAATGCTTGCTGGAAAAAAAAGAATCATTTCAGATCTTTCTATTTTCCTTCTAACCTTTGCTGTATTGGTTTTGTTTGTGAAAACGCATTCTAATTTAATATAATGAAAATTTCGATTTCAAATCTCATAATGCTCTATATCTCTTATTTGGTCAACAATTCTTCCCTTCTCCATATACGTGACAAGTAAATTGTTACTTGCTCTTCTTATTTGTTTATTGTATAACCCATTAAGTAAAAATCGTATACCTATTTTGACCTCATGTTGGTATACAATACGAGATATTGGTCTATGCCGTGTTCCTGTCATACCATTTTCTGGTTTTTCTAGTGGTTTGTGTCAAATAGCAAGTTCTTTTCCCATAAACTAGAAATTTTAGGTTTATCAAACAGTAGATTACTATAGTGATTGAATAATGCTCTAATTTTGTTGTTAGCTTTTATTTAAATTTTTGCATTGATATGTATTAGAAAAACTGTGACATAATTTACTTTTTCTGTATTTGCTTTTCTTGATTTAGATATCAGCACCATGTTTGTGCCATAAAAGGAATTTGATAGAACTCCTTTACCTGTTTTCTCAAATAGATTAAATAGTGTAAGAGTTAAATATCCTTTAAATCTTAGCTATAACTAATTTGTGAATCTATCTGACCTTGAGGATTTTTTCTTAGGGATTTCATTGATGGCTTCCTCAATTTATTTTTCATTAATTTGTTTATTTAAGTATTGTATTTCCTCTTATTTTAATCTGGGAAATTCATATTTTTATAAATATTCTTCCATTTTACATAGGCTGTCAGGTTTCTTGGCATAGAGTCACGCAAAATAGCTCCTCATTAATGCTTTAATTTACTCTTCATTGTTGGTGAATTCATCTTTTCAAATTTTTAATACTACTAATTTTGTTTCCTTTCTTCTTTCATTTATTGTAATCAAGTTAACTACCTACTTTTTCATTAAATCAGGTTTTAGTTTTTTATTTGATTTTTTACTGTCAATCTTGTTAAACTTTTCTTTGATTTTTCAGCATTTTCAATTTGGTATTTAACTCGGGATTTTAATGTATTCTTTTTCTAGCTTGTAGAATGTCCAGATCGTTGCTCTTCTCTTTCTCAATTTTATTGATATAAGTTTTTAGAGATATAATTTTTCCCTTTATACTGCTTCAGTTGCATCCTATAAATTTTGGTATGTCATCTTAATGTTCTCATTTGCTTTGATGACATTAGAGAATGTTTCTGTGACTTGTTGTTTGACTCATTCATTTTTTAATTCTCAATTAAATTTTAATCTTTCCCTTTTTTATTAAATACAATTTTATTGCATCATGATCTGAAAATAATTCACTTTAATATTTGTGCCTTCATTTGATTGTGTGGCTTTTATGTCCTGATACATGGTCAACTTTTGTTCAGGTACCATTGAGAAAAAAGGGTATGTTCCATTCTATCCCTATTCATTATTCTCCAGAGACCTATAAAATCTTTATTTTATAAAATTCCACTCAGGTCCTTAATTTCTTTATTATGCATTTTGTGATTATATTTATCTAGTTCTGAGAGAGGAAACTTGTGGTATCCTACTAGTGTAGTTTTACTCTGTTGTTTCCTCTGTTAAATTAAATCATTTAATTTCAAATTTAGAAATTTAAATAGTATGCCTTTTAGTGCATATGTATTTGGTATTGATATTACTTCACTGTCTCCAGTAACTTTTAGCAAGAAATACTTTCCTTCCTTTTGTCTTTTAATTGGATTTATTTTAGCTGTTGCTTGTCTGAGATCAGGATTGCTACCCCTGCTTGTTTTGTGTTTTTTTGTTTGTTTGTTTGTTTGTTTTTTACTTCAGCTGAAACATTATATAGTCTGTTACAGCTCTTTACCTTGACTCTTTGAGTATCCCTCTGCTTCAAATATGTGTCTTGCAAACAATATATTGTAATCCTTTCTGTTATTATTATTTTTGTTGTTGCTGCTGCTCATTTTTATAGCTGATATTTTTGCTTTTTAAGTTGAGCTCTGTCCTTGGATTACAGAGGACACTGTCCCAAGCTTCTTGAATCCAGAGTCAGGACTCTAATCACTGTTTTTTTTTTTTTTTTTTTTTTTTTTTCTCTAGGGACTCTAAATCTGGCTGCTCACACCTGTATTGGGATTGCTTTGCCTACTCTTTCTAGCTGTACTTGGGCCTTCCCTGTCTGACCTGACAAACAGTCTGCTGAGCTAGTCTATTGAGATGGGAAAGCATGGCCTTGGTGACCAATTTTTTATAGGGCTATTGCTGTTGCTTACCCCATCATGTCCTGAGTTGGGCTGCACTCTCCTTTTGCATAAATGAAACAGACCTTTCCTGCAGCCTTTCTAAGCTATCTTGGGGATAGGTAATAGTTTTATATACTTTTCTGGGTTCTGAAAATTTGAAATTGAATTTGAGGTATGATTTAAAGTTGTTTTGAAGCAAATTGAGGAGAGCTCAGGCAACTTCCTGACCTTTCTCTCCCATCTTGACCCCACCTTAACATTTTTATTTATATGCTTGAAGACCTATTCAATTACATTTATTACTTGATTTTTCTGATTCTCAGACCAATTTGTTCCCAAATTTTCCCTGCCAAGGAAGGAAAAATT
This sequence comes from Bettongia penicillata ogilbyi, assembly GCA_023548195.1. Classification (NCBI taxonomy): domain Eukaryota; kingdom Metazoa; phylum Chordata; class Mammalia; order Diprotodontia; family Potoroidae; genus Bettongia; species Bettongia penicillata. Next base: position 289,396 of record JAJHZJ010000350.1, on the reverse strand, counting down.
GGATATGCAGACAAGAGAAGAGAGGAAGAATAATGATCAATCCACTAACTTATAAAGAAAACATTAAACTTATGACCTGACATCCTGGTGATATCTCAAGTTCCTTCCATATTAAGGAATTTTAGCATTAGTTAAACTTTCATGAGTCTTTAATGAAATAGCATTTAACACTGAAAGTAGCAACTATTAACCATCAGTGGTGAAGCAAATTATCCTTTGCATAAATACTCTTTGCATGTGTGCATCTCAACACATAGGCTCTGGTCACATTTATAAGTTCTTTCCACTGATGGTGGTGGAGTGTATGTCTCAGGTTTATAGAAATACATAGTTGCTACTTTTGTTGTTGAATGCTATTTCATTAAATGTCTTTGCATTGAAGTATATATTTCCTCTGGTTGTACAGGAGAAACAATTAACACAATAGTGGAAGCTCATGATGTGTGATTTTTAAGTGGATAATGGTCCCCAGAAGTCCTTGAACCTGCCATTACTTTTTGAAAATATCAATTTCACAAATGAAAGATAGGGAATCAAGGTTTCATATTAGTCCATTTGAAAGACATGTGGGGAATTTTATTGAACTGTAAAATGAAAATAAACAAACATGTTTGCACTAGAATAAAATCCAAAATACAAACACCTACTGTTAGGCCACATTAAGAGGATCTAGTAGGCAGGTAGGGGATTCACTGTCTGCAATGGTGGACCTGAAGACAGGAAGTGTCATCTTGTAGAGTTCAAATTTGCTAGCTGTGTGACCCTGTGTAAGTCACTTAACCATGCATGCCTCAGTTCCTTGTTTGTAAAATTAGCTAGAAAAGGAAGAGGTAAACCATTCTAGCACCTTTGCTAAGAAAACCCTAAATGGAGTCATGAATAGTGTGACATGACTGAAAAACAAATGAACTGGAAGAGAGATATAATATCTCTAATTAATTTGATTTATGTGTTACTCATATTTCAAGCAGAGGTATAAAGTAAGTGTAGCCCATTGTCATAATTTCTAACTGTACCCAAATGCCTTCTGGTATTATTTGGCTGACTCTATTCCTATTCTATTTCAATGGCTATATCTTTATTTTATATATCATTGAAGAGCTATATCTATGTGTTTTTCTTCATTCTCCCTTTATAGGTCATAGCACCAATAATTTCATTATGTGGCCACACAGAAATTCATTGGGCCTATAGTACAACTGGTTTGTCTATAGTTGCTAGCTAAAAGTCTATAACTCCTTTATCTTTTACACTGTGGTCCAGAAAGCCAGAACACATTTTCTAACATAATTTTCTTCCTGTATTGTTCCCCTTCCATACAATATCTTGTTTTCTTTCCATTAACATGTAAGCTCTTTGAGGGAAGAGATATTTGCTTTACCTTTCTTACTTTCACTACTTACCACTTTTCTTGGCATAGAGCAAATTCTAGATACTTATTGATTGATCCTCTAAGATTCTACTTTCAATTATTACGACTTTTGAACACCTTTTCTTTGTCATTAAATTTTTCAGTTCCTTGTTTAGGTCTTAATATTTTATTTTGTCCAAATTCAAAGGCCTTATTAAAGCTGTCCTAATCTTTGAGCTTTCTACAATACTTGCCACTGTTTATCATCTAACATTATATTAGCTTTCTTGTCTCACATCTCATTCACTCCTATTGAATGTACAGTCCACTCTTGACTCTAGATATTTATGATGACAAAGTGCTGCCTAGTCATTCCTCCTCCTTTTAATAAATTTTAATTAACAAATATTCCTTAAAAATACACTATTTATTGGACACTTGGCATGTAAATAAAAGAAAATTAAATATTTCCTTCTTCCAGGTAGCATGCCTATTACCAAATGAAAATATAACTTGTAAACAGATAAAGTCATGTAAGATAAATTTGAGGATGGAGAGAATATTAGCTACTCTCCATCAGGGATCAACAAATATTCATTAAATTTCTATAAATTAAATTTAGGGTCCATAAGCGCCAACATCAGGACCCTAGGCATGCCTTCACATAGTAAGGGAAATCAGGAAGACACCAGTGCAGATGTAACCCTCATTCTCAGAGCCCTCATGTAACTCTTTCTTTTATATTGTTACACAACCTTCATTTTGGAGATCAATGCAATGTATTCCTAATGCATGTTAAAAGTCTTCTGTATGATCAGAGAAGAACTTACAATATTGGACATTGTGACAAAAAAGAAATGGAGAGAGACAAAGAGCCTAGAATCCATAGGTAGACAAAACCACAGAAGACTCCAGGAATGTGAACCACAGGAACAATGATCATAGAATTATCATAGGATAGTAGTGGAATCATAGATTGTGAATTGGAAAGGATGTTACAGACCACCTAGCAAAAGATACTCATTTTAAAGATGAAGAAAATGAGAACCAGAAGATTCAAGTGATGTGACCAATGTTACACTAGAAGTGACAGAGTTAGGATTTGATCCCACAGTTCCAAGTCCAATGCAATTTCTGATATCCCAAAACACATTCAGTCTTAGAGCATCTGATTTTATAAGATGTTTCTACTCATTATTATACCGATTTTCGTAATGAAGAGTTCTTGGCAATTAACATATTATAATGTATCTCTTCCACTCCTCCATAATGCCCCTAGAAAAGTCACTTGGAGCCTTCTTGCTTAACATTCACAATTTCTTGATTCCTAACCTGAAATTTGCAAACTCTACTAGAGTCTTGGGATAAATTTATATATATATATATATATGTAATAATATAGGTAACGATGGTGCTAATTACCTATATTATTTAGTCCGACAAAGCAACAAGTCTGGAAAATGATAGTAGTTATAATAACAATATAAGTCAAGAATGTTAAAATAATCAATAAGAATAGGACAAGATTTTTTCTTTTTTTATCCGTTTGTATTCCTTGCAAGAATACTTAAACAGTCTTATCTGATATAAAGCTATCATGTTAATATCAAAAGGTACTTTTCTTCAGCCTGTAAAGAGTGACAAGTTCAGTATAAATGTGATGGATTTCCACCTAAGGAAGATTCATATAAATGCACGACTTTTTTTTGTAGTGGGTGAAATTGTTTCATTTTTACCATGAAATTATATGGTATCTGCAGGAAATGACAATTTTATTCAGGATTAAATTTGTGAGTGCATAAAAAAAAATACATTTTTTTCATGTGCATACTCAGAGAGTAAAAATGGCTAGTTATGGGCAGCTTCTTGCACCAGACTGTTAAAATCAATGTGACATCATGCAATATGAAAGCAAGTTAAGGAAAAATGTAACAGCTTTTTCTGAAGGAAGAAAATAATTTTATTAACTTTCTTCTGTGCTCTTATTTTGAAAAGATTCAGTGAAACATTGCAAAGTTAGTAATAAAGATATGAGAAAAAAGACTGCTTCACTTTGTACATTAAAATATTTTAATTTGTAACTAAAAATGTTCCAGGAAAATATTTAGTTACATCAAATTACCTTCACCACTAATCTTTCTCACTAATCCTGAGTGGTCTGTTGCCCCATAAGCTATTCTGTTCTTGACCATTTCTATAATGCTTTTGTTCTAACAACAACAAAAACAAAACAAAACAAAAAACATACAGGAAACATGAATTTTCCAATGGGGATATCTTAATCGATACTTTTATTTCATTTTCCATACTGCTTTTTCACTTGAGAAAAGTAAGTAAAGCAAGAGAGAAAGTCGCTCAATTCAATCAGTCATCACACACAATTGTGATGTTTTATAGCAGTCTGAAAAAATATTCACAAGAAAACACTAGAACATGTTAGGAGATTCTAACCTAGACCATGGTTACCCCAATGTAACATGGATGACAATGCCTTCATCTTTCTCCATTTTAAATAATTCTGAACTTAACATCAAATAAAACGACCATTTCTATGTACAAAGTCAAATATTAAGAAGGAGGATGTATAGAAAACTGAGAAACTCTGCTATATTCAATGTATTTTTGCCTTTATATAAGAATTTCAAAGTTTAACTTTCAGAACTATTCTGCTCATCTTTGGTGCCCTTTATTTCCCCTCTTCTTTCTGTTCTCTTCTGTGCATTTAAAATGCTTTCATAAAACCCTCTTTTTTGGTAACCCTATCTCTATTTCTTCCTTCACTCTTCTGTCCACTACATTTGGAAAAAAAAAATCCTTAGAGGAAATATACATACATACATATACACACATACATACACACATGTGTGTATATATGTACCCATATATACACACATGCACATACATACATACACACACATAAACAACAGAAACTATCTTATTCTTTATCTTGAATCAGTTACCTCTTTGTCAAGACGTGAGTATCATGATTTTTCATTAATCTTTCCCAATTGTGTAAACAAATTGGCCTTTATAATCTAAACAATTAGACAAGAAACACATGACTCACCAAAATTTTGATATCCACTTAGGAACTATCAAGCTCAATTCCTGGCTTCACAGGTTCAACATGGCTATGATAATATCTAACACTAGCTCTCCTGAAGAAATGAAAATAAATGAATGCACAGATTAATGGATAAGTAAATGAACAAATGAATAAACAAGCAGGCAAATATGTGCACACACATTATCTAATCTATCTATCTATCTACTTGACAAATAAGTGTAACCTGCATTATTAATAGTTTCTGCATTACTTGCTTAAGATTAGAAGATCAAGAAACAATGAATCATATCAATATTTCTGTCATTGATATCTGGGATGAAAATGCTCATACTGAAAATTTAAGAATTAGTTCTTCTTACCTTATACAAACTGGTCCCAAATATTTTATAATGGCAAGCATTATATTGCATTTGGCTTTAGTTTTTCTAATGGTTTTATTGGTAATAAACAGAGAACTTGTAATTTCTGTATTTTTCTATGAATTAAAATAAATAATATTAATTGAATAAAATTCATGTTTGTCAAAATAAGCCATTATATCTTTAAAATTATTATTTTTTTACTTTTATCTGTGATTATCCCTTCAATTTCCTTCTGTTGACTGTCATATCTAAGATTCGTATCATGCCAAAAATTGATGTGCCAATGGCCATTTTTGCTTTAGCTGACATTTTTTTTTATCTTGATCACATTGGAATACTCCTACTTCCTCATTATGACATATACATGTATGTGTATAATGTGCATAAAATGAGTGTATAAATATAAATATCCATACGTGAAACTATATCAGCTTTGCAATATTCATAGAACTGGTGATGACTATGAATATGCTGATGTAGTTCTCAGCCACAAAGTATAACAGAATCTCCGTAGAGAAGGCAGAAGTAAAACATTTATTTAGCCACCAGAAAGTCAGTTCCAAAACCAGAAAGCCAAATCCATCATAATAGCCAAGAAGTCAATATGCATCAGCACAGCAGGGGAAACAACATTCCCAAGCCTCCCCTGCATGAGCTGGGGCTTTCCCACAGACAGAAACTCATGAGTCTAGCTTTCTGCTTGCCTGTGACCTTTCTCTCTGTCTGTTTCTGTCTCTGTCTCTGTCTCTCTCTCTCTCTCTCTTTCTCTCTGTCTTTTGATCTCTCTCTCCCCTACATGTTCTCAGTAACTTCTTTTCAGTTTTGCTCCACCTTTTCTTTTCCATCCATACAGCAATCTCCTCCCACCACGTCTGACAGATTGTCATGTCATGTCACACGGACCTATTAATGAATGGAAAAGATCTTCCTATTTAAATTACTATTGCAGACACACTCAGAAAGAGATAGTGAGAGAGACAGGGAAACAGAAAAACACACAGGATAAAAAGGAGATAGCAAGGGAAAACAAGTCTCTACCTACCCTCTCACCAATTCAGTTCGTGGTAGCCCCACTGGGCTCAACTAACAAATCTTATCAAAAACAGTAGAGAGGAAAGATCATTGAAAGCTGAGTGACTTGAATAGTCTCTCCAATTTTAAAGTTTCAGCTAGCTAACCTAAAGAGGTTATACTTACCTCCATAAGGGAGGGGACAGAGTGGCCTCCAGGTCAGGTAATTAAGTATGCATAGACTCTCTGAGTAACACCTGTATGACCTTAAAAGAGTAATATAACTTCTCAGAAAAATGCAGAGATCAAATTAAATTAATTCTAAGATTAAGTCTGGATCCACATTACATGGTTTTAATTTTTTATTTCTTTATTTATCTCTAGATAGAGGGTAGGGAGAGACCAGAATTTTCTATCAGTTAGTCTTTATGCAAAGAACCTAAATTTCTTTTTTTTCTTTTTTTTTTTTAAATACTGAATTTATTTCACATGTATACTTTTGTCTCCCCACCATTTCCATTTGTCTGACCACCACTACTACTATGCCCTAACATACCATTCCATACATACTTAAATGAAGCAAAGGGTGGAGTTCCCTCTTTGAAAACTAAACAGGCATTTTGGACAACACATTCTTGGCAAAGTAATCTGGATGACATTTATCAGACACAGTAGGGAAAGTTCTCACTCTGCATTATAAAAAGGACAGCCAGATATCAACTGTTACAGAAATAAGACGGAAAATTTTAACGAACTGTTCAAACTTATTTTCTTAAAGAGATTTCCTCCACAGCCAGAGATCTTGAATAGCCTCCTGATCAGACATCCGGAAGCAATTCTTTACATACTTGATGAATTTGCCTTCCACTTTTGGAAGGGAACCACCCTTTTCATTGCTTGCCTGCATTTTTGCTTTAATATCCTCTAGAGAAGTAGGTCCTTTGGGAGTCTTAGGAGTCTTGTCCTGCTTTTTGAAGGATTCTTGACCTTTTGATTTTGGTGTGAATGGCTTTGAATCTTTTCCATTCTGGCTTGATTTTTGTGCTTTTTTTGCTGCAGCATCATGAACAGATTTCTTCACTGGAGGGGTCTTTTCTTCACTTTCCTCATCTTCAAAGTCATCATCATCATCTTCTTCATCATCATCATCTTCTTCATTATCATCTTCATCTCCTTCAGACAGTTTTACTTTTTTCTGTGGAACCTTGCTACCAACTCCAGCAGCAGATCGTTTGCCAGACGTATTTAGGAGTTTCATATCAGAACCTAAATTTCTTACAGAACAAACAATTCCCTTCTTCTGTCCTTTATCATATTTTTACCATATCAACTTTTTTAAAATGCATATTTATTTATTTATTTTCAGTTTTCAACATTTGATTTCACAAGATTTTGAATTCCAAAATTTCTACTCTCTTCTCTCCTCCCCCCATCACAGGACAGTGGGTACCTCAACCACCCCTTCCTCCAATCTTCCTTTCCTTCTATCAGCCCCCCTTCTCCACCCCTCTGCTCTATGTTTTCCTGTAGGGTAACATAAACTTCTATATTCCACAGCCTGTACATCTTATTTTCCAGTTGCAGGCAAAATCAGTTTTAAACATTTATTTTTAAAGCTTTGAGTTCCTTATTCTTCCCCTTTCTCTGTCCCCACCCAACTTCATTGAGAAAATAAGCAATTTGACATAGATCATACATGTGTTGACATGCAAAACACTTCCTTAATATTCATGTTCATGAAAGAATAACCACATTTCCCTCTATCCTGCCCTGCCCTCCATTTATTCCATTCTCTCCCTTGACATGTTCCCCTACAATAGAGTTTGCTTCTGATTACCACTTCCCCAATCTGCTGTCCCTTCTACTATACTCCCTCTCCTATCTCCTTCACCCCTGAATTTCTGCAGGGTAAGATAACTTTCCCTACACAACTGAGTGTGTGTTTTTCTCTCCTGAAGCCAAATCTGATGAGAATAAGGCTCACTTATTCTCTCTCACCTCCCCCTCTTGCCCTCCATTGTAAAAGCTCTTTCTTCCCTCTTTTATGTGAGATTATTGACTACATTCCACATTTCCTCTTCTCTTTCTCCCTGTACATTCCTGTCAACAAGTTTATTTTTTAGGTATTCTCCCTTCATATTCAGCTCACTGCATATGCTCTGTCTATATCTGTATATATATAAATATACACATACATATATATATATACACATATGCATACACATATACATACACACATATGTACATATAGAGAGACACACTCACATATACACACATAAACATATACATACACATATGTATGCATATATATAATATACACATATATATAAACATACACATACACACAAACATGCGTCCATATCTATATCTGTCTGTCAATCTATCTATATTCCCTTTAACTATCCTTATACTGGTAAAGATCTCATGAGTTACAAATATCATATTTCCATGTAGGGATTTATGCAATTCAAATTTAATGAGTCCTTTTTGACTTCTCTTTCCTGTTTACCTTTTCATGTTTCTCTTGATTCTTGTATTTGAAAGTCAAATTTTTTATTCATTTCTGGTCTTTTCAATAAGAATGCTTGGAAGTCCTCTATGCCATTGAAATTCCATCTTACCCTGTGTAGTATTATACTCAGTTTTGCTGAGGAGTTAATTCTTGCTTTTAATCCTAGCTCCTTTAAACACTGGGATATCATATTCCAAACCCTTGGTAATGTAAAGATCTTCCCTGCTCATTAATGGACCTCAGATTAGGCAAGCTTGTTTTATAGGAAGGTCCACACCTTTTGTTAATTGCTAATGAGACACTGGGTCATGCCAATTGTGTCCTCCAGCTCTGAAATGTGTGTATATACTCTGGGGTGATGTTTTGTTTTGGGGGCTTACTCTTTGGAAGAAGATTTGTGTGCCAGATAAGACTTTAGGTAAGGATCCCCCAGGCTATGAAAATCCACATGTAAGTACTTCTCTCTCTGGTAACTAAGTATGTATTTAAAGATCACACAGTTGAATCTGCCTGTTAATCTGCAATGTATGTATTGCTTGTAATCAAACAGTTAGAAGTGCTGTCTGTTGGTCTTTATTTTTCTCCTTGCATTTTCTCTGGTGGTGAAAGTAATTAAAGTAGATTGTTGTCCCCCCCCCCCCTTTAAAGTTGCCTTCCTTTTAGAAAAATAGATCTAAGAACCTGTGCTGTCAGACCACCCTGGATATGTGACAGGCTGCTTGCTGTCATACCCTCTGATCCCATAGTGTATTTATTGCTAAATTCTATGTTATCCTGATTGCGCTTCCACAGTACTTGAATTGTCTCTTTCTGCTTGCTTGTAATATTTTTCTCCTTGACCTGGAAACTCTCGAATTTGGCTACAATATTACTAGGAGTTTTCCTTTTGGGATCGCTAGCAGGAGGTTATTGGTGAATTCTTTTCATTTCTGTTTTACACACTGATTCTAGAATATCAGGACAGTTTTCCGGGATACATTTTTGAAAGGTGATGTCTAGGCTCCTTTTTTGATCATGATTTTTAGATAACTATTAATTTTTAAATTCTCTCTCATGGATCTATTTTCCAGCTCAGTTGTTTTTCCAACTATATATTTCATATTGTTTTCTACTTTTTCATTCTTTTGGTTTTGTTTTATAATTTCTTGAATTCTCATTAACTCCTCAGCTTTCATTTGCTCTATTCTAATTTTTAAGATATTATTGCCTCCACTGAACTTTTGTATCTCCTTTTTCATTTGACCAATTCTGCTTATTAAAGTGTTTTTCTCCTCATTAGTTTTTGGACCTCTTTTTCCATTTGAGTTAGTCTACTTTTAAAGGTGTTATTTTCTTCAGCACTTTTTGGGTCTCCTTTAGCAAGCTGTTCACTCACTTTGCATGATTTTCTCGCATTATGCTCATCTCATCCTAATTTTTCTTCTTCTCTTACTTGATTTTCAAAATATTATTTGAACTCTTCTATTAGTTGAGTTCATTTCCTTTTTTTTTCTTGGAGGCTTTTGATGTAGGACCCTTGACATTGTTGTCTTTCTATACTTATTTGTTTGATCTTCCTCCAGTTGTATGCTTTGATATTCCTTGTCCCCAAGGACATAAGAAAATACAATTTCATAAAGAAACTATAGCTCTGTAGTCTTATTTTACCCTGCTTGGATATTTTTCTCTGCCAGTTACTTGGGTTTTCAGCTCTTTGTTAAGAGAAGATTTACTGACCCATCTTTCAGGGATTTTGTGCAGTTGTTTTCAGAGATATCTCTAGGGTTCTGCAAATTTTCAGTTCCTCCAAAGTGGTATGATCAAAGGAGAGATGTGTACTCCTCTCCTGGCTTGCACTCTGCTCTATGTGAGCAACCAGAAGAATTTTTATCTTCCTTGGAACTGAGAGTAAGATTCGCTCTAAAAAGTCTCCATCAGCATTTTCCCTCACCCTAGGACCTCCACCAACTAGATCAGTTGCTTGATTCCCCCATAATCTGTAGGTGGAGGGCTCAAGAGGCAGCCATCACTGTGTCAATAGCTGTTGTTGCCCTGGACCTGGACATGTTGCTGGGGCATGGGCCAGACCACATTCCTCTCTCACCAGTGGATAGAACTTTCCTACTCACCTTCAAAACTGTCTTTGATGTTTTTGAGTTGAAAAATTTCAAAACCTCCAAGTAGCTTGTGATTCAGCACCCTGAGACTTGCTCTAGTCCTGTCTGTGATGGCACAGCCCAGGTTGGCTTCTTTTTAGGTAGATCATGAACCACTGTGTGATCAATATCAAATACATTTTTATGTGATATGGACATAGTATTTTTGGAGAAATAATTAACTGCTCCCTATGGATACTAGCACCATGAAATTTATTAAAACAGGATTACTCAGCCTTTGTTTTATTTTCCCTATACAGACAATGAACTTACCTGACAAAGTCACCTAGAGACTTATAACACCATATGTTTTCCTCACACAGACAGGATTGTTATGTTCATTGTCTTCATAAGTGAAAATTACCTATATCTCAATGCAAAGTTGAGCAAAGTTCATTCATGGTAAGATGCAAAGTACAAGTTTATTTATAAGAGGAAAAATAATACAAATTCAGTCTCAGACTAGTAAAAATGCAATGACTTTGTACAGGTAATATTCATTGATAGGGATAATGAAGATATGATGATAACAACAAATTCATTCAAATAAAAGGAAACATTTCAATATAGAATAGGTGTTTTTGATTTCTTAACAAGAGCAGTTATCTTCATGTGAGATTCAATATATATGATCAGTACTGAGACACTATTTCTTTTTACTTCACTATTTCCTGAGTGAGTGATGAGCTTTAAAGATGATGGAAAACTCGAATATAATTATCAGAACAACCATGAACATGCCTCTATCATGAGGATCAGGTAAAATGGAATTGTCATTATTCCATATGACATTGTTAATTAAAACTACAACACATGCTGAAAATCAAACAACTCTAAAATACTCACAATTTTCATGTTAAAATAATAACACTAAGTTAAGTTAAAATCATTTGAAAAATGTACTGAGATTGCTTGAAAAGTATCATTAACAAATCTCACTTTTTTAAAAAAAATACATTGCAAGCAAAAAAAAAAAAAAAACTTTTACAGAGGATTTCAAATAAATTGATTTGTGCCTAAGACTAAGACCACTCTGGACTTAAGACATATGTGGTCTACAACAGTTTTATCATCACCATCACTGCCATGATGGTGATGATGACAACCATTTTCATAATCATCAACTCGAGTAAGGTGGATCAAGTTCTATGCTGAACACAGAGTGAAAAAGAGTCTTTGTTTTCAAGGAGCTCTGTAATGGTAATTTTAATTGGAAAAACTTTCCTATTCATTAATAGGTGTCATGTAGTGGGAGGAGTTGTCTGAATGGGTAGAGCAGGAAGAGGCTGAGCTAGAACAGAAGTGAAAGGAAATAACCTTTGACAACAGTCAGAACTAGAAAGAATGCAGGCTCCTGGGTAGTATGAGTGATTTTGTGATTGTTTGTAATTTTGTCTAAGAGAGACTGCTTGGGGTTAATGTAGTGGACCTGGTTTGTGGAAAGACAAGCATGGGGAAGCCTTGGGGATGGTGTTGTTTTCTGCATTGTTATTGTATATGGATTTTCTTTTTCTGTGATGAATTTGAGTCTGAATGAATGTTTTGGTTTTGCCTTCCATGTGGAGAATCTGTGGTATTTTCAGGATTCTGAATTGTTCTGTGATATTCTTGGTTGCCACGGGAGCTGTGAATAGTGCATTGGTGCTACAAGCTCAGTCAAATTTTGTGTCAGTGGAAAATTTAGCAAGGAGGAGATTTCTATTAGTTCAGGTAAGACATGGCAAAAACCAAACTTCATTCATAATAATAATGAAAGAAAAATATGTGTACACAAACTTACATATTATCTGTCCCCCCTAAAAATCAGTGGTATGGTAGAGAGATGCTCTCAACTGTTATAGGAAACTGTGAACAAGTTGAAGTTCATGCACTGGAATAAACAGGTCTATTTGCTCAGGATCACATTTAGCTGAAATTGTGACAGCTCACTACACAGAAGTAAACTAGAATGTTAAATATATTTTTTCTTATCAATACACAGAGCAAAACAATCTATGTAAATAAATGACATTGCTCAGTATTCTGGAATATATTATGAGAAAATTAATTGACTGAGAAAACATCACTGAAAAATTCTTTGTGATAGTGAAATGTGCTTTCAAAAGAGATTTGATAATGTGAACCACATAGGAGAATTGTGATAAATTGAAAGTAGCATGAAATAAAGGAAGAGATAGGTAAGTAGATGAAGGATTATTGTGAGTCCATATTTGCTTCCAAAAGGTATATATGACTTGGGCATATTTATTATATGAAAAGAATTCAAATCAAAGTAAAATTTTAAATAATATTTTAGTGTTAATATCAGAACATACCAATAATGGAGAAGTCAAGTATTGCATTGCCAAATATGCCAAATATTGGAGGTATAGGAACTGATTTCCAGTTCTATCTTTGACACTTTACACTTTATGACCTAGAGCAAATCACTTAACCTAACTAGGCCCCAGTTTCTTTAAAATAAAGGAGTTAAATTAAATGAACTCCAGGATGCCTTCTAATTTTAGTCATATGGTTTTATGATCTCATGATCTGAAAAGATGAGATAAATTTCAGTTCTCTTTATACATATAAAAAATAACATTGATATCGATGAGCATCACCTCTATTCATGGTTGCACTGTTGAAATTTAGCCAGAAAAGCAGATGGGAATACACATCACTTTATCAATTATCACTAAGGAATTACTAGAAGATGATTTCAATGATTAAATAATTAACAAATTCACGGCAGAAGTTTTACAAACAAAATGAGACAACTATAAAATGAGTCTAGTTTAAATAATATAATAAAATGAGTCAACTATAAAAATTAATTGGTATTTGATGAATGTTGATCAATGTCAAGAGAAAATTAGAAAAGATTTTGGAAAACTGAATGGATACTATATGCAGTGCAGACATTTTCAAAGGTTGGATATGACAAGCTAAAATGAATGGATTTTTATTCATGTTATTATAAGAAATGATTACACATTGACTTTTAAGTCCATTTGAGTATTAAGGACACAATATCATATCAGGTATGTAAGGAGGAAAGTGAATGAAACAGGATAACTATGATGGAGGAACTTAAAATTTTACAACCACCAAAAAAACTTGTTGAAGAAAGGAATTATTGTATATTTTTGTTGGATCAGAATTCTTCTTATTAAGATAAAGAAGAAACGAGATTGGAGATAGAAGAGGGCAGAAAAACAGAAACAATAGTTATAGTTTTAGTCTGGAAAGGAATTCCAGAATGATTGGTAAAGCAGAGAGTAGCTTGTGAGAGTAGTCTAAAGTATGAGGGTGATTATGGGTAATTTTGCTTCTGGATATACAGAGTAATAAGATGCAGTTATTAGTTAAATTTTAATTTTACCAGTGTTTTTTAGTCATCATAAAAGATATAAAATATAAATAATAAAACTGACTTAGAGAACCATAGTAGAACAACCAACATTCGGTGATGGAAATATGTCTCTTCTTCCCCCTCCTCTTTTCTCTTCTTCTCTTAGATCTCTGTCTCAAAAAACTACCACATTTAAAGAAAATTTCAAATATCTAGGGCATATTGAAGGAAGATATACAAGTATTTCCACTTATTGAGTTTTTCATGACTCTGTCCTTCCATATATTGAGCTTGTCATGGCTTTGTACTTTTCATTTTCTGTTGATTGATGGAAGTAAGTTACTTCTGACTATCTCCCCAATATTTCTACCTTTGGTGAAGAGTTTACCAGACCTAATAAAAAGAAAATAAGCCTGACTTTCAAAGAGGAGTGTCATTACTCAGCATCCAAGTCATTACTTTCTCTTTAATTAATAAATGTGTCCTTTATAATAAATGCAAAATAACTATAATTCAAATTTATTAGAGAGAAACACATGTACCACAGTTGTGCATGAAATGTAATTAAAAATATGCATTAAATAATTAGTCATTTTCATCCTAAACTATATTGGGGTAATACTACATTCAAGATATTTTTTAGGTGTAATAATAGCCACTTATCTCATAGGAATGTTGGTAAAAACAAATGAGATAATATTTGTAAAATCCTTTGCAAACCACAGAGTTCTAAATAAATGTTAGTTTTTGCTCTTGTTGTCATAGTCATCATCACTGTTGTTAATCATTCAAAGACAGTTGGTACTACAGTGTATAGGGCACTGGACCTGCAGTCAGGAAGAGTTGGGTTCAAATCTGCCCTTGGGTATGTACAAAGTATATGACCCAGGGAAAGTCACTTAACCTCTATTTACCTCATTTTCCTTATCTGTAAAATGGAGATACTAACAACACATGCCTTGCTGTGCTGTGAAAATCAAATAAGATTCAATATTTTTTATATAAATTTATTTATTTAACTTTTTCCATTCATTTTCACAAAATTTTGGGTTCCAAATTTTCTCCCTATTTTATCCCTCCCCCCGACCCAATACACCGAGCAATCTAATTTTCCCTATCACCAATCTGCCCTCTCTTCTATCATCCCTCCCTTCTCTTGTCCCCATCTTCTCTTTTGTTCTGTAGGGCCAGATGACTTTCTATTCCCCATTGACTGTATTTCTTATTTCCTAGTAGCAAGAACAATACTCAACAGTTGTTCCTAAATCTTTGACTTCCAACTTCTCCCCATTCCTCCCTCCCCACCCATTCCCTTTGGGAAGGCAGGCAATTCAATATAGGCCCTATCTGTGTAGTTTTGCAAATGACTTGGATAATAGTAGTGTTGTATAAGACTAACTGTATTTCCCTCCATCCTCTCCTGCCCCCCATTGTTTCTATTCTGGCTTTTGATCCTGTCCCTCCCCAAGAGTGCTGACTTCAAATTGCTCCCTTCTCCCATTGTGCACCCTCTCATCATCCCTCCCTCCCTGCTTATCTTCTTCTCCCCCACTTTCCTGTATTGTAAGATAGGTTTTCATACCAAAATGAGTGTGCACTTTATTCCTTCCTTTAGTCAAATATGATGCGGGTAAACTTCATGTTTTTTTTCTCAGCTCTCCCCTTTTTCTCTCCACTAAAAATTCTTCTGCTTGCCTCTTGAATGAGAGATAATTTACCCCATTCCATTTCACCCTCTCACTTCCCACTACATTCATCTCTCACCATTTGTCTTAATTTCTTTTAAGATACGGTCCCATCCGATTCAATTTACTCTGTGCTCTCTGTCTCTGTATGTGCTTGCATGTGTATATGTGTGTGTGCATGCACATGTGTCCATGTGTGTGTGCATGTGTGCGTGTGTGCATGTGTGTGTGTGTGTGTGTGTGTGTGGTCCCACCAACTACCCAGATACTGAAAAGTTTGAAGAGTTACAAATATTGTCTTTCCATGTAGGAATGTAAAGAGTTCACCTTTGGTAAGTCCCTTATGACTTCTCTTTGCTGTTTACTTTTTCATGCTTCTTCTCATTCTTGTGTTTGAAAGTCAAATTTTCTTTTCAGCTCTGGTCTTTTCATCAAGAATGCTTGAAAGTCCTCTTTTTCATTGAAAGACCATATTTTCCCCTGAAGTATTATACTCAGTTTTACTGGGTAGGTGATTCTTTGTTTGAGTCCTAGTTCCTTTGGCTTCTGGAATATCCTATTCCATGCCCTTTGATCCCTTAATGTAGAAGCTGCTAGATCTTGAGTTATCCTGATTGTATTTCCACAATACTGGAATTGTTTCTTTCTAGATGCTTGCAATATTTTCTCCTTGAACTGGGAATTCTGGAATTTGGCCACAATGTTCCTAGGAGTTTCTCTCTTTGGATCTCTGTCAGGTGGTGATTGATGGATTCCTTCAATACTTATTTTGCCCTCTGGTTTTAGAATCTCAGGAAAGTTTTCCTTGATAATTTCATGAAAGATGATGTCTCAGCTCTTTTTTTGATCACGGATTTTAGGTAGTCCCATAATTTTTAAATTGTCTCTCCTGGATCTATTTTCCAGGTCAGTTGTTTTTCCCATGAGATATTTCACATTCTCTTCCATTGTTTCTTTCTTTTGGTTTTGTTTTGTGATTTCTTGGTTTCTCAGAAAGTCATTAGCCTCCATCTGTTCCATTCTAATATTGAGAGAACTATTTTCTTCAGTGAGCTCTTGGACCTCTGTTTCCATTTGGCTAATTCTGCTTTTGAAAGCGTTCTTCTCCTCATTGGCTTTTTGAACCTCTTTTGCCAATTGAGTGAGCCTATTTTTCAAGGTGTTATTTTCTTCAGCATTTTTTGGGGTCTCCTTTACCAAGGTATTGGCCCATTTTTCATGCTTTTTTGTGTCTCTCTCATTTATCTTCCCAGTTTTTCCTCCACCTGTCTAACTTGATTTTCAAAATCTTTTTTGAGGTCTTCCATGGCTTGAGCCCACTAGACATCCACCTCGGATGTCTGGGATACAGAGGCCCTGACCTCCACATCGTTTCCTGATGGCAAGCATTTTTCCTCCACATCAGAAATGAAAGGAAGTAACATCATGTGTTCCCCAAGAAAGTAGTTTTCTATGGTCTTATTTTTCTTCCCTTCTCTGGGCATTTTCCCAGCCAGTTACTTGACTTCTGAGATTCCTCTCCACCCCTGCCTAGATCTGCCCAGCTAGTGCTTGGGATCTGAGATTCAAATGCTACTCCCCAGCCTCAGGGCTTTCAGTGGTGGGCGGGGCTGCTATTCAATGTGAGCTTAAGTTCTGTTGCTCAGGTGGAGTCAGGGCCGCCTCCCAGGCTCAGTTCCCTCAGGGGGTTTATGCAGAGACCTTCAGTAATGGAGCAGAGCTCCTGCCTGTTCTGGGAGCACCTGGCTGCCACTGCCTCTGCCACTGCCTCCCGATGGGTCCTGAGCCACGGAGACACCCTGGTCTCCTCTCAACCAGCCCAGAAGTCTCTCTCACTGACCTGTAGCGCCTGTGGGTAGAGGGACCTTCGAGGCCGCCAGAGGTTCTGTCCCTGAAGCCTGCTGAGATCTGCTCCTCTGGGGCTGTTCAGCAAGGGCAGCACAGGGGTAGGCTCTGCATCCAGAGTGCAATGGACCCCTGGGGATGGCTTTCCAGGGCTCTCTGGAATGTAAATCTCTTCCACTGTCTTTCTGCGTGGCTTGCACTGCTCCAGAATTTTGGAGGAGTTCTTTTTACAGAAAATTTATGGGTTGTGGGTTCGGAGCTAGCATATGTGAATCTTTCTACTCCACCATCTTGGCTCCTCCCCCGAGATTCAATATTTTTAAAACAACTCAGTAGAGTGCCTGACATACCGTAGATGTTATATAAATGCTTATTCCCTTTTTTCCCCTAAGAAGTAAGAAAATCATTCTTAATTGCCTCATGAAATTTATAGAATATGTAGATCCAAATGAAAACTGATGAAAATGTGTATGACAGAAAAAGCAAATATAAATGATTGTTTGAATGGAGAAAGAAATGGCAGATTATGCTACAGGTTTAAACAACAGGACAAAGTATGATTTGGCAGACTTTCTTTGACCTATGCAACCTTAGATAATATAGAGTGCGTAGTGAATCAATCAATTTAAGAGTACCTCCATTTCTGTTTTGAAGAATGTTTTTTATCTTAAGTAAATGGTTGAATGAACACAAATCATTTTTAAATGTGCAAAAATCATCACATTCTAGAGGACTATGCAGTTGCATAAGGATGAACCATGCAAGAAGGTATTGGCACTTTCATTGCACTCAACTTTTAAAAGAAACTATCCTCTTTATTGTAGTACTTTTTTCAGGATTTGAATATAAAGTGTCAAAATGATTAAATTAAAAAATCATCATTTCATCTGCATTCTATATATTTTTTGTATGCTTCTGGAACTGTATGTAATTGCTGACATAGGGAATTCATGGAAATATAAAGTGTTAAGAGAGAAAAAATTATGTGTTAAATATTTAAACCCCTCAATCCTTCATTATTTTAGTGACACAAGGTAATGTAAATGTAAACACTTATTTAGTGAATGCTAGTTACTTTCCCAAATCTGATGCATTCTACTGAGAATATGGTTCACACATTAAAGCAAGTAACTTGAAATGTCATTCGCTGAAAATCACGCTGACATGAGATGTTATGAAATAAGACCAAAGCATTTCCCAGTGTAACTTTGAAAACAGAACATTTTTCCCCTTTCGAACATATTCCACTTCGAAGTCCTATGTGGAGATGTGATTGATCAAGGTGTAAATTATGTGCAATAAAGATTCATTACTTCATATTTATGCAAAATAAAGTAATTGAACAGACACACCATTAGCTATTCAAATCATGAGAAAATCAAGGCGATTAGGACTAATCTGAATTTGTTTTATAATTCATGAGATCAAATTTAGAGTGATAAGAATAGAAATTAAAATAGCCTCATTAACTTAAAAGGAATACTTGTTTGTTAGATACTGGATGATTGTAATGAGTTGGAATCTTTTACAAATGCAAATACAAATTGTCTGGTTTTTATTACAACAAATATCATGAAAATTATTTTCAGAAAGCATACATTTTTGTTACCATCCCACAAATCTTTGTTGCAGCTACTTGTTCAAGAATGTCCCAGTAGAGTTAGTTCCCTACTTTTCTCAATCAAAATCTAATAGCAGGTATGGGAGATGCATTGTCTTTCTTTTACTGACAAATACAGAAAGTATGATGCTTCACATATGCACAACATAGAGCATATGATTAAAGAAGATCTCCTTTTTGGATCTTTTTCAAACAGAAGTCATAGAAGCCACAGACTTAGTGACTATTGTTTTTCTTCTCAGGACCTCTACTTCCTCCTTCTTCCTCCAATGATCTTGTAGCCTTCTCCAGCTTTTGGACTGTTTATCTTTCTGGACTCATGGTACTCATATATAATTCTATGCCTTTGTGAATTTCAATAGTTTCAAACTCTGTTTTCCTATTTGAATTAACAGGCTCCTTGTATTTATCATCTTCTTGATTGTACCATTTTCTGTTCTGAATATCATTAAATACGTAGATAACCAGTTCAATATATTTGGATTAAAGAAATCTTTGACTGTGTGGTCATGGACTGGGTGTATTTTCATTAATTCCCATATCAAAGGACCGAGGGAGTCATCATCAGCCACTAAGAATGCTCTAAACCTCAAGTCACCATGATGTGATTGATTTGTGTAGATTTTGTGGATGCTGCCACTATTTCAGAAAAGAAGGAAAGGAGAAAAGATGGCAAAAGTAATTGGTTAGAATGCCAAAAGTTGCGTGCTTGATTTTTTTGTTTTGCTTTATTTTAATAAGGGCAGATGGAATAAGAGCAGAAAAGTCTTATTTGCTTTAGGTCTCTTTTTGCCTGGTTGTGTCAGTCTTAAATTGTCATGCCATTTGTAAAAAGAAAATAAAATCACCCTAAGGTCGAAGACCTTTTTTTCCCTGTATATTAAGCAGTATTTCGTTGCTTACTTGGAATGCTTAATGAGTCTAGTTCTTCTCTCCCTCTTCACACTTTCTTGAGAGTATATAAAAATAATCTTAGGCATCTGTAGGTTTCTTCATGCCAGGGAGAAAGAATTTCTGTGTTTTCCCACTGCCTAAGTGTTCCTAGGGGCAAGATGCCACCATGAGACAGTAGCCAAGTATTTCCTCTATGTAAAATGGTCAGAGGTCTGGTGGTGGAGGGTATTTATGGCATCTGAATAGGAAGGGATTCTGGAAGTATATCACCAGTCATTATAATCTAGTTTCCGGATGGGAAAGTGCATGTTTACAACAGCTCTTTTCTCTTCTTCCTCAATGAATTTTTGTGCAATACCTAATTTGAAGGTAAGATTAGACAGTGCAAAATGATTTTGCTCTGACCTTCTAATATTCACTTATAAATGATAGCTCCTCCCACATATATGGAAAGAATAAAACTGATCAAATTTTAGACTGCAGTGTTTTGGATTTATTGGAAAATCAGCTTAAATGCATTAGCTAATTTTCTTGCTTTGCTTTGTCTATGAAAAGTTCAGGCACATAATTTCTTGTGGACTTCACTAGAAATAAGCAGGTATTATCATTAACATATATTTTGTGTATAGAAACACACACACACACACACACACACACACACACACACACACACACATATATATATATATATATATATATATATATATATATATATAGTCGTTTCGCTAATACAAACAAGTTTGTTAGACAAGGAGCACAAGGAGCAAAGTCCAGTTTCTACAAAAAAAAAAAAATTGGGGGAGGGTGTTATACCCCAAAGTTTATATGAAGGCAAAATTTCTTAGAATTTTAAGTTTTGGTCATGAAATTCCTACAGTGCTGGAAACCACTCAATAATTTTCTAAGTTTTCTCTTAAAAGACAGTTAATGGCAATTACTAAACAAATGGACCATGAAGGGAAACCATGATAAAATATATAGGAATATATATGGAAAGCTATGATAAATATATTGATCAAGAAAGCTGAACTAATAAACATATGAGTTATTAAGGGGAAAATATAATAAATCACATCAGTAAATCATACATTTCTTTAACACTCACATACTTAAATTGATATGTGATGTCAGTGAAGTGGGCATATTAGAATTATGTAGATTATGTCCCATTTTCCCACTAAATAGAAGGAAAGAAGGAGACAGGGAGGAATATGAAAATACTTCTAGAAGACAAAGGTCCTCCTGTTCCAGGTCCTCTTTTTAGTTTAATCAGGTCCCATGACCATGAAAAGTGTATTATCTGTTACAACCCAAAAGTACCTCAGCTTCACCCCCTAGGATCAGGCAACCTATAGTTAGATACTTTGTCAGTGAGCAAGTTAGTTTGAAGTGAAGAAAATATTAAACATAATCCAGTCCACAATATGGAATCAACAGTCTAATTCTACTTCACATTAGATAGCTGCCTCATTCAACTTTGTGAATAATTTAGGGACAGTCAAGATCAAGGTCCACATCCATACATATAGGATGATATTAGTTGGGAAATACGATTTTTCCAGTAACAGTGTGAAGCTGAAGGTAACTTGAAACAAAGGAATGTTGTGTTTAAGAGGAAAAGAATCATGAAATGAACAAAGGTTAATAAAGGCAGGAGTATGAAAATCACAACAATTTATTCTTAGAAGGATCCAATAAAAATCCAGTAAATTTTGATTAATGACAGTGTAAAATTTTTCTCCTTCTTATTCTTTTATGAAAAGACATCATATGCTAAGCTGCATCAGAAATATTCTATCTATTTAAATTGAGTCAACAGCAATGCAAGCATTATAATTTTATTAAAATGATAATAAATAAACAAAAAATGTTCTCCTGGTTCCATGTCAAATTATACTGTATTTTTTTCTCTAATGAAGATTTAGTCCAACCTTATAAGAAATTAATAGACTCAAGGCAGATATATTCATTCCCTAAAATTATCTAGAAAAGAGTTACCTGAAGAGAGTGACATTTTCAGGTCATACATGTGTGGTATAACTATGCAAAAATGTTTATGTCGAATGAGACAAACTGTGTGCTATGATGCCATTCTATTTTTCTTTGGTTTTGTAGTGCTAATAAATTATAGGACTATCATATTAAATGATCTAAACCTACAAAAGAAGGAAACATAGATATACTTTTATTCTAAAGCTTTCATTTTACGTATGAGGAAACAGGTTGAGAGGGTGAGTAGTATCCAAAATTAAAGAAATACTTACCAAGAACAGTATCAGCAAGTTGAACCTAGGATTTTCAACTCCATATATAATGTTGCTGTTATTGGTTCCCTACTCCCTCAGACACACTTAAGAGGGCTTAATGCTAAATATCAAATTGATCAACATTTATAATCAATGTGGAGAAAATAGGTGCACATTTGAAATACATATAGGTATAATATCTCTTTCAATTCTAATTCCAGTAAATATGACTTTTGAAAATTAGTGTGACTTGAGGATGTGTAAAAACCTTATATATTTAACTTTTTGCCTCCTCTTTTTTGACTACTACTTTAGGAGATTCATAAGATCTCTTGTTCTGGTACATTATACATTATTATTTCTTTTCTATATATTTTTCTCTTCTGTTACTTAAACAAACTCTCTTCTTTGTCTTATTAAAAATTTAACATTAAATTTGTCATCAGCCTGAGGATTCTTTCACTAATATAATTGAGTAATACCTTTGCAAAATCCTAACCCCTCCATGACCCTGTGGAACCTCTAACTTTCCTGCTACTGTGACAAACAGAAACACATATTGAGGAGAGATGAAGTAAAAAGGGAAACACATACATATGTTGATTTGGCATAATTGGATGAAAGTGCTAGATTGATAAAAATTAAAGAACTATCATTTGGGCCATGTTTTTCATAGGGATTATATTATTATGATAGTCTAAAAATAGTGTCATGAAACTATTCATTTAGAGAATTAAGTTGATGTACCACTTATAGGTGATTGAAAAAAATATTTTATGTAAATAGTTTTTTTAAATGATTTTATAAAGTGCAAATGTCTTTCAAGGGTAACACTGACATAAGACAAGTAGGAACAAGCAATGCCTTTGTTGAGGGAGTTCATTTAAACTAACGGCATACAATGGTCATATGCTCTTCTAGTATACAATTCTATCCTGAACATACTATAAATTAGATTCTCATTTAAATATTACATTGGAGAAGGGAAATAGTTGCATTTAAGTTTCATTTACATAGGATTTCTTGATTTATAGTCTTTAAATTTTGGCATATGTGCTATTATCCTTTGTTGTATTTTTGTCATGGAATGTTTCAGTTAATATAATAATATAATGACATAGTAATGTCATTATATTAGGAAAAATGTGAATTGATTGAAAAAATGCACCTTTGGTGTAATTTTGAATTTGTTGATTCAATAGTAATCTTCACCATTTTTTAATTTAGATTTTTAAGAATATCAATTAGCTGGTCAAATATTGTGAAGGGAAAAATCACAATGGAATACAGTTCTAATATACAGTGATAAAAGATACTTCAACCTCACTGCAGTTCACAAAAATCATTGTAATTAAGAATGATTTTCTTCAATTGCACTAGATGTCTTAGAATGCTGTCAACAAGTGCTCATGGGGATTGGGGGGGTGGGGTGAGGATGGAGCCAAGATAGCAGAGTAGAAAGACACACATACACAGGGTCTCCCCACACAGCCCATAAAATACCTGTAGAGAGGGACTCTCAACAAATTCTGGAGCGGCAGAAGTAGAGAACAACACAGTGGAGGAGATTTCCAGTGCAGGGTGATCTGAAAGACCCACAGGAAATGTCTGTTGCACCGGAGGCAGAGCAGAGCTCGGAGCCCAGCCCAGCCTTGACCATAACATCCCTTGAGGGTGGAATCTCCAGTCGTGGAATCCCCAGACCCAGTAGCAGCAGTTCCCAGATCCCTCAACCCACAGGTGCCAAAGGTCAGTGGCAGGGTATTTTTAGCTGGCCAGGAAGGTAGAAGGGCCTTCCCATAGCTCAGGCAGCAGGCAGCCGCCACAGAGGCTGCACAGCAGCCCATACACACCACTCCATTGTTGGAGTGTAAAAACCCCTGGAGGCACTGAAGAGCTGAGTCTTACCTCAGCCCTGTGTGGAGGCCCTGGGCAAGCTGTTCTTTGTCTCACACTGAATGGTGGCCCTGCCCAACCAGCTTATCTGAAAATCGGCTCCCCCCCCCCCCCCCCCCCCCCCCCCCCCCCCGCACCGTGCTGACTTTGTGGAACTGGAGGCTAGGAGGCTGCGGAGAGGTAACTGCTAAGATTCTGGGTGTAAAAATCCCTCTCTGCATACAAACCAGTAGACCCTTGAGTGTGCCACCTTGTAGGAACTGAGATATCACAAATTGCCAGAGTATGTCATACTCTTGACAAAGGACCCAAAAGTCAGTAACTGGTAGGGGAAAATGCCCAAAAAAGGGGAAAAAAATAAGACTATAGAAGGTTACTTTCTTGGTGAACAGCTATCTTTTCCCATCCTTTCTGATGAGGAGGAAAGACATAAAAGTCAAGGCTTCTATATCCCAAACATCCAAAATAAATATTCAATAGGCTCAGGCCATGGAAGAGCTCAAAAAGGATTTTGAAAACCACATAAGAGAGGTGGAGGAAAAATTGGGAAGAGAAATGAGAGAGATGACAGAAAAGTATGAAAAGCAGGTCAACACCTTGCTAAAGGAGACCGCAAAAATGCTGAAGAAAGTAACAAGTGCTCACCGATGAAGCAAAAATTAAACCTACTATGCCCTTACACTAGGGAGACCTGGCTTCAATAGCTTACTAACATTTTGAATCTGCTTGTATTAGGAGGATTCATACGAGGGGATCCATTTAAAGAACACTTTCCTGTGTTGTCATTTAGATCAAGTTAAAGAGCTCAATAAAGGCCATGCATAATAAGTATCTTCACCTTCTTTCCCCTAACCTTTTTCTTAACTCCTTGCTATGTGCTTTGTGACCCAATCATTCCACTAAAACTGTTCTCTCCAAAGTTACTTATGATTTCCTTGCGATCAAATCCCATGACCTTTTCTCAAACCTCATTCTTTTTTGAGATTTCTAAAGCCTTTGACATTGCTGCTCTTCATCTCCACCTTGATGCTCTCTTCTCTCCAGATATTTGGGACATCACTCTTTGTTCCTTCTCATACTACTTATCTGAATATTCCTACTGTTTTTTCATTTGCTAGAACCTCTTTCACATCCTATAATCACAGTTGTCCCTCAGAGTTCTGTTCTTGGTCCTGTTTTTTGTTTGTAGTGTTTTCCATCTTTCACTTCAACTGCAGACCTTTTTGACTTACTTTAATTCCCAAATGAAATCCTACTTTCTATAAGAAGACTTTGCTAACACTTCTCAACTCCAATTCTTTCCATCTTTGAATTATAATGTATTTATCATGGATTTAGCTTGCTTTTTATGTATTTGTTTGCATATTCTTTCTCCAATTACATTATAAGCCTCTTGAGGAAGGAGCTATCTTTTGCTTCTTCTGGTGTTCATAGTGTTTAGCATGGTGTTTGACACAGAGCATACCCTTAATAAATATGTATTGGTTAATTTTGCATATCTACTATTTTTCAGAATAAAAGAAATAATATAAAATTACCCATTTCATGTATATAAGACCTATGCCAAAATATTGGAATAAAAATATCTATCTGCCTGCATTCATTCATGCATGCATGTATGTACATAATCATATATGTATATACACATGCACACATGTATCTGATGATATGATTTTTCAACCTCCCTTTATAGGCTTATCTTTGATTATTCTAGTCTACACTATACTCTCACATTTCTGGTTTACTTATAATTCCTTGAATGTACATTGAACTTTCTCACCATTGGTTTCTTAGCCTATACTTTTCTCTCCATTCTTCCACAATTTCTTGAAGCCTTTCACATAACCTATGACCATGTCTTCCTTGACACATTCATTCATCACCTGTGGCCAGAGAAAATTTCCTTCGCCTCTACACTCCTATTTTCTTCTATGTACTGAGTATGTGTCCTAATATCTTACCCCCTACTTCCATTTTACTGCCAAATACCTAAGAAGAGGCCTTGAGATTTATATTATATCTAGTTATATAAGATGAAAACTTTTTTTCAATATTGCTGCTAAATCACACCTGCAGACAAGTTTTAAAGAAATTTGCTTCTTAAAAATGATCACGTATCAATGTTTATCTTGAGGTAAAACTTTAATATCAAGGAAAATAAGAGTTCTCAGTCTTTTAAATCTGTTACATTGACATCACCATGGCTCTTTATAATGAATATGTAATGTGATTTAAATGGAATATTGTCTATTAAAAATAGAAGAAATAATTCACACTCTTATATAAACAATATTTCCATAGCATTCTAGGAACTGAAAGGGGAAATGAAAATAATGTTGTAATTGGAGATATTTTTGATTCTTAAAGAAAACTGACTATAGAGGGAAAACTATTTATAAAAAAATGGAAAAATTAATAATTATTTTAGTTCAGTTTCATTATGTGGTTACAAAATAATTCTTTGTATGTAATTATATTTATCTTAATCCTCTTCAAATATCATTGCTGATTCATCACTTGTATTTTAGATGGAATAAATCTTATATCCCTGCCTTCCAGGTGAATTGATTTTGTGGATAACCTGAATCTGTCAACATGATTTTGATTAGAAGTAGCTTTCAGTAGGTTCTTTTTCCCTTTTATTTCTCTCTAGCTGTTGATTCCAAAAGCAACAACAACAACAAGCAAACAAAAACATTGTCTCCGGAGATAATTAATCACAGTGGGAATATAAGACATAATTATTTGAAGTTACATAGTTTCTTAAAATATTGCCTCTTAGAAAATTTCAAAATGTGTCCTAAATCTCAATTCATATTCCCTACACACATCTCATCCTTTTTTCTAGTAACTATACTCTATGACTGCTTACACAGAGAATGTGAGGTTGAATTATAAGTTTTCTTTGACACCATGCAAGATTACATGTTCCTATAAAACGGAAACAAAGTATAAAATTAAGCAATTACATCCTTAATTTGGTAAGCATGAAAACTACGTAATCTTATCTTAAAAGTGACTTCATGGAAATTGTTGAAAACTTAAAATAATCTGATCACCCAAAATACATTCAGTCCTATTAATGTAATCCAATACATGATCATTAATGACAAAATTGATTAGCTAATTGCTCAGACTTTTTTTTTCATTTTGTTTGGCTTATGTAGCTAAAATTTTCAATATGATTATTCTATGTTTTCTCTTGGCTAAGTCAGATTCTTCTACAAGTAACCTAAAGATTAACTATGAAAACATATTTTTCTTGTTTTGTCTTTTGAATTTTCCTCTTTTTTTTCTTTTAAACTTAATACAACCAATAGAGTATCATACAAAGTTCCTGCCTCATACTGACTGCAACTCAGACTCAGACCCTCAGTACTGAAACTCTAAGCAGGTCTTACTGCCCTGCCCTTTCTATAAGACATCCCTTAAAAGGAGCAGGCAGAACAGAAGCAGCTGTGCCAGCAGGATGGGACAGACGTCAGACCCAGGCGTTAGGATTATTGTCCTCTTTCCCTGGGCAGATGATTCCTACCTTATCACAAACCTCACATGAGGAAAATCAAAAGAAGCTCCCTTCTTATGGAACAAAACTCAACAAAGGCACAGGCTTGCTCTCTACACCAACTGTACCTAGGGAGACAGTTTCACCAGCAAGCCAGGTCCAAATTCAGGCCCATGCTTGAGCCAGTGCTTTTGTAACACTGTTTGGAAATTGATGTGTGTTCCCATGATATAGCTTCTCTTGTTTCTTTCCCTATTTACTTATCAATCATTTATGGGGCCATAAAAGAGAAAATTATCCCTAACATAACCTTTAAATCCTGTTATCTTACCCTTATCTTTCTCAAATCTACCATAAAAATATTCCAATTTAATCTTGTTTCCACTATCTACTATACCCTCTGAAATTACCATTAAAAATACTGTGACTTTCTGAATTTTTATTTAAAACCTCCATGCCTTTAATTCTTTGCCACCTAAATTTGACCTCCTGGATTCTTTATTTTTTGATGAATTAATTTATTTTTAGTTTTCAATATTCATTTCCAGAAGATGTTGAGTTCCATATTTTCTCCCCAGCTCTACACTCCCCATCTTTCCCCTCCCCAAACCTCGATATGGCATGCATTCTGATTACCCCTTCCCCCTTTTATTACTTCCCCTACTTTTCCACTATCCCACTCTTATTCCCCTTCCCTTAAATTTCTTATAGGGCAATATAGATTTCTATGCCCAATTGCCTATACGTCTTATTTCCCAATTTCAGGTAAAAATAATTTTTAACATTTGTTTTTAAAACTTTGGGTTCCATATTCTCTGCCTTCTTCCTTCCCCACCCACCCTCATTGGGAAGGCAAGCAATTCCATATAGTTTATAAGTGAGTAATTATGAAAAAACAATTCCATAATAATCATGCTGTGAAACATATATTTCCCTCCATTCCATCCTGTCCCCTACTTATTCTGTTTTCAATTTTGACCCTGTGCCTTTTCAAAAGTGTTTGTTTCTGAATACCCCCTTCCCCAATCTGCCCTCCTATCATCCCTCCCCTTATGCCCTATCATCCTATGTTCTAGTTATTCCCTCCTCAAGGCAAATACAAGGAGGGTAAGGTTCACTTATTCCTTCTCACCTCCTCCCTTCCCTTTCGTTGTGAGTTTTTTTCTTGCTTCTTCTATGTGAGATAATTTTTCCCAGAACCATCTCTTCCTTTCTCCTTCTCCTAATATATTCCTCTCTCAACCCTTAATTTCATTTTTTAGGTGTCATCTCTTCCTATTCAACTCACCTTGCACCCTCTGTCTGTCTGTCTATCTATCTATCTATCTGTCTGTCTGTAAATATGCTTGTATGTAATGTATGTCTATATGTATATGTGTGTATGATTTTCCTCAAACTACCTTAATACTGAGAAATGTCTCATGACTTACAAATTTCATCTTTCCATGTAGGAATGTAAACACTTCAACTTTAGTAATTCCCTTATGCTTTCTTTTTTTCTGTTTACCTTTTCATGCTTCTCCTAATTCTTGTATCTGAAAGTCAAATTTTCTATTCAGCTCTGGTCTTTTCAGCAAGAATGCTTGAAAGTCATCTATTTCATTGAAGTTCTATTTTCACTATGAAATATTATACTCATATTTGCTGGGTAGGTGATTCTTAGTTTTAATCCTCTCTCTTCTTACCTGTGGAAAATGATATCCCAAGCCTTTCAGTTCCTTAATGTAGAAGCTATTGGACCTTGTGTTATCTTGATTTCATTTCCACAATACTAACATTATTTCTTTCTGGTGGTTTACAATATTTTCTCCTTGACCTGGAAACTCTGGAATATGGCTAAATTCCAAGGGGTAGTTGGTGGATTCCTTCATTTTCTATTTTCCCTTCTAATTTTTGAATATCAGGGCAATTTTCTTTGATAATTTCTTAAAAGATGATATCTTGGCTATATTTTTTTTTTTGGTTGTGGCTTTCAGGTAGACCAAAAATTTTTAAATTATCTGTCCTGGATCTGTTTTTCAGGTCAGCATTTTTTTGCCCAATGAGATCTGTCACTATTTTTTTTTTCATTCTTTTGGTTCTCTTGTATAATTTCGTGATTTCTCATAAAGTCACTAGCTTCCATTTGTGCATTCTAATTTTTAAGGATTTTTTTCTGTGAACTTTTGGACCTCCTTTCCCATTTGGCTAATTCTGCTTTGTAAGACATTCTTCTCATTAGTTTTTTTGAACTTCTTTTGACATTTGGGTTAGTCTATTTGTAAGGTGTTATTTACGTCAGCATTTGCGGGGGGGCGGTCTTTATTTACAAGCTTTCGATTTGTTTTTCGTGATTTTCGGCCATCACTCTCATTTCTCTTCCCAATTTTTTCTCTACTTTTCTTACTTAATTTTCAGAATCCTTCTTGAGCTCTTCCATGACTGTGACCAATTCATATTTTTTTTTAGAAGTTTTTGATGTAGGAGCTTTGACTGTGCTGACTTTTGGTTGTATGTTTCATCTTCTTCATCACCAAAGTAACCTTCTGTATTCTGAGTTTTTTTTTTTAATGCTGTTTGCTCATGTTCCCAGGCAAACACTTGACTTTCTAACTCTTTGTCAAAGTAGGACTCTGCTTCCAGGGGGGCTGTGTGTATATGTGTATACAGTCCTAGGTTTCAGGACTTTTGCATTAGAAGCTTGATCCCCCACTATCTGTGGGTCTAGAGCTCTGGAAGCAGCCAGCACTACTGCCACTGCTGTTGCCAAAGGCACATTCTCCTCTGCCATGAGACTTGGGTTGGAACCCAGCCAGACAAGATCCTACAGAATTTTTCCACTGATCATCTGCCCTGTCTTTGGAGCTTGAGGATTGGGAAGTCTGAAAAGTGCCACAGGTGCCAGTGATTCAGTCCTGGAAGGCCTTCTCTTACCCTGTCTATACTGGAACAATAGCTCTGTGCAGTAGACCCTTCCTTATGACCTTCCAGGCTGTCTTAGTCGGGATTTGCTTCACTCAATTATTTTCTGCATTCTGCAGCATTGCAATTTGTTTAGAATCATTTTTTTACAGGTATTTGGAGGGAGAGTTTAAACAAGTTTCTGCTTTTACTCTGAAATCTTGGCTCTGAAACTGGTTCTGTGTTCTTTCAAGTCTCAGGTAAACATCCACCTTCTGCAAGAAATCTTTCCTGGTCCACCTTAATATTAATGCTTTTACTTTAAGATTATCTTTAGTTTTCCTGAATATGTAAGTTACTCTTTGCATGTTAGACCTCTTCCATTTATTAGCCCTCAATATAGTTGGCCTTTGACAAATGGCACTACATCTCAGCAATACTTTATTCAATATAATTTTTGTTACACTACCTGACACCCACCTTGGAGGAGGAGCTGGAACACTGCTTGTTCCCCAGAATCACGTCCAGATGTTCCTTTCACTCTCATCACTGAACACAATAAAAATGTTTCCTCTGATATAGACATAATCAAAATTTGATACTCAATCCAAATTAAAGTAGTTATAATTCCTAACTCAATTTCTATCCTTTCTCAAAGAATTTTAGTGCCTAACTCATTGTCTTTTACCTATTCTAATCTCCTTACCTTATAATGTTTTTACATAGGTGCTAACTCATATTTCCTAATTTCTTTTTTTTAATTTTTTTTTAATTTTTTTTTAATGTTTTACAATCATTTCCTTGAAGTTAAGATTTTATTCCCCCCCACCCTTCCCCCAATACCCCCCCTCCCTCCCCATGACAGCATACAATTCTGCTTAGGTTCTACATATACTTTCCTATTAAGCACATTTTCGCTATATTCATGCTATGTAGTCGAACTAAAATAAATGGAAGAAATCATATAACAAATCAACATATAATACACTGAACCCCACCCACACACAAACATGATCTGCTACATTCTGCAAGTGACTTCCACATTTCTTTCTCTGAGTGTGGAAGGCATTTTGCCTTAGAAGACCGACATTAGGATTTTTTTTTTTTTTCTCAGTAAGTTCTTGTATTATTACAAAGTTCCAAGTCTACCAGAAAAAACTCTCGCACACTGTGGTCGTTGCTGTGCACAAATTTCTCCTGGTTCTGCTCCTTTCGCTCAGCATCAGATCATATAAGTCCTTCCAGGCCTCCCTGAAGTCTTCTTGTTCATCATTTCTTATGGCACAATAGTACTCCATTACATTCATATACCATAATTTATTCAGCCATTCCCCAATTGATGGGCATCCCCTTGACTTCCAGTTTTTGGCTACCACAAAGAGTGCTGCTATAAATATTTTTGTACATGTGGGACCCTTTCCCGTTTTTATAATCTCTTGGGGATACAATCCTAGTAGCGATATTTCTGGGTCAAAGGGTATGCACATTTTTGTAGCCCTTTGGGCATAGTTCCAAACCATTCTCCAGAAGGGTTGGATGATCTCACAGCTCCACCAACAATGAATTAGTGTTCCAACTCTCCCACATCCTCTCCAGCATTTATCATTTTCTTGTTCTGTCATGTTTGCCAATCTTACAGGTGTGATGTGGTACCTCAGAGTTGTTTTGATTTGCATCTCTCTAATCAATAGTGATTTAGAGCACTTTTTCATATGATTATAGATATTTTTGATTTCTTCCCCTGAAAATTGCTTGTTCATATCCTTTGACCATTTATCAATTGGGGAATGACTTGGATGGTTATATATTTGAGTCAGTTCTCTATATATTCTAGAAATGAGGCCTTTATCCCCGAGCTTAGCTGTAAAAAATTTTTTCCCAATTTACTACATCCCTCCGAATTTTGGTTGCATTGGGTTTGGTTGTGCAAAAACTTTTCAGTTTAAAGTAATCAAAATTATCCATCTTGCATTTCAAAATGCTTTCTATCGTTTCTTTAGAAAAAAATTCTTCCCCTCTCCATAAATCTGATAAATACACTATACCTTGCTTCTCCAGTTTATTCATGGTATCAATCTTTATACCTAAGTCATGTACCCATTTGGACTTTATTCTTGTGTACGGTGTCAGGCATGGGTCTATGCCTAATTTCCGCCACACAGTTAACCAGTTTTCTCAGCAATTTTTGTCGAACAGTGAGTTCTTATCCCAGAAGCTGGGATCTTTGGGTTTGTCAAACAGGAGGTTGCTATATTCCTTGCCAACTGTGTCTTGAGTGCCAAGCCTATTCCATTTGTCTACCCCTCTGTTTCTTAGCCAATACCAAGTGGTTTTGATAATTACTGCTTTATAATACAATTTGAGGTCTGGTAGCGCTAGGCCACCTTCCCAAGCATTTCTTTTCATTAGTCCCTTTGATATTCTGGACCTTTTGTTTTTCCAAATGAATTTTGATATTATTTTATCCAGCTCTAGAAAATAATTATCTGATAGTTTAATAGGTATGGCACTAAATAAGTAGATTAATTTAGGTAGAATTGTCATTTTTATTATATTAGCTCGGCCTACCCATGAACAACTGATGTTTTTCCACTTACTTAAATCTGACTTTATTTGTGCAAAAAGTGTCTTGTAATTGTGTTCATATAATCCCTGGGTTTGTTTTGGCAGGTAAACTCCTAAGTATTTTATAGTGTCTACTCTAGCTTTAAATGGGATTTCTCTTTCTATCTCTTGGAGTTGGACTTTGTTGCTAATATATAGGAATGCAGAAGATTTGTGTGGGTTTATTTTGTAACCTGCAACTTTGCCAAAGTTGTTTATTATTTCAAGTAGCTTTTTACTTGAATCTCTGGGATTCTCTAAATATATCATCATATCATCTGCAAAGAGTGATAACTTAGTTTCTTCTTTGCCTATTCTTATTCCTTCAATTTCTTTATCTTGTCTAATTGCTACCGCTAACATTTCTAGTACCATATTGAATAATAATGGTGATAATGGACATCCTTGTTTCACCCCTGACCTTATTGGAAATGCCTCTAGCTTATCTCCATTGCATATAATGCTTGCTGAAGGTTTTAGGTAGATACTGCTTATTATTTTATGGAAGGTTCCCTTTATTCCTATGTTCTCCAGTGTTTTTAATAGGAATGGGTGTTGTATTTTGTCAAAAGCTTTTTCTGCATCAATTGAGATAATCATGTGGTTTTTGTTGGTTTTGTTGTTGATATGATTGATAATGCTAATAGTTTTCCTAATATTGAACCAGCCCTGCATTCCTGATATGAAACCTACCTGATCATAATGTATTATTCTCTTGATAAGATGCTGTATTCGTTTTGCTAAAATCTTGTTGAAAATTTTTGCATCTATATTCATTAGAGAAATTGGTCTGTAATTTTCTTTTTCTGTTTTATCTCTTCCTGGCTTGGGTATCAAAACCATATTTGTATCATAGAAAGAATTTGGGAGTACTCCTTCTTCCCCAATTTTCCCAAATAGTCTATATAGTATTGGAATTAACTGTTCTTTAAAGGTTTGATAGAATTCACTTGTGAATCCATCTGGTCCTGGAGATTTTTTCCTAGGGAGTTCATTGATGGCTTGTTCAATTTCTTTTTCTGAGATGGGGTTGTTTAAGTATTCTATTTCCTCTTCTGTTAATCTGGGCAATTTGTATTTTTTAAAATATTCTTCCATCTCATTTAGATTATCGAATTTGTGGGCATAAAGTTGGGCAAAATAATTTCTAATTATTGTTTTAATTTCCTCCTCATTGGAGCTGAGTTCACCCCTTTCATTTTTAATATTAGTAATATGATTTTCTTCTTTCTTTTTTTTAATCAAATTGACCAAAGGTTTATCAATTTTATTAGTTTTTTCATAAAACCAACTATTGGTTTTATTTATTAATTCAATAGTTTTCTTAATTTCAATTTTATTAATCTCTCCTTTGGTTTTCAGTATTTCTAATTTGGTATTTTCTTGGGGATTTTCAATTTGTTCTTTTTCTAGCTTTTTCAGCTGCATACCCAAGTCATTGATCTCCTCTTTCTCTATTTTATTTATATAGGCATTCAAAGATATAAAACTTCCCCTAAGAACTGCTTTTGCAGTATCCCATAAGATTTGGTAGGTTGTCTCATTATTGTCATTCTCTTGAATGAAGTTGTTAATTGTTTCTATGATTTCTTCTTTAACCCATTCCTTCTTTAGGATTAAATTATTTAGTTTCCAACTGATTTTTGCTTTATCTTTCCATGGCCTTTTATTACATATAATTTTTATTGCATTATGATCTGAGAAGGATGCACTGATTATCTCTGCCTTTCTGCACTGGATTTTGAGATTTTTATGTCCTAGTACATGGTCAATTTTTGTAAATGTTCCATGTACTGCTGAGAAAAAGGTATATTCCTTTCTGTTCCCATTCAGTTTTCTCCAAAGATCTATCATATCTACCTTATCTAGAGTTCTATTTACCTCCTTAACCTCTTTCTTGTTTATTTTGAGGTTAGATTTATCAAGTTCAGAAAGAGGGAGGTTGAGGTCCCCCACTAGTATAGTTTTGCTGTCAATTTCTTCCTTCAACTCCCTCAATCTCTCCTCTAAGAATCTGGATGCTATACCACTTGGAGCATACATGTTTAGTAATGATATTGCTTCATTGTCTATGGTGCCTTTTAGCAGGATATAGTTTCCATCCTTATCCCTTTTGATTAGATCTATTTCTGCTTTTGCTTTGTCTGAGATTAGGATTGCTACTCCTGCCTTTCTTACATCAGCTGAAGCACAATATATTCTGCTCCATCCTTTAACCTTTATCCTATGTGTATCCCCCCGTTTCAAATGTGTTTCTTGTAAGCAGCATATTGTTGGATTATGGCTTTTAATCCATTCTGCTATCCATCTCCGTTTTATGGGAGAATTCATTCCATTCACATTCACAGTTATGATTACAATCTGTGTATTTGCCTCCATCTTCTTTCCCACCATTTGTGCTTTTAGCTCTGCTGTCTCCCTTCCCCTCCTCACTAGTATTTACTTTTCACCACCTCCTCTTGCCGCCTTCCCCTCTTTCTTTTAGCCCCCCTCCCTTTTACTCCCCTTTACTCTTATTGCTTCTTCCCTCCCTTTTGCCTCCCTCCCCTTTCTTCCCTCTTCCCCTCCCACTGCTTATAGAGCTAGTTAGGATTTTCTACTTAAGTTTATTGATCCGTCCTTTAAACAAATCTGATGAGAGTACCTCTCACACAATGCTCATCTCCCTCCCCTCTTTCCCTCTACTATGATTTTGTACTTCTTCCTGTGATATAATTTGCCATTTCCTGCTTCCTCCTTTTCACACCTCCTATTACACTCCCTTCTCATACTTAAATCACATTTTTTGTCATGATATCATTTACTTTATATCCGTTCCCCCTATGCTTATCCCTTTTATATTTCTTAATAGATGCACAGTTCTTGAGATAAACAGATATCATCTTCCCTTATAGGGAGGTGAACAACTTGCCCTCATTGAGTAGCAAGTTGTTCACCCCACCCCCACTGTTCACCTTTTTATGATTCTCTTGCGACCTGCATTTGAAGATTGAATTGTCTATTAAGTTCTGGTGTTTTGGTCAGGAAACTCTCGAAATCCCTTACTTCGTTGAATGACTTTCTCCTTGCCTGAAATGTTATGCTGAACTTTGCTGGGTAGTTGATCCTTGGTTGCAGTCCCAGCTCTTTTGCCTTACGGAATATTGGGTTCCAATTCTTTCGATCTTTTACTGTAGAAGCTGCAAGGTCCTGTGTAATCCTGATTGTATCCCCTTGATATTTAAATTGTTTCTTTCTGGCCGCTTGTAATATTTTCTCCTTCACTTGATAGCTCTGGAATTTGGCAACTATATTTCTTGGGGTTTTGAGTTTGGGGTCCCTTTCAGGAGGGGAACGGTGGATTCTTTCGATGACTATTTTGCCCTCTGAATCTAGTACTTCTGGGCAGTTTTCCTTGATGATTTCCTGGAAGATATTGTCCAGGCTCTTTTCTCCATCCTGGGTTTCTGGCAGGCCAATAATTCTTAAGTTTTCCCTTCTGGATCTATTTTCCAGGTCAGTTGTTTTTCCAATTAGATATTTTACATTTTCTTCTATCTTTTCATTCTTTAGATTTTGTTTGACTGATTCTTGCTGTCTCATTGAGTCGTTAGTTTCTACTTGCCCAATTCTAATCTTCATCACATTGTTTTCTTCTGTTAACTTTTGTATCTCTTTTTCCATCTGCCCAATTTTTCCTTTTAAGAAGCTATTTTCTCCAGTTAATTTTTGTACTTCCTTTTCCATTTGGCCTTTCAGGAATTTATTTTCAGCAGTTAATTTTTGAACTTCTTTTTCCATTTGTTCAATTTTCCTTTTCAGGGAGATGTTCTCATCAGTGAATTCTTTCTTAATAATTTTAAAATCATTGGCCAGTTTATCTTCTATTTCCTTCTTCAGCTGTTCCAGGAGAACTGCTTGTACTTGCGAGTAGTTCATAGTCCCTTCTGAAGTTTCAGATGGAAGTACAGTCTCAGCTGTGACCTCTTTGGGGCTTGTGTCTTGGTCCTTATCCCCATAGAAAGATTCTATGGTTCTTTCGGCCCTCTTCTTTTTCCTATTCATGATTTTGATTGAGTGTTGTGGCTTCTGGTTCTTTCAGTCAGAAGCTGGAGAACTTTTTGCTGAGCTGATGTGTGAAAAAGCTAAAAGCAGGTATTTGTTTGGTGTTTCCCTGATCAGCCCTGGGTTTAGCTTGTTAAGTGTGGGGGAGGGGTGCTCTGGTCCCAGGAGATTTCCTTAGCTGAATTGAGGCAAAGGCAAGCTCAGGGGCTGGTAATCCCAGCTGCCCTATTGTCTTTCTGATTCCCCTGGACAGCTGAGGCAGCCTAGATGCTAATGCGTGTTCCCAACCCTCCTGGGGCTCCTCTCCTGGTGCTGACGCTTGCCTGGGTCCTAGTGCGAATTTTCCCTGCCCTGGGTCCTCTGTTCTTCCGGTTTGCCTCTGCCACCGTATGAGGAATCCCCCTTAGCTATTTTCCTCGTCTCAGGTGTTATGAGACTATTGGTCTCCTTCTTCTAATTCTACTGATCTGGGATTTTTCTGGGGAGATATTTTATGGTTCTTTCACGGTCATCAAGGGGGAAGGAGAGAGCATTAGCTGATTACACCGCCATCCTGGCTCCCGGAAGTTCAAGTAAGTGACTCACCGGAGTTTGATCTTCGGGCTGAAGGTCCCAGGAGCTGCTGCGCTGATATCCGGCGCTCCGAGGCTCTCACTGACTCGGTTGGGCTTGTCTCCCGCCCCGGGTGCCGCTCCTCTGGTTCCGCCCGCCACTCAGGTTTCTCGGATCTCCTCCGCTCTGCTGCACTGGCCGTGCTGCGCTGGCCACGCTGCGCTGTGCGCAGTGGGCTCACCCCCGCGGATCAGATCCTTCCCGTGGACCTTCCAGTCCCACCTGAGCTCCGAATCTGTCAACGTCTGTCTCCCGCTCGATTCCGCACCTCCAAAATTTGGTCAGATTCTCCTTTCAGAGGTACCTGGAGAAATTTGTCTCAGAGCTCATGTGAGTAGCTGCTCTCACTCCTCCATCTTGGCTCCGCCCCCATATTTCCTAATTTCTAAAATCTGCAATATACTTACATCTTAAAATCTACTTCTTAACTTCAACTCAGTCAAACACATAGATTGTCATACACTAGACCTCATCATTACCAACAAGTATTGGTATATCCTTAGTGAAAAATTCTGACATTAAATTACCTGACCATACAATCCTACAAGAAACGAAGTTCATAAAAACATAACAAACAAAAAAAGAAACTGAGTTAATAACAATTATTTTTATTATCATTTTGCCTATAATATTCTGTGTGCTTAAAGAGTCCTAATGAGTCAACCAAAATTAATTAACACTATTAATAACTACTGCAGTTTGGAGGATATAAACCTCATTCAAAGAAATCATTGCATTTCTATATAGTACCAATAGAACTTAGTCAGAAGAGACTGAGATATTCCATTGAATATTATAATAAAATGTAGCAACCTGGAGTCTACCTTCAGATACTAAATAAGAATTATATAAATCCAATGACAAATAATGCTTTTCAGAAATAAAGATAGAGCTAAAGAATTGAAAAAATGTTAATTGCCCTCTAGATAGGACGAGTCACTATACAAATGAAAACCCTTAATAATTTTATATATTCATTTTTAATATCTTAAAATGAAACTACTAAACGATTACTTCATAAAAAAGAAAATATTAAAAAATATAAATTTATAATTTATATATGCAATATGAATAAGTGAATAATAAACAGAATAATAAAATAATAATAAGCAAGAAAAATGAATCTCAAGAAGAATGATAAAAAATTAGAAATAAATGCTATTTACCAGTGTCAAAAATAAAAGCATAATGCAAAGTAATAATTATCAAAAAAATTTAGTTAATTAAGAAATATATCAATCAGTGAAACAGGTAGGTGTATCAAATTCAGAAGTAGCTACTTATATAAGGATTTTTTCAATGAATAAATATCTCTTTAGAAACGAGGAAAACAATATGTAAGAAATTGGCTTATATTAAGAAAAGCTTCAGAAGGATACTTAACTGAGTTATGAAAGGTCACATCCTAAACCAATTAGTAAATAATTTTCATTAGATTTATAAATAGGAGAAATGTTCATATTCAAATAAGAAATAGAGAATATCAAGAAGACATAATGTATAATTTTATAACATGAAAGCAAAAATTTTCATGCAAGTAAATCCAGTATTGATTAGATTAATGGGAAAACACTTAAGAACAAAAAAAGTTCTTTGTAGCAAGTTTCTGCAATAATGATTTCATTTCTAGAAGATACAAGAAGCTGCTTTTCCTTTTAAATTCTTCTGTGATTGCTTTTGTCATATATTTAAAAACCATCATTGGCTAGGTTTTCTTCTATTTCTCTAATTTGGCTTTTAAAATGCTTCCTGAGCTCTTCCAAAAATGCTTTTTGTGCTTGAGACCTGCTCATATTCCCTTCTGAAATTTCATATGGGGGTACAGTCTCAATGCTGACCTCTTTGGAATTCATATTTTTGTCCTTGTCCCCATAGAAAGATTCTATGGCCTTTTCTTTTCTGCTTTGCTTCTTACTCATGATGATCATCCTTTTCCTGGCTTTCAAAGTATATCTCTGCTTCTGGGGCACAGGGAACTCTGTCTCACACTTCTTGTGCCTAGACCTTGAGGCTTTGTGTGTTGTAGCCTCTGGTTCTTTCA
Source organism: Bettongia penicillata ogilbyi (assembly GCA_023548195.1). Taxonomy (NCBI): domain Eukaryota; kingdom Metazoa; phylum Chordata; class Mammalia; order Diprotodontia; family Potoroidae; genus Bettongia; species Bettongia penicillata. The sequence goes on along the minus strand of JAJHZJ010000350.1, from coordinate 249,751 downwards.
GCTAGAAGCTAAAATGCTGCAGCTTATCTGGTGCTGAGCTGGCTGGTGTTGGAAAGCAGAGACCAGGTGAGTCTTTTTGTATTTCCCCACACACATAGCCTGGAGTTTGCTGTGTTAATTTTGGGGAGGAGTGATCTGGGCATAGGAGGTCTCCTCTGCTGAGCTAGAGTGTAGGCAACCTCAGTGGTTGGTGATCCCATCTGCACCAGTGTCTTTCCTATTCCCCTGGGGTTCTGAGGCATGCCTGGCATCCTGGAGTGGGCAATTATATTCTCCAACCACCTGGGGCTCAGAATCTTCTCCTGGTTTGCTGAGGTGGGTTTTTCTGGGACAGCTCTGGCCCTGGACTACTCCCCTTCATTTACAACAAGAAAACCTTCCTTAGCAATTTTCCTAGCCTCATGGCCTAAGAGACTTTTTTACTCCTTTTGCTGATTCCACTATTCCAGGATGTTTCATGGGGAAATATTCTCTGGGTTCTTCAAGGGCAACAAGGGGAGGTATATAACAATTACTGATCACTCTGCCATCTTGGCTCCCCGAAGTTCAAGTAGGTGATTTGCAGATACTTAATTTGATGACTCAGTTTCAGGAGCAGCTGCTGCAATTACCTTTTGTTCTATGCTTCATTCTCCCTCATTTCCACTGGACTCCCTCAAATCACTATTAATTAGAGAAATGAAAATTAAAACAATTGCAAAATTCTATATATCAGACTGGTAAAGAAAAGTAAAGATGAAAATTATAAAACCTGAAAGGACCACAGGAAAACAGGCACACATACAATTTCTTTTTAAGTATTAGGAGAATGACAAGGAAATGACAGGTGAAAGGTTAAATTACTGAGAGCTGAGGAATCAGAGAAACACATTAAAGGGAAAATATGTCAACAGTATTAGCAATTTTATTGTCAATGAAGAATAAGTATAAAGTTTAGAAATTAGAGATTAATAAATACCTTTCAGGGAGTAGCTTCAATAGAATGACAGTTGAGATGGTGATCAAAGTCAGATCTCAAGTTGCTAAGGGACAAATAAGAAGTGAAGATGTGATGGAAGTCAATGAAGAATACTGCTTTTTCAGTGATGATGGTGATGATGTTCTTACAGTTATAAGAGTTACTTAAACCATTAAGGTATATGAGGTGTTTAACTAGTACTGGCACATCTGGTATGAAGTTTGTTGTGCTCTTTTCAAGTTGGCTTATCCAACTTTGTTGTCCACCTGTCACCCAACTCTCACCTATGACTGTAAGAACCTATATCATGAGCTTGCCATGATAGGTGGGGTTTCTACTCTGTTGTCAAAACAGTATATTAAAGTTTTTACAAAGATAATTCCACTGATAATTGCTAAATGGAATGTGTATACACCAATGGGAGACACAAAATTTAGTAGACTTAACAGATGGACAGCTCGTGTTGTGAGAGAACTCAACAGTACTGCATCTAAATAAATAGCAGCACTGAATGAAAGAAGGCAGACAAATGAAAGCCAGCTTACCGTTGTTAGAGACACATATGCAGTTTCTGTGATGTCCACCATGAAGAGGGGTGCTCATAAATTAGTGTAAGTTTCCCAATAAAATCTAATCTAGTCAGAAAACTTGCATGCCTTCCAAAAGAAGTGAAGGAAGCTCATAATAATGTGACTAATATTTGTAGGAAAGCATCAGGCCACTCTTATCAGCACATATACTCCCACCATGATGAACACTAATGAGATCAAAGGAAAAAAAAATGAAGACCTAGAGATCCATCATCATTATTACATTGAAAGAGGACAAACTTGTAATTCTGGTTGACTTTATTGCTGCTGTAGACACAGAATATCATACATGGCAAGGAGTCTTTGGGAGGAACAGAATTGGAAACAGTAATAGCAAGTCACTTACTACAGAAGACATGTGTCTCATGACCTTCTCTTCACCAAGACAGTCCTCTGTTTTCACAAACTCAACAAAATGTGGTGGATGTGGCTTCATAGCAAGCCCTGGAATTTAATAGGCTACACAACTCTAAGAGGAAGACACAGGCAAGATTGAGAATGATGAAGGTAATGTAAGGCACAGAGTCCTGGACCAATCACAGACTTATCTTCTCCAAGCTAAACATTCACCTACAACGAAAGCAGTAGCCCCAACTCTCAGGCAATTCAACATCAACAGATTAGAGCATGCCTAAATTCTTTATTACAGAACTGGAGGGAAAGCTGAATAAACATAAAGTCAGCAACAATAGAGCAGAAAAGGAGTGGGGAAATTTCATAGATTTGTGCACAGCACCACATTATCTCATTTGGACCACATCATTCCCAAATATCAGGATTTGTTTGACAAAAATTCTGAAGAAATACAGAAATTTCTAAACAAAAAACCATTAGAAATCCACAGCGTTGATCAAAAGGACAGTTCATATTCAAGAAGGGAGTGTTTAAATGGCAAAAGTAAGATGCAAGCAAAGCTCAGAGAAATAGTTTCTTGGCTCTGTAAGAAGGCAGAGGAGATTCAGTTTTATGCTGTAAGCAATAATCCAAAGTGCTTTTGTGATGCCTTGAAGGCTATCTATAGGCCAAAGACCTCTGATGCATGTCAATTACTCAGTGCTTATAGGGCCACATGGTCCTGAAGATATAGCCTGAACACTTCCATAGTTTTCTCAAAGATCATCATAAACAAATGCTGAAGTTACTGACCATGTATCTCAGCTTAAAGTAAATTCCTCTAAAGTGGAACTTCCCACTGAACAAGAGCTATTGAAAATGATTAAGATCCTTTCATATGGCAAAGTGTCTGGCCTGCAGAGGTTCACAAGGCAACATATCCCCTGCTTATACGAAGATGAATGAAATTTTCTGAGTTGTATGGCAAAAAGAGACTATTCCCAGGAGATCAAGGATGCCCCCATTGTCCCACTATAAAATAAAAGGAAATAGTTTATTCCATGATAGTCATGGGAAGGGGGTCTCATACTTTATTCATTGCTGGCAGAATTTGTGACAGACCCCTCCTTAACAGACTGATCCTTTACCTGAAAATTCTCACCTGCATGAGAGCTAGTGTAGTTTCACAATTGACTAAGGAATGATTGACATACTATTTGCTCAACATCTCTAGAAGAAACAACAGGAGCAAAATTGAAGTCTGAACGCAATGTTTGTTGACCTAAATCAGACCTGTGATACTGTCAGCCATGACAGCTTGTACGAAATCATGGCTAAATTTGGTTGTCTGGAGAAATCAGCATTGCAAGCCAGTTTCATCATGGCATGACTGCAAGGCTTCTGGGTAAAAGATGACACACTTTCCCTGTCACCAATGGGTTGAAGAAGAGGTGTGTGCTTATTCCTAGGCTTTTTATCACGATGTCTTTTGTAATGTTATCAGATAAATTCAAAGTCAAAAACAGCATCAAGGTAAGCTACCAGGCTGATGGTAAACTATCTGACTTGAAAATTCTATGAACCAAAAGTAAAGTGGGAGAAAGTTGATGACTTTTTGTTCACAGATGACTGTACACTCATTACAGTCTTTGAGGTTGAGATGCATGAGACTAGATATATTTATCTTTTTGTTGTTTCTCTTGTTGCTAATTTTGGCTCAACAATCAGTGCCAAGAAAACAATGATTCTCCAACAGGAAGCACCACACCATCTATCCATGGACTATTGTTTACAACAAATGGAGAAATTTTGAATGCTGTGGATAATTTTACTTATCTTGGCAGTGTACTTTCCAGGGATATTCACATAGATGAGGTTAATACACTCAAAAAAAGCACGCATCTACCTCTGACTTCATTAAGTTGGCCTTCATCAGGCAGCCTTGTTTCACTCAGGGTTGCTATTTGGATGCACTGTTGCTGAGTTCTCTTTCAACAAGAGCTGTTCACGTTCCAGAAGCCAAGATGGTGGAGTGATAAGTAACAGCTATCTTCTTCCCCTTGTTGACCATTACCAGCCCAGAGACTATCTCCCCAGAAAAAAAACTCTGCAACAATGGGAACAGCAGAAGGAGTAAACAGACTCTCAGCACAGGAGGCTAGAAAGATCACTAAGGAGGGTTGTTCTTGCTGTGGCCAAAGGAGAACAGTGCAGGATCAGAGCTGTCTCAAATAGTCCCACCTCAACAAATCAGGTGAAAATCCTGAAACCCAGGGGGATTCAGTCAGCAACTGTCAACTCCAGGACTGCAAGTGTGCCTCAGCACCCCAGTGGAATCGGGAAGACACTAGTGCAGAAAGCTGAAATTTCCTATGCTCTAGTTCAGCAGAGAAACCTCCAGCGTCCAGACCATGCTTCCCCCACATTTAACCAGCTAGCTTCAGAGTAACTGCAGGGAAACTAAAAAAGATCTAATCAGCCCCTTCTTTCAAATGCCAGCCCGCGCAGCACCAAGTAAGCTGTAGCATTTAATTTCTAGCTGAAAGAACTGAAGACCACAATAAACAAAGCAGCAAGTTTTAGCACAAGAAATGTGGGACAGACCTCCCTGTGCCACAAAGACAGAGATCTACCTTAAAAGCCAGGAAAAGGGTCATTATAATGAGGAAAAGCAAAGAAGAATAGAAAAGATCGTAGAATCTTCCTATGTGGACAAGGACCACAACTCAAATACCAAAGAGGTCAGCATTGAGACTGTAATCCCACCTGAAATGTCAGAAAGGAATATGAACTGATAGGAAGCACTATGAGCCTTCTTGGAAGAGCCCTAGAAGGATTTTAAAACCTAAATTAGAGAAATAGAAGAAAAATTGGTCAATGTTTTTAAAAATATGAAAAACGAATTCAATGAAGAGAACAGCTCCTTAAAAAAGAATATTAGCTAAATGGAAAATGAAGTACAAAATGTAAATGGTGAAAATAGCTCTTTAAAAGGAACAATTGGACAGATGGAAAATGAGATGCAAAAGGTAACTGAAGAAAACAATTTGATAAGAATTAGAATTGGGCAAGTAGAGGCTAATGAATCAATAAGGCATCAAGAATCAGTCAAAAAGAATCTAAAGAATGAAAAGTTAGGAGAAAATGTACATTATCTAATTAGAAAAACAGTTGACTTGGAAAATAGGTTCAGTAGAGAAAATCTAAGAATTATTGGTCTAACAGAAAGGATGAAAAACATAAGAGCCTGGACAATATCATCCAAGAAATCATGAAGGAAAATTACCCAGGATTCATAAACAAGAGGGCAAAATGGTCATCAAAAGAGTCCATCATTCACCTCCTGAAAGGGACCTCAAACTAGAAACACCAAGGAATATTGTTGCCAAATTCCAGAGCTATCAAGTGAAGGAGAAAATAGTACAGGCAGCCAGAAAGAAATCATTCAAATATTGAGGAGCTACAGTCAGGATCACACAGGACTTTGTAGTTTCTATATTAAAAGATCAAAGAAACTGGAATACAGTATTCCATAAGGTAAAGGATCTGGGAATATAACTAAGAATTAACTACTCAACAAAGTTGAGCATAATGTTTCAGGCAGGGAGATGGACATTTAATGAAATAAGGGATTTCCCAACTTTCTTTATGAAAAGGCCAAAACACAAAAGAAAATTTGATTCTCAAATGCAGGTCTCAAGAGAGGCATAAAAAGATAAACAGGGAAAAAAAAAAAAACTTGTTACACAATTTGGGCAAGGTGTTTACGTTTTTATAAGGGAAGATGATGCTCGCTATTCTTGAGATTTGTATACCTATTATGAAATGTAAAAGGGGTATACATAGATAGAAGGAGTGAGTACAAATTAAATAATGTGATGATAACAAATATGATTAAGGGTGCTAAGGGACTGTAATGGAAGATGTGAAAAGGAGGAGGCAGAAAAAAAAATATTCCATTATGGGAAAAAAGCACAAAAATACCTTACATTAGAGGGAAAGAGGGGAGAGAGAAGATTATTGTTTGAGAGGTACTCTCATCTGATTGAATTCAAGGAGAGTACAACAAACTCAGTTAAGAATAGAAATACAACTAACTCTATAGGCAATAGGAGATGAAGGGGAAAGAAAATGGTGGGAGTTTTAAAAAGGAAGGAAGAAGTAAGGGAAAAGGAGATTAAAAGGGATGGGGACTGAAGAAGTGAGGGAAGACTGAAGGAGATGGTGTTCCAAAATTAAAACTATTGGAGAGGAGAAGGGAAAAAGGGGAACTAAAAGCATAAAGAAGGGGAAAGGGGATGGAGGGAAAGAAACAAATAGTAATGATAGGGATGTGAATGGTATGAACTCTCCCATAAAATGGAAAAGGATACCAGAATTTATTCAAAACCATAATCCAACAATATGTTGTTTACAAGAAACACATTTGAAAATGGGAGATATAAATAGGGTAAACATAAAAGGTTGAAGCAGAATTTAGTGTGCTTCAACTGATGTAAAAAAACAGGAGTAGCAATCCTAATCTCAGACAAAGCAAAAGCAGAATAAATCTAATCAAAAGAGATTAGGGAGGATATTATATTCTGCTAAAAGGCACCATAGACATGGAAGCAATTTCATTACTGAACATATATGCTCCAAGTGTTATAGAATCCAAATTATTAGAGGAGAAACTAAGAGAGTTACAGAAAGAAATAGACAGCAAAACCACACTGGTAGGGGACCTCAATCTCCCCATCTCTGAACTTGATAAATCTAATCTTAAAATAAACAAGAAAGAAATTAAGAGGTGAGTAAAATTCTCGATAAGGTAGATATGACAGACCTTTGGAGAAAATTGAATGGGCATAGAAAGGATTATACCATTTGCTCAGTGGTACATGGTATATATACAAAAACTGACCATGTACTAGGCCATAAAAATCTCACAATCAAGTGCAGAAAGGCAGAGATATTCAATGAACCCTTCTCAGATCAAAATATGACAAAACTTATATGTAATCAAATGCCATGGACATATAAACAAAAAACTATTCAAAATTAAACAATCTAATCCTAAAGAATGAGTCAGTTAAACAAGAAATCAGAGATACAATGAAGAACTTCATTCAAGAGAATAACAATAATGAGACAACCTACCAAATTTTATGGGAGAGTGCAAAAGCAGTTCTTAAGGGAAGTTTTATATCTTTGAGTGCCTACATAAATAAAATAGAGAAAGAAGCGATCAATAAATTGGATATGCAACTGAAAAAAACTTGAAAAAGAACAAATTGAAAAAAAATCTTTAAGTAAATACCAAATTAGAAATATTGAAAACCAAAGGAGAGATTAGTAAAATTGAAATTAAGAAAACTATTGAACTAAGACATAAAACTAGGAGTTGGTTTTATGAAAAAAAAAACAATGAAGTTGATAAACCTTTGGTCAATTTTAATTAAAAAAAGAAAGAAGAAAAGAAAATTACGATATCAAAAATAAAAAAGGTGAAGTCCCCTCCAATGAGATGGAAATTAAAACAATAATAAGAAATTATTTTACATTACTGTATGCCCATAAAATCAGCAATCTAAATGAGAGAGATGATTAACTTAAAAGATACAAGTTGTCCAAACTAACAGAAGATGAAGTTGAATACTTAACCCCAACCAAGAAAAAGAAATTGAACAAGTCATTAATGAACTCCCTAGGAAAAAAAAAATCTCCAGGACCAGATGGATTCACAAGTGAAATCTATCAAGCATTTTAAGAACAGTTTATTCCAATACAATATAGACTATTTGGGAAAATTGAGGAAGAAGGAGTCCTCCCAAATTCTTTTTATGATATTAATATGATTTTGATGCTTAAACCAGGAAGAGTCAAAACAGAGAAAGAAAATTATAGACCAGTTTCTCTAATGAATATAGATGCAAAAATTATAAATAAGATTTTAACAAAAAGAATAGAGCAACTAATCATGAGAATAATACATGATAATCAGGTAGGATTTACACCAGGAATGCAGTACTGGACCAATATTAGGAAAACTCAAGATTATTGATCATATCAACAACAAAACTAACAGAAACCACATGATTATCTCAATAGATGCAGAAAAAGCTTTTGACAAAAATGCAACACCCATTCTTGTTGAACATACTGGAAAAAAGTAGGAATAAACTGAACTTTCCATAAAATGATAAGTAGTATCTACCTACAACTTTCAGGAAGCATTATATGCAATAAGGATAAGCTAGATGCATTTCCCACAAGATAAGGCATGAAACAAGGATGTCCATTACCACCAATATTATTCAACATGGTACTAGAAATGTTAACTGTAGCAATAAGAGAAGAAAAAGCAATTGAAGATATTACAATAGGCAATGAAGAAACTAAGTTTTCACTCTTTGCAGATGATATGATGATATACTTAGAGGATCCTAGAGAATCAAGTAAAAATCTAGTTGAAATAGTAAACTAGTTTGGTAAAGTTGCAGCTTTCACAATCTGCTTTTTTATAAATTGCTAACAAGTCCAACAGCAAGCAATAGAAAGAGAAATCCTATTTAAAGTTACACTATGAAATATTTGGGAATCTACCTGCCAAAACAAACCCAGGGAACATATGAACAGAATTACAAAACACTTTTCACACAAATAAATTCAGATCTAAGTATGTGCAAATACATCAGCTGCTCATGGGTAGGCCGAGTTAATATAATAAAAATGACAGTCCTACCTAAATTAATTTACTTACCCAGTGCCATACAAATCAAACTATGAGATAATTATTTTGTAGAGCTAAAAAGATAATATCAAAATTCATCTGGAAGAAGAAAAGGTCCGGAATATCAGGGGAACTAATGAAAAGAAATCTTAGAGAAAGTGGCCTAACTCTAACGGATCTCAGATTGTATTATAAAGCAGCAATTATCAAAACCACTTAGTACTGACTTAGAAACAGAAGGGTAGACCAGTGGAAATGTTAGGTACCCAAGACACAGTAGTCAATGAATGTATCAATCTACTGTTTGATAAATCCATGGAAGCCTACTTTAGGAATAAGAACTCAGTTTTCAACAAAATTTGCTGGGAAAACTGGATAACAATATGGTGGAACCTAGTCGTAGATCATTGCATGACACTGTACACAAGAATAAAGTCCAAATGGATACATTATCTAGGTATAAAGAATAATACTATAAACAAATTAGTGGTGAAAGGAATAGTGCATTTATCAGATTTATGGAGAAGAGAAGAATTTTTGACTAAACAAGAGATAGAAAACATTATGAAGTGCAAAATGAATAATTTTGGTTACATTAAATTGAAAAGGTTTTGCACAAGCAAACCCAATGCAGCCAAGATCAAGGGAGAAGCAGAAAACTGGGAAAGAATTTTTGAAACTAGTGTCTGTGATAAATGCCTTATTTCTAAAATATATAGAGAACTGAGTCAAATGTACAAGAGTACAAATCTTTCCCCAATTGATAAATGATCAAATGATATGAACAGGCAGTTTTCAGAGGATGGAATCATATGAAAAAACGTCATATGAAAAGATGCTCTAGATCACTCTTTATTGGAGAGATACAAATGAAAACATCTCTGAGATACCCTATCACACCTATCAGATTGGCTAACATGATAAAACAGAATAATGACAAATGTTGGAGAAGATATGAGAGAGTTGGAACATTACTTCGTTGTTAGTGGAGCTGTGTGCTGATCAAGCCATTATGGAGAGTAAGTGGGAACTATGCCCAAAGGGCTACAAAAATGTGTATACCCTTTGACTCATCAATACTGCTTTTAGGACTGTATCCCTAAGAGATCATAAAAATGAGGAAGGGTCCTGCATGTACAAAAATATTTATAGCAGCACTATTTGTGGTGGCCAAAAACTGGAAATCAAGGGGATGCCCACCAGTTGGGGAATGGATGAAGAAATGGTGGTATATGAATATGATGGAATACTATTGTGCTGTAAGAAATGATGAACAGGAAGACTTCAGAGAGTCCTGGAAAGATTTATATGAACTGATGCTGAGTAAAAAGGAGTAGAATCAGGAGAACTTTATACACAGCAACAACCACAGTATGCAAGGATTTTTTCTGGTAGACTTAGAGTTTCATTGCAATGCAAGGACTTAAAAAATTCCCAGTGGTCTCTTAAGGCAAAATGCTTTTCACATCCAGAGAAAGAACTATGGAATTTGATCGCAGAATGTAACAGATCATTTTCTTTTGTATTACGTTTTGGTTTGTTTCATGATATATCTTATTCATTTTAATTCTTCTACGCAACGTGACTGAGGTGAAATTGTATTTAATAAGAATGTATGTTTAGAACCTATTTGTACGCCGACTCAGGAAGGGAGGAGAAAGGAAGGGGGTAAGTGGGGGAGGGAAGGGTAAACTATCTATGTTATATAGAAGTGTTACAGAACACAGAAAACAAATAAATAATATTAAAAAAACAAACAAGAGCTGTTCATCTTTCATGTCTACTGGATTTTGTGTTATCCATGAGTGTGAGCACATCTCCATTCATCCTGATCTATATATTGCCACTGAACCTAAATGGCTGTGGAGGAGACAGTGAGCTATCAGATCCTGAGCAATCACTAGACAACTTTCTCCTGGCTATTAGTCACTGGTTCCAAATAAGGTCACCTGAAAGTACACATAGGTTCAAAATGTTCTTACTAGTGTGTAAATAACATACATGTCATATCTGAATTATATGATGAAGCAGCAGAATCACCTTTTTATAAAAGAATGACATTAAAATGAAAACAACAACAACAAAACTACAAATCTCTGAAATTTAAAGTTGAATCGCAAAGGCAGCCATGCATGTGGAAGTTAAGTGCCTTTGTAGGAATTGCACTGATTTATATTACCTCTGCATTGTCAGGGAGATAGAAAGGTGTCTGCATTAGAAAAAAATTGTTACCAGAATATATATTGCAAAGTGAAAGCAGCCAATATGAGTAATTATGTATAAAGAAACATGCAGCACCACTATATGCCCTTTATGATTTCTATGCAAACCAAGTACAAAGCAAGCTATTGAGAATAATTCATCGTGAAATGAGTCCAGAAAGTTTGCTAACTGGCTTTGAAATATTCACCAAATTACCCTGAAAAGGATTCAACAGATGATTTTACTTGGTCAGTGGAGGAAAATAAAACAGAGTTAAGATGTAACTGACTAAAATATATTGATGCTTTTGGAGATTTGCAGTGTTGGGTACTTGGACACCCAATGACATTTTCCAACTCAACAGGGCACACATGTTTGCTTTCATCTATGTGGAACTGATTTGAATATTTAAAAAATACATTGGCAAGTAAGATTTGATGTGGAAAATAAAATGTAGATATGATTGAATTATTTTGGCTGAAAAAATTAAGGTAGCATAAATGTTTAAATAGATTTCAAAAACAGGTTTTACTACACAGTTTTCATGGATGAGTAGAAATTCTTAAAGCCCTTGAGAAGATATTTTTTGACCATTCATTAATTGTCTACATGGCAAAAGTGGGTGCATGATGTTACCCCATCTTTTAAGTGATATCTAAGTTTCCTTGTTTCTGTCTGGTAATAGCACTGAAATATCATAATCTTAAGACAAGACAATATTGCAAATGGAACATTTTCTCAAACATGTTAGGGGAGTCAATCAACAATCATTTATTGCACATGTAACATGTGTCAGACACTTTTTGAAGTAGTACATAACACATTAAAAAAAGATAAAAATTGTCCATCCTTTTAAGAAATCACATTTTACTGAGAGGGAGATAATGTATGAATAATTGTGCGTGTATGTGTGTGTGTGTGTGTGTGTGTATGTGCATGTGCATGCACTCGCACATCTGCATGGGGATACCAAGAAACAGACAAAGAGATTGAGGAACAGATTTGGAGGATGGATTGCAAGGAATACTATGGAACCTAGTCAATCACAGAAGGCTAGTTGATCACAGAATATGTGGAAAGGAGTAAAGTGTAAGTGGACTAGAAATTTAGAAGTGTTTGGGAAAGGTATTTTGTGTCAAAGAATTTAATGTAAGATACTGGGTTCAATAGTGAGCCATTGTACTTTATTAAGTGTGGAAGGGGCATGGTCATATTTACTTCTCATTTCACAGGTAAGTAAAAGATAAATTGATACAGAGCTGGAGTTGAGGCAGAGAGACTAAATGTGAGGTTATTGCCATAGTTTGGTGAAGAAAAAGAAACACTTATTAAGTTCCTACTATGTGCCAAGTTCTTCACTAATTACTTTATAAATATCTTTTTTGATTATCAGAACAACTCCAGGAAGTAGGGACAATTGTTATTCCTATTTTACAGTTGAGGAATATGAGGCAGATAGAGAAAAATAATTTGTCCAGGGTCACACACCTAGGAAAAAAATCCAGATTCGAAATCATCTTTCTGACTCTAAACACAGAAATTTATCCACTGTGCCACTTTTCTACTAAAGTTATGAGGGATTGCACCAAAATAATAACTGTGTTAGTGGAGAGAAAAGTATGTGTATAAAAGATAGTGTGAAGGTAGAAACTGAGATTTAACTATTGATTAGATATGTTGGGTATGCTTGCAAGTGATAGGTCAAGAGTGAAGCTGAAATGCAAGCGGAGGTGACTAAGAGGAAGATAGTGGTCTCAAAAATAATAACAGACTTTATAAGAAGGTATAATTTGGGGGAAAAAGTATTGTTAAGAGTATTCAACAAAATTTAGTGGACTCAGCTGCCACAGTTTTGCCATTTTCTTCACCTTCATTAAGCAGCATGCCAAGTCAAGACAACAAAAAGACATTTATTAAGTATTCCTTAAGTAGGAAGTACTATGCTAGACCCAGAGAATGCAGAAAGGAAAAAAAAAGACCCCTAAGCTCTTGTCCTGCCAAGGCAGAACTTTGGATTACTCTCGTCAGTGACATATGGTGGAAATAATCCAAAAATGCATTTGGCAGGACAGTATCTTTGTTAGGATAAATGGGCAACAGACATTAGAGAAGAGTACGGTGTATTGGTTAACTGGTTCTCCCAAGGAGTCAAGGTGGAGAATGGAGGAGAATATATTAATTCCATGGGTGATATCCTGGGATTTGCAGCAATTGGAGTTCATGAATAGGACAGAAATATAGCTAGGGAATTAAAAAAAAAGAGAGAAATGAAAGGTCGACTGATTATGATTAAACCAAATAATTTCAAGATTCATGAATACAGAATACCTGAGGGTAATGACAACGTGAAGGAAACTACAATTTCTGTGTTCAACTGAGTTGAGGAGGAAAAGTAGGTTATGGGAAATTAGTGAGTTTAAGAAATGATAAATTAGGATATTTGGATGAATATAAGTATGTGTTTTGAAATCTGCTGATATGAATATAGGACTCAGGAGAGAAAGACCAAGCTAGGTGCTGAAGTGATTGAGGAAAGAAGGAGAATTTACTGAAGTTGCTACTGGACAACTACTGGAATCTGAAAAGAGTGAATACTGAATGATAGTGATGGAATGAAAGCCTGGGCATGGCAACAGGGAACATGAAGTATTGCAACATCTCCATTACAACTCATGAATCAGGAGTTATGAGTGAAAGTATAACTACTGCAGAAAAGGGAGAAGGAAAGAGGATATATGTGTCAGTGAGTACAAGAACAAAGGTGTAAGATGCATTCTATCTATGGAACAGCATTCCAAAGACTACAGTGAAAAAGATGGGTAGCTTTAATGTTGCACATTAAAGGTGTGGTTGTATTGAGAGGATTGGGAATAAGAGAGAAGCCAGTGGGAGATAGAGAACAGTTTGAACAATGGCAGTTATGGCTTTGGAATTCCTAGGATAGGAAGAATGTGATGTGGGATGGAAGAATGTTAATCATTGAAGAATGAGTTTAGGCAGATTATCATTGTTCGTAGGAATTTATTCTCAAGATAGAGTTGTTCAAAGGTGTTAGGTAGCTAATTGTGGAGAACTGGAAATCATGGGACAAGGACAGAAAAGTAGAGGATGCATGGGCTAGATAGTCATGGAGGGTAGATGGGCTGGGAAGTTTCAGAGAAAGACTAGAGGAAGTATCTATGACATCATGGAGCTGATGCTTAGTGAGGGTAAGAAGCTCCCCTCTTTCCAATACAGGCACATGCAGAGCCTGTGAATGGGAGAGGGTTATATGATGGGACTAATCCAATTTGGGGGTTGGCAAGGCATTACAGGCAACAGAAAGGAAGGAGCAAGGGACTGAAGAATTGACATTATTGTAAAGTTGAAGGGGTTCATCACAGGACTGATTTAAGAAAGAGAAGGGAGGACATATAAATTACAATTAACAACTAAACAAAACAAAAAAATCATCGAAGAAAATTCCCTAGAGTTTTCTTTAAATGGCATTGAAATAACAAACTGGTCTTTTTAGTCAGTAGCCTTACTAGCTCATAAGTGGAAGGGAGCTCATTCTTAAGCTTGAATTGATACCTGTTACATAAAAATATATCGGTTCTTAGTCTGGAAAAGGAACTAGTGATTTTAGAATGTTTTAAGATAAATTACCATCAGACTATCCTACCCTGTTAAAAGGATTAAGTAAACATACACATGCATACGACCATTAAACAAATTTTCTGAGTTAAAACTGAACATATTACTTGCTTTCTTCAGATTAATTTGGGATTTGACTTCCATTTCACGATTCTAAAAGAAAATTTGATGTTGCTTTTTTTTTTAAATTGATTTATCTCTGTTAAGCTCTCATGTTCTGGGTTGCTGACTTTCTTGACTGAGACACTGGATAATTTGCTTCCTTCATTCACACCATATACTTGATCTAAGCATATGGATGGCTGTCCTTTCCCTCAGATGTCTCACACAGCAACTATGATTACTTATAACCTATTCGTACTCTGTGATCTTGTTTTGACCTCTGTGGGTGTTTACTAGTATAAGAAGATCTATGCTAGATTAACTTCTTAAATCTCAGTATTTCACTGTAGGATACTCATCATTACTGTTTTTCCACACTTGCTGATCATAACACTTATATTATGTCAGCATCTGAGCAACATGTTAGACTTATGAACAGGAAAAGTATACATATATCATGAAAGTTATTTGAAGTTATATACATGACAGGCAAAAGATGGTCATGATTTTGTATTCACTTTTACCTGTAGGACCATTTGGATGGAAAAAATTCCCGATTCTAGGATACTAAATTGGAAATTCTCCCTATAGTATGAGGATAATGAATGAGTTAATAATATTATGGACTGATGAAATCACAAATCTTGTAAAAAACTAAGGCTAAAACCAAAAAGATGTTATACCTCAATTTAAATCTTTTTTCAACAATGCTCAACTAGATTCAAACAGATTATGTACCTTGTAAACCATCTGCCTCAAATGATGAGTTTGGCTCCTTTGTATCACTTCTCCCATTTACATAACTTAGTACAATAGTAAAAATATTATCACCATCTGCTTTGATTCATGTTCTAAATCCAGTTTATAACTCCGAAGGAATTGGCAAGAAAGGACATCTGAAGTTCCATTTTAATACCTGGGTTCAGCTAATAGGAAAACGTTCAGGTGGCTTTATGTTACCTCATTTGAAAATGTGATATTACCCAAGTCTGTCATGGGTAATCAATGAAGAGACAAGATTCAGAACAGAATAGAAAAAGAAGTTCCTTCTCTGGTTCTTTTGATTTGGGTACTTTTTACATTGTGAACACATTACTTTGTTTCACAGGAAGCATAGGATGGAGAAGGGAAATAGCTAAGAGTAAAGAGGTTAGAACCTATGAGTTCTTGGTTAGAAGTTGTAGAGGTAGTAGATGGACTCACTCCCTCAATCATATATACAAAGAAATGTTGATTTCTTGAGCCCAAAGACCATATCCTAGTCATCTTCAAAGTTATTCCAAGTACCTAACGTATTAACTCGCACGTAGCATTGCTCAATAAATGTCTGTGAATTTAAATTTGTTGAAATAACAAGGGAATCCTAAATGAGATTAGAGTTTCCATTTATTTATTACAATGTGTCTACTTGATAAATGAAGCCATATAAATCAGTATATTTTAAATTTTAGACATTACTTTGAAAGCATTTTGTGAAAAAAAGAAAATATCTCTAAATATATTTTAATAAAAGATATCTGGAGATTTTGACTTATTACTTAGGTATACAGAGAATAATTATAACCTTATTCAATATATGGTTTAATAGGTTAGGGTACAGTCCTTAGAGTATGCACAATATACCCTTTCTGGTAACAAACTGTGTATTTGGTGAACCTGTTTCAATACATATGTAGGGAAGGGATTATTCTACACATAAACACACACACACACAGAGAGACCCCTACTTTATATCCTTTACAAGTGATATTTTCTGTTTTCTATAATCTGATGTTATGAGAAAAGTCTTTTATTGATTGAACAATTGTGACTGAACGTTTATATAGGAAACTTGGGTTGCAAACTGATTTTTTTCTTTGGTGAATATCAAGTGAATAGAACTACTAAAAACCCCTGTATGAGGAGAGTAGTTTTATCAGTCTTCTCTCCTCACATGACTTTTATGTATCCCAGACATCCTGGTACTTCCTTACATTGAGCTGATTTTTTCTTGAATATAAGTGAATAAGTACATGGAGACTGAATAGATCAGATCTGTTCCTGAGAGCTTTGGAAGGGCAAAAGAGTTATAAGAGGTCCAGCAACTGGAGTTGCTAGGAAAGTTTGTAAGCAGCTCTTGCAGTCAAATCCAGATAGGAACCAGACCTATGGGAAGATATCACAAAAAAATCACATAATTCCTGAATAACTGGAGGGAAATATTCCAACTAAATTGACCCCGCATATGACCCTTCATGTCCTACAAGCAAGAAGGAGTTATGCCCACAAAAGAGTGAACTTGATAGAGATTTTCAGAAAAGGATAAAAGGGTCCCCAGGACTAGTAAAGACTGCTCTCTTCCTCGGAGAAATCTATTGTTCCCATCAATTTAAGTTTATGTTCACTCTCCTCAGGCCTGGATGTATCTAAAACACCAACATAAAACAATCCATTGTTCCTCATTTAAGGGGATTTTTTAAAAAAACTTCTGTCCTGCTCTCTCTCTCTCTCTCTCTCTCTCTCTCTCTCTCTCTCTCTCTCTCTCTCTCTCTGTCTCTCTCTCCAATGAGCAGAGTATTTGATAAGTAGCTGGTATTGAGTAAGTGCTTTTTAACTTACTAATTATATTTTAAAGAAGTCACAGCCTTGAAGTGGAAGAAATCACTTAAATGAATAGCTTTATAACAAATAATTGTATTGATAATAAACTTTAAAGCAAAGCAAAGTAAATGACTTATTTAGGCCAATTCATTTCTTAGTTGTATATTTACTTATTTATTCAGTAGTTTGCCTCTGAATTCAGCATTTATTCCCTACAGATTTTTATTAATAGAATTATTCTTGCTCACAAATTCGTCTTCCTTTCTAATGAATTCGCAAATTCTTATCTGTCCTTCAAGATACATCTTGAATTAAGCCTATACCTCTGTGAAACATTCTTTGTCTATTATATTTCATAGTGATCTCTCTTCATTTCTAATGTCTGCAACACTTGTTTTCTATAACATACACTAGGCAATTAATTATGAATTGTAATGCAATTTCTACTATTATTTTGAACTACAATTTTTATATTGTGTACACTTAGAGTTGGTTTCCTTCTCTGAAAGTTGTATCATTGAGTATATGAACTACCTTTCTTATCTCATACTTCTTTATATCACCTATAAAGACTAACAAAGTATCTTGTACATAGTAAGTACTCAATTAGTGCTTGATTAATCTACGTTATGAAATCGTAGAACATATATTCAAGTTAAAGTTTACAGAGAATTTCAAAGGAAAATACATTGATGTCTTATTTATACCACTTTTACAGATGAGAAAACTAAGGGAAAGATTAAATGACTTACCCAGGATCATAGAATAGCTATCTGAGGTTAGATTCACTGAAGTCTTCCTGATACTAGGTTCATAATTGAATCCACTATGCCATCTCATTGTTTCTAAATATGAATTTTATTCTTTTGTGTTTAAATTTCCTAAGAGAAAATATTATTTGTAACAAATACTTTTAATATAAATTTTAAATAAATATATTTCATAGAATTTTTTGATTGCATTAACATTTTTGGGAAAGGAAATTTTTATCAGATCAACAATGTTCTTTTTTGTGTTATTTCACATTCATTATTAAATTTTTTATTTCATTTTTTTAAATATTTATTTATTTATTTAACTTTTTACATTTATTTTCACAAAATTTTGGGTTCCAAATTTTCTCCTCTTTTATGCCGTCCCCCCTCCCCAATACACCGAGCAATCTAATTTTCCCTATCTCCAATCTGCCCTCTCTTCTGTCATCCCTCCCTTCTCTTGTCCCCATCTTCTCTTTTCTCCTGTAGGGCCAGATGACTTTCTATTCCTCATTAACTGTATGTCTTCTTTCCTAGTAGCAACAACAATACTAAACAGTTGTTCCCAAAACTTTGAGTTCCAAATTCTCCCCATCCCTCCCTCCCCACCCATTCCCTTTGGGAAGGCAGACAATTCAATATAAGCCATATCTGTGTAGTTTTGCAAATGACTTCCATAATAGTCGTGTTGTGTAAGACTAACTAAATTACTCTCCATCCTATCCTGCCCGTCATTGTTTCTATTCTGTCTTTTGATCCTGTCCCTCCCCGAGTGTTGACTTCAAATTACTCCCTCCTCCCATTGCCCTCCCTTCCATCATCCCCCCACTTGCTTATCTCCATCTCCCCCACTTACCTATACTGTAAGATAAGTTTTCATACCAAAATGAGTGTGCATTTTATTCTTTCCTTTAGTCAAATGTGATGAGGGTAAACTTCTTGTGTTTTTTTTTTTCTCAGCTCTCTTCTTTTTCCCTCCACTAAAGAGTCTCCTACTTGCCTCTTAAATGACATATAATTACCCCATTCCATTTCATCCTCTTTCCTCCCACTACCTTTCTCTCTCACCATTTACCTTAATTTCTTTTAAGATACGGTCCCATCCTATTCAATTCACTCTGTGCTCTCTGTCTCTGTATGTGTGTATGTGTGTGTGTGTGCATGCTTGTACATGTGCGTGTGCTCCTACCAACTACCCAGATACTGAAAAGTTTTAAGAGTTACAAATATTGTCTTTCCATGTAGGAATGTAAACAGTTCACTTATGGTAAGTCCCTTATGACTTCTCTTTGCTGTTTACTTTTTCATGCTTCTTCTCATTCTTGTGTTTGAAAGTCAAATTTTCCTCCACCTATCTAACTTGCTTTTCAAAATCCTTTTTGAGCTCTTCCAAGGCCTGAGCCCACCAGACAACCCCCTGAGATGTCTGGAATACAGAGGCCCCGCCCTCCACATCTTCCTCTGATGGCAAGAATATTTCCTCGTCATCAGATCTGAAAGGTGGGATCATTTGCATCTGCTCAAAAAAGCTCTCTATAGTCTTATTTTTCTTCCCTTTTCTGAGCATTTGCCCAGCCAGTTACTTGACTTCTGAGATTCCTGTCCACCCCTGCCTAGATCTGCCCACCTAGTGCTTGGAGTCTGAGATTCAAATAGGCTTTCCAGGGCAGGCGCAGCTGCTATTCAATGTGAGCTTTAGTTCTGGTGCTGGGGTGGGGGCAGGGCTGCCTCCCAGGCTCAGTTCCCTCAGGGGCTTTATGCAGAGACCTTCAGTAATGGATCAGGTGGGGCAGGGCCGTCTCCCAGGCTCAGCTCCTTCAGGTGGTTTATGCAGAGACTTTCAGTAATGAAGATCCTGCCTGCTCGGGGAGTCCTGGGGCCACCGCTGTGCCTCTGCCTCTGCCGCTTCCTGCCCCTGCCTCTGCCTCTGCCACTTCCTGCCCCTGCCTCTGCCTCTGCCGTTTCCTCCCGAGGGGGCCCGAGCCATGGAGACACCCCTCTCCCCTCTCGGCCAGCCCAGACTAGTCTCTCACTGACCTGTAGTCTTTGGGCGGAGGGACCTTCCAGGCCACTAGAGGTTCCATCCCTGAATCCTGCTCCGATCTGCTCCTCTTGGCCATGTGGCCAGGGCAGCGCTGGGGTGGACTCCGCTTTCCGGGGCACGATGGACCTTGGGGACGGCTCTCCAGGGCTCTCTGGAATGGAAATCTCTTCACTGTGTTTCTGCACACCCTGCAGTGATCCAGAACTTGTGGGGAGCTCTTCTTACATTAAATCCATGGGCTGTGGGTTCGGAGCTCACATATGTGCATCTTTCTACTCCGCCATCTTGACTCCGCCCCCCCCAACTTTTATTATTTTTATCATCAAACATGAAACGTTCCTTCCATATCACACACCTCACTAATTACAGTTAAGGTGGCACTGGTAACTGACTTTTTGTCAATGTGGTGGTTATTCCTCCAACTTTATCTGAAGTAATTGTGGCAATGTAAATACACTCAATACTTTATCAGAATGACGTCTCACTTGAGATTTAAAAGCTTATTTCATGTTCATAGACAGCTTCTTTGCTTTTCATGACATTTCTTTCATCACAAGTTCTGTCACTTGCTTGAATTACATTTCACCTTGTATTGTTTCCTTTTCTTTTGCATGTGAAATAGTCCTGTTCCTCCAACGAGTTTATGAGCCTTTGATATCAAGAATTGAGTTATATATACATTCCCCTATCATCAGAAGTGACTCATAGGACTCAGTACACAGTGAACACACCATAAGCATGTAAACTGAACTGAGCCAAATCAAATTGAATTTTATTGGATAGAACTTAACAGAACCATAGAACTGAAGAGATATAAGATATCCCCGCATACCTTTTTGAGCACTATAGGTACATAATTTTGCTCTATTAGCCCATTGCAAAAGGGGCTGTCTGGAAAGTTTGAATGAATGAGAAGTCAAAAAAACAATCTAATGTGATGATATTTTGAAACCTTTCTCTTTTATCTTCCAGATGTCTATAACAGATCATTAATAGGTAGAAACTGAGGCTTCTCTTTAAGCTAAGGGATGGGGGAGAATATTTGGTTTCCCTGACACACAGAAGACACTCACCTTCTTCTTTGTGCCTCCCTTTGTTTTTCCTAGTCCAATAGAGTGAAGCCATAGCTATTTTATTTTTTTGGTAGCTATGATACTGTTGAGTAGCAACTTGGGATAAGGGACTGAGAAATTTTGTAGGAGCAGGTCACACTGATAGAACCTAGTAAAACAAACAAGCATGTCAGACCATATTAATATTTGGGAGAATGAAATTGATCTAATTGTTGCCTTTTCATCTAGCTTAATATGTTCCAAGCAGACATCATTCATTGCCCATAGATATCACACAAAATTACATAATTCCTGCATAACTAGAGAGAAGTTGTTCTCAATATTTTCCTCAGTGAATAGGACAATTGTACACTATCAGATGTGTAAGAACTTTGAGTCTTGGATTTGAATCAAACTAATTTCACTTATTTGTTTTGCCTTGAAAGGAAGTAATTAGGAGAACTGTGATTTCTTCAATATGGCTATTCTCTTCATTCATCATGCATTTCACAAACACTTTTAAAAATATATTTAATATGAAGATGTATGCAGAGATATTGCTAGTTTATAAAGATTAACATGAATTAAATAGATGAAAATGTAGGAATACATTTATTTGATATTTACAAGAATTGCAAATCATTTGTATAAACTGAGCAGTTTTATACTCATTGCATTATCTGTACCTTCTGATTCCAAGTAGGTTTTATGTTAGTTTCACTTGTATCTGAAGCAACATGATTATATTTTCCATTGTGATGATTCTTAAAATCTCAGTGACAAGAGAAAAATGTAAATTCACTTGTGATTTCATAGCAATAGGATATTGGTCCAAGAAAAGTATAAGCTGCAAAGGATCATCAGAAAACAGATTTTGAGATGGAACCAATATAACAAATAGAAGATAAAACAAAATTAAATGCATAAAGAATGACAAAGTGAAAATGTTAAAAGTGATAAAGAAATTCAGAGAATGGAAATGTCAATGACAAGTACTTGGAAGATTAAATGGACTTTGATTATGTTTGAAAAGTTTTAGGGTATGATTTGGGGGGAAATGGAAAGAATTGACTGAAAGAGAGCAACATTAGGTAAAAGGAAAAAAGTACTTGAACAGCACAATACATCTTTGAGATGCAGTCAGACAAAATACAAATATTTAAAAAGTAGAATGTACAACGGATAGAACTCCCAACCTGGAGTCAGGAATGTGTTAAAATTTGACTTCACATGTTTACTGTGATCCTGAGAAAGACACTTAATCTTTTTCTGCTTTCATTTCCTCATATTTAGATGTGTTTAGCAACAACATCTACCTTTCAAGGTTGTCATGTGGATGCAATGATACTGTTTGCAAAGAGCCTATAAAATCTCAAAGGTAAAAGAAATTCTGGTGATTAATATTCCTGACAATATTTTTTGAAACATTTTACTGAAAGCATTACTACTCCTGTTTCAGAGATGAGAATACTAAGCTTCAGAAAATTTGCTTGTTCACAATTATGCAACAAAGAGTAATGAGATCTGTGAGTCAAATTAAAAGTAGTGACTTCAAGGTCGTATCCCTTAACATCCCTGATGACTTTCGATGCTATTTTCCCCTCCAGGTAACAAGCCAATCAGCTTAGTTGAAATAAAGTGTTCACTTACAGGACATCAACATGATGTCCTTGGGTGCCATAACACTCAAGAAAGTATTCCAGAACCTATGACATCCTCATCCTAGATCCTCTTTCTGCCATGTCAGCCCCCTTCTCCAATTGAAGAGTTCTATAAAAATATTCATTTTGGAGAGGATCCAAGCAAACTGACAATCCTTACCTTCCTGGCTACTTTCCAGACTACTACACCATGCTCCTCACATCAGTAACTTCACCCAAACTTTATTTTGTATCTTTTCCCCATTAGAATGTAAGCTCCTTGACCACAGAATTTGTCTTTCTTTTTGCTTGCATTTATATTCTTGTTGCTTAGCACAATTCTTGGTGCATAATAATCATCTAATAAATAGTTCTTACTTTCCTTGCTCATTTATTTTGCATTAATCTCTTGAAACAGTTAGATTTTAGGTTTCATGTTCTGTAATTGAACAGGTAATTTTGAATTTTTACTACATCATCACTTGAATAATTTGTTTAAAATTAATTAACTCTTACATTTTATGTGAGGGCTTTGCTCATGCCAGTGACTTCCCATTTCAGCTTACTTGCTATCTATTCCAAATATATTTTCAATATACCTATTTAAATATATGCTATTACCCCAATTACTATTCAAGATGCTTAAAGGTGAGAAGTGTTTGGCCTTTTTATTTTGGTATCTTCAGCACATGCCACAATGAAGGGCATATATGAAGTGATTACTAAATCCTTCTTAACGGACAAAATTCTGCTCTACTTTTGACATAAATGAATATGAATACATGTATAAACACATACACATACATGCATATGCAAACATACAGACACACAGAGGAATATTTATGTGTGTATGTGTATACACACATATACTTACACACACATATAGTTTATGTAGCCCAACTTATGAACATGCTAGAAAGAGCAATTTTCTGGTCTGACCATATGAGAGATAACAAAATATTATCTAACATTATTTCCCTGGTGTTCACTGAAATAAAACAACAAACAAAAACTATAAAACGGTCTTTTTTTATTTTTAAAGATATATTATTTATTTTATTGTTCATTTTTAAGTTATGAGTTTTTTAAGCTTAGTTTTTAAGATTTGGAAAAGAATTAGTTCATTTTGAAACACATTTTATGGATTTTGAATGACATGACAGATGGTAATAGCTAGGAACATTTCAAAGAGATAAAAAATTGATCATACAACAGCTACAATATATTTTACTATTGATGAGAAGCTATGGTGTGGATATAGAGATCCCTGTTCCTTGCCTTGAATATTACCACTAAGAAATCAGAGATGTTTTGCTTTACTTTCTTAGGCACCTTTCTATGCCCAATATTTTTGTCTTGACTTTCCTTTTCCTTGTACCAGTGTTGATGTTAATATTTAATGGACTGTGAAAGCTGATAAGTTGGATTTTGGGTGAAATTTATTGCCTTAAACTACCATCACCTTTAATTTTTTTCTATTCCACTTTAACTTCTAATAAGCTTTCCTTTCTAGAATGACATAGGATACGAATTGTGAAACTTTATTTGTTATCTGCTAGTTAGCCGACAGAATTTAATGATAGGTTTAGGAAAAATTCAGCATGATATTGCCCCTATCCCTTAATCTTTTCCATATCTTCATACTGTATATTCAGTAGAAATGCCTTTGAGAATCAAGAATTTTGGAACTTGTAGGACCCTTGGAAATTATCTAGTTCAATTGCATTTTAGAAATAGAAAACTGAGACAAGTCGGTTGGAACATACACAAAATCATACATCCACTCAATTGAAGTAAAACAAAACTTGGATTAGAACTCAATTCTCCTGAAGGCTTTGTTGCTGTTGTTGTTGTTTTCTGATACACTGTTAGGATTTTTAGTTTCACATTCTACTCAAAGATTAAATAAAAAGGTAGTTTGGGATTTTCCATTGCTTTGGCTATGTTAATTAGTCCTTGGACACCTCAACAAAAGCCACAGTTCTTTATATTTTCCTTACTGAAATTATGACCATTAAACACTTTTTAACCTGAATTAATCTTAACCTAATCATAATGCTCTACTAAAAGGTGTTTTTTTTTTTATCATCATATGTTTAGGAGAAAAGGTCACATTACAAGAAACTGAGACATATCAAGTGTAATATCTGGTACAGCTTCATCTTCAAAGAATGCATTGAAGTGAATGCAGATGTAAGCAAACTCCCACATCTTATATTTCTATACTATAAAATGAAAATTCTTATTCAGAATGATGACTCAGGCACTTCAACATATTGAATTGCAAAAGTACAAGGAACATAGACTAATTCATTTGACAAAGATTTCTGACATCTCTGAAAGAAATGAAAATCATCTAAACCTACTGTTAATGATTTGGGATTTAAACTCCAATCTGCAAATTATTCAATTAACAAAATCGTCTCATGTTATTAAGCCCTGCTTAATAAAATATTTCTTTTGTTATGCCTTTTTTCCCATTTTTTAAAATTCTTCCTTCATTTAGGGGCAATTGTCAAGAGCAACAGGCACAACTTAATTGAAGTAATTCTTCAGTATTTCACTGAGACAGCACCAACATTAGAACTCATTTTGGTGTCCCATGTGCCCAGGTCAATACTTGAAGACAAATTGTGTTGCCCTTGTCTTTGGAAAAGAAAATAGCTTTCAAAATAATATACAATGTCATTTTATGTGAGTTTCTTAATTCATTCTTCTAGAATTGTGCTGTTCTATAGCACCATAGGAACCTATCAACTATTATGACTATCCATTAAATTATTCATGACTTTTTCAGGAATTTATTTTAAGAAATAATGTTTGATCTAAAAAAAATGATCCTTTTCATCACTGAAGTTATTGTTTCATATTTATTCTCACCTTCAGGTTAAACTTCTAGAAAGAGTTCACACACACACACACACACATATATATACACATGTGTGTATAAACATCAATCTCTCTACATATGACTTGTATACACATGACATAAATATGTAATATGCTATTAGTATATAAAATATGTACGTGTCTATATATTTGTGAAAGCATATTTATTATTCTCAAATCAATTTTAATTTATTAACATATTCTTTTACTACATTAATCCACATCTTGTAAATCTGTAGGGTGCTTGCATATATCTTTCTGTATGTTCAGTACTTTAAAATTAAATTCACATCTCTTCAGTTAGCAATAACTTGTTTTCTAACTCCCTTTGCTAAGTTCTCTCTCTCTCTCTCTCTCTCTCTCTCTCTCTCTCTCTCTCTCTTTCTCTCTCTCTCTCTTTCTCCATATATATATATATATATATGTATATATATATATATATATACATATATATATATATACATATATATATATATATATATATATATACCTTAGTCACTATATATAGCTTCCCATTTCTTCTGTGCTTACATTGTGTGAATTCTACTCCTTAGGGTTAACAATAGCTGTTTTTCTTTTCTTTTCTTTTTTCTTTTTTTTAGTCTAGGAAGCAAACAGGCAGAAACGTCTCCCATTTTTACTTTTATTGTGTGGATTGAACCACATTATGCCTTGTATCTTTACCTCCTCCCCCACTGAGGAATCCCTTTTTCCCTAACCCTCAGCACCTTCTTCTCTTTGGGAGTGGTTTCCCATCAAATAAGCAACAAGTAATTATGGTTTCTTGACAATGATAGCCAATTAACTTCTCAATATTACTGGCTCATTTCAATCCCCAGAGAATCCCTGGTGAATGTATTCTTTCTGATCTGGGAAGATGTTAAAATAAATCAATAACTCTCTCCTTTGAGTAAAAGACCATACATAGTCAGAAATTTCCTTCTTACAGAGACTAAATCTTTTTAACTTTTAGAGTGTTCCCAATTCTTCTTTTTAATACTGCATTCAAGCAAAAAACAAGCAAATGAGCAATTCTGTTAATGAAGAGATTTACAATCTTATCCAGATGAAGAAATATAATAAACTTTTAGTACAGAAATATAAAAAAAAATACCCCAAGCTGAAAGAAAACCATCTGTTTCAAAGGGAGTGCACAAATCATGTCAAGAGAGAATAGAAAAAGACAGGGGATAATAAAGGTGGTATACAGGTAAAAAAAGATTTTATAAAGTAGGTACCACACCATGAATGGCCTGTGCTCACTGTCATACCCAGCTCAAGAATACCTGCGGCTGCTGACAATCTCCCATCTGTTGTTCATGACAGCAGCTCGTTTCCTTGAATCTCATTAGTTTTTGCCATTTCTCCACTTCACAAGAACATAGTGGAAGGAATAGACTTGGGGGTCAAGTTCATCATATCTGCCAGAAGAAATAGGTATTTCTTCCCAAGTCTCTTGAATTGCTTTTCTCTTGGGTCACAGAAATTTCTCATTCCTCTTAACGTAGTTTCCTCTATAGATTTTAAGTGTGATGACCCAATTCATTTCTATGAAGTTTATGAAATTTATTCTTCAAAAATCCTGTATGGATGCCCCACAGGCATTTTTTCCCCTCATAAAATCTATGACTGAAGGAAAAGGTCACTTTTCAAAATTTCTAGTTCATCAAATTTAGTACAGTTATTCTCATCAATAGTTTATCTTCCTTCTAAGTAATGGAATTGTAATTAAGATGAGTTAAATCACATTTTCTTCTTTTAACACAGAGTGAACTTTATCAAATGCCCAAATAATTGAAACCTCATTGTAATTGTAACATGCTTCTATGGCAGATTTTACAATGATTGGTTTCCTAAACATGTCATTTGTTTTTTTCCTTCTGATTTGGTTTTCTGTAGCCCTCCATCACAATAGCACGCTAATTGTCATTGATCCTCAGTAACAGGGAAAAAAAAAAAAACACTACAATAACAAACAACCAAAAAAAACTATGTATTTCCCCCAATTTCCCCCAACAATTATTTTTATAGGTGTATTCATATGTGTAAATCTGGGTATACATACATATATATATGTCTGTATATATACACCCAACATACATATACAGACACCCATATACACATATAGGTATATATTTTACAAATTAGAGTGAACCTAATTTATCATACTACTGTGAAGGGACAAGATGAACACTTGTCTTTTTTCAAAATTTGGCTATGTCAAATTCATCTTCTATATACTTATGATATAGGAAATACGATGTGACCTATTTGTATAATGTACTGGAGTTGTGCTCTGCGATACCTAGGTGTTTTTTTCTGCATGTGTGTATGGGTGTGTGCTGGTTGGTGTGTGCCTGTTTGTATATTTGTGTGTATGTGTGTGTATGTGTGTGTGCAGATTTGCCATTACAGTTATTGAAAATCCTGGAGTTAATTATCCTTCCACGTTCACAAAGTAACTCTGTGTCAGTGGCAAGACTTGAATTCAAATAAATTTACTCCAAGGCCAGCTATACATACAATAGACTATATTGTCATTGTCAGCTTAGTCATATGGCTTCCTGGCTTTGAATTTTGATTTTTCTTCCTGCATGTTAGGGGATAAAACTGCCCAAAGTGGAAGCGATCCAAAATGAATAGTTTAACATATTAACTTTCGGAGGGATAGAATATTGAGATAGTGAAACTCACTTTTTTTTGGCCAGAATTATTTCAGCTATGTAGAGTATTTAACATAATTTTGCAAGGAAAAAAAAAGGAAAACTTGCCCATCATCCATCACGTTTCCTTAAGTATATTTTTAAAATGTCATCTTTAATGGTTCCTTTGGAATAATATAGCTTTTAAAAAAACATTTTAGTATGTTTACAAAAGGAAGAAAAATTTGTATAGACAATAACTGGCTATCCTCCCTTAAGGGTTTATTATCTAAGTCAATCATTTCAAAATTTGACAAAAGATCTAAAGCCAGCTACAGCCTTATAAACCTCCTAAAATTAGTTACATATCAAGTAGTGGTAGAAGCCCCAACGAAACTAGATTTCATTATTTTGAGCCCTTTACTGGAACTACATGTTATGAGAAAGCTTTACATATATTCATCCACAGAGAACTTAGTGTTCATTTTATTAAAATATTTCTCCTGTAGGAAGTCCATTTTTTAGTTATAATCCCTTAATTTAAAGCTTAAATTTACACCTTGTTATATATGCTGTATATATAGTATATACCGTATATTGTGTGTGTGTGTATATATATATGCAACTGTATATATAATATATACATATGCAACTGTATATATAATATATGCCTTTATATATACACATAAATATGTAATATATACTTTATATATATATATATATACACCTTTTTATTTTTTCAAAACTATCTTTTATTATTTCATTTTGAACTCAGCTTTTTACATGTCCATTTGCAGAGTTACCTGCAGTGATTTGTTTTTTTAAAGTCACCTTTGACATAGTTCTGTCTTTGTCTAAAAGCAATCCAACTTAAATAAATATAATTCCTTCCTGAATCTAGTTAAGTTTTAGGTCAGTCTCTTCTTTCCAATTGACTATCTTCTTACTTCTCACTGTTAATGAATGCAGTTCCCACTCAGTGGTATACATATTTAACCCTAAATCGAAGAAATATAGCCTTTTTAAAACTCTATAATCCACTGTAGTGGTATGTGGCTTTCTACATAAGTTCTACATCAGTTTTATGAATCAGAAGTAGCAACTGAAGTTCAAATGAAAGAAAAACCATGGAGAGCCAACACCTGGTGGTTGGCAAAAATCTTCAAGTCAGAAAAGGTAAATCGTTAGTCTATTCATAGCTTAAATCCATTCCAATTTTAGGAAATATAGCAAGAATTTATCTTCAGTGAGAAGCATTATATTCTATTTTTCCAAGGACAAAATTAATCCTGTAAACATATTCATCATAATTGGGGCATCACAGTACTGCAGGTTTAGTCCTGATTTCTTTCCTGGAATGTCTAACTAACTTTGCATTTTGCCAAGAATTCTCCTTTTGTAGGCAATAGGTCGGTGGATATGGTTGTGGACAGCACTGTCAAAATAATTATAACAAGAGTAAGCAAGGAAGTATTATTTAGAAAATTAAGGGGAAAAATTCATGCATGAGGGATATTTGTTTAGCAACAGTTGAGATAAAACAATGGCATAATATGTTGAGGATATATTAACCTTTTATTTATCTCAGATTCCACATAGAAATAAACTGATATACTGGAACAGTGCAGATATCATACTTGCTGGATCTTAATGGAGTTTTAAGACACTGAAAAGATTCATAGATTTGTAGCATAGTCGATTTAGAGATGGAAAAACTTTAGGGGGTCATCAAGTTCATCAAATACCATTATTGTATGGGCAAGGACTCTTAGGACAAGAGAGGTTATACTTGCCCAAGGTCTTGAAGGAAGTTAATAGCCATTCCCAAGCCAGAGTAAGATAATTTCAGAGATATAAGAATGTTAAGAGTATATGAAGTCAAATCCTTTTGTTTTGTAGAAGAAATTGAAAATAAGACAAAAAAGTTTGTCTTTGCCTGTGGTTACAGAGTAAGGAAGTGTTTGATTTGGATTTGAACTTATCTCTTCCAGACTTTGAATACAGATAAGAACGCAGCTCTTCTCACTGTGAAGGGCAATTTACCATCCACTACCCATGTTACCCAAAAACTCAGTCACTGGTTTCTCTCTAAATTAGTAGCATAAGCCTCTTGAAGAAATTTCAATAGCCTTGTCATTCTTTCATCTAAAAGAATCATCATTTACTTCTGATTTATAAATTACCTTTGTCTTTTTTTCAATCAGAGATATTGACTACATAGACTATAGGGCACTGCATTTGAAATAAGGAAGACTTTTGTTTGAATTTTGCACTAAATATTTCCTATATAATTCTGGGCAAATCATTTCTCTTCTCTAGGTTTAGTTTGTCTATCCATAAAAATTTGGTGATAGATGTAGGACTTAACTCACAGAGTTATAATGAGTATCAAATTAAATAGTGCATAAAAAGAGATCAATTTATTTATCAGCATATATCAGTTGGTATTTTTATTACTATCCTAAAATTAGGACTTTAGTCTTGTCTTATTCTGTTGTGCTTCTAGAGCAGCTGACATTATTGCAAAGGCCTATGGTTAGAATAAGATGCTGTTACTATGAAGAAACTAATCTAAACTTTGTCTTCAGATGTGATGATGATGATGCTGATTCTGATGATAGATGATATTCATTTCATGATTTAAGGTTTGTCAAGGCCTTTATATATGCTATTTGATGTTTGTTTTCATAATAATCTTGAAACATATGTGATAATATTACCCTTATTTGGCAAGTGTTAAGCAGTTCAAATAGTTAATAAGTATCTGATAATTATTTTAATTTAAATATTCCCAACTACATGTTCAGCATTCCCTCCACCACCCCATATTGTTGATACTTTATTAGAATATATGCTAATAATTTCCCTTTCTCTTAATACTCTGGTGTATTCTATAAAACTAGATAAGAGTCAGTGGTTTTGCCTTTAAATGTTAACACTATTAACTTTATGAGTATTTTGTAAATTCATTAGTCTTCCTTATTTATATTCTCTATCCATGTTTCCCATATAATTCTTTTCCAAACTATGAAGTTTTGATTTGTACTACCTGTTTAGAATGTCTTGGTGTCCAGATCAGAATGTTATGAACTTTAAGCAAGTAACTATGTATAATAAGTATAATCAAAAAGTCTTGACAATAATAGAGTACTGACAGAATATTTCTTCCATTATTTACCCACCTATAATTCCAATTCTCCTTTAAGATGAAATTAAATGAGAGAGAAAAAAACTTATAATATTAAAACTATAAAACACTCTCCACCCATATGACACTAACAAAAATATATTATACATCTTAAAGACACAATTTAGTGTTCACATCGAACACTAAGACTTTAAGCTTTAAACAGTCACTCTGTCTCTGGAATGTGCAACTCCTTCCCATTGGGGTAAGTAGTCTCCTTATTAATTTATGCCTGTCATGCCATATTTCAGAAAAAAAGAAAATAAAACATCATTACCATTTTCATTAACTATAATACTATATCTTTCTTCATAATATTCTTTTTCTCAAAAGGTTTCTAAACTTCCTTACTTCCACAGACGTAATTAACAATCTTCAAGCTATAGGATTCATGACTATTATATGATCCTCAGCTTCTCAATTTTCCTCACCCAATTTATCCAATCAATTTTCAAATCTTATTGTTTCTACTTCTAAAATATATCTTGTATATGATCATTTTTTTTCTCCATCACATGGCTACAAATTCAGTTTATGTCCACTTCCCTAGATTATTGCAACAGCTTCATAATCGTTGGACCTATCTCAAATCTCTCCTCATTTGAGTTCATACTGCACACTATTGCCAAAATTATTTCCCCATAGAAGACATGACCCAGTTTAAACAGGTTTGTTCTGGTCCTGATCTGCTTAAATTTCTTTAGACTAATTTAACCAGCTTAAACTGGCTAAATGTGTTTCTGACAAATTTAACCTGCTTTAATATGATTCTGAAGAATTTAATGTGGTTCTGACCTGTTAAAAGTTTAGAATGGTTTTATTCTATTCTGACAGTTTAAACTGTTTATTTCAGTACTAATCATTTTTCTCTTTTTTCTTTTTTTCTTTTTTTTTTTTTTTATGGCTCAGAGCATTTTAAATAGTTTGAATCTGGACAGATCAGTTTAAACATAAGACCAACCAGTTCTGATCAGTTTATACCTGTTTAATATTATTCTGACCAGTTGGAATTAGATTTTTCCATGAATTTAGAGATATGCGACGTTTGCTTAATTCCTGACTATGATATTTGCTACTTAAATAAAGGCTCTAATTTTCAAGTTCTTCCTCTGTTTTTGTTTTTTGCTATGTGTCAAAATGTTCTAATTTTCTATTCATGTCAGGGGATTTTTTTCTTTTTCTTTTTTTAATAAATCATCTATCTTGTCTTGCTGCATATCTGTTCATGAAAAATTTGAGAATTTCTAAAGTCAACTTGAATCTAAATCTATTGCCATTAATGATTTGGGTTTGGAAACTGAGACAAAGGCAAAAAAAATTTAACCAATAAAAGTATTTAATTAAGACAAAATGGAACTTAAACAATAGAAATATTTTCATTATCCACTCCTCAAATGAATCCCATGCACCAGAGATGTCAATATCACAGCAAGAAGGTCACATTTGGCCCGCAAAAATACAGGGAATCAGGTTTAAATGTAGTTGGGAAATGCTTAACAAAATAAATAAAAAATACAGTAAAACATGAATAATGTTATTTCTTGTTTTTCTAAGTCAATATGCAGCCTAAAGGGATGTGTTTCTATATGTTCATTTTTTTTCTTTAAGTAAATGAAGTTCCTTAAGAGCTTAGCTTGCTTTCCTCTTTGTATCTGTATCCTCAGAATTAACATAATGCCTTATATAATAAATCTTGATTGAGTAGTTGAATTAAATGGTTTAAGAAAGCATCTACCCTTCCTGATTTCCATTTTAATTGGGGAAAAAATAGGAGAAATCTACTGCAGCATCGGGGTCTCCTGTATGGAGCTTGATTGTGTATTCCAGGCATTGGTATCTAGACAATTATGTTCTATCACTTATTCTCAACCACCAGATGTTCACACCACTAGGTCATCACTTCATCCCTACAGGCTCTTCATGCCACAAACTTCCATTGGCAGTTTTCATAACTCTACTGATTCATGTCCTCATTATTGTTATGTGCATAGTCTTATCATTTTTAGCCCGTCTGGGACTCCACTCCTGGCTGACTGTAAGACACAAGACTTGCTGTGTGCTCACCACATGTCTCAACTTCTAACTTCCCTTCTCCAATCTCTTCACTGTCATGATATCTCCTGTGATACCCACAGAGCATCTGGAAGGAATTCTAAAGCTCAGTCCAACTTGCATCTCAGCCTCAGGGAATTTTTTTCTTTTCCTACTGGGATGGTTTTGTGCTTACTGTACATAACACTAGAATTATCCTCATTTGGCCTTTTCTACGTGTGAAATGACTAAGTGATTTCTATGGTCTGTTACATTTCCAAATTTTATCATATTAATAATTGTATGAATAATCTTTGATCCCTGTTTTTAGGAAGTCATAAGAATGTTTTTAGTAAGTTTAGGAAGTCATTCAGAATGTCTAGATGTCCAAGGATAGATGCTCTTCCCCATAATATTGTTCAATACTTTTATACATTCAAAAGACAACAAAAATATAGCCATTAGGTATAAGAGCCAAGAGATATGGCAGTTATCTCAATACAACTAATAACTATGATCTGAAGGAGTACTGAAAGCATTTACCTGAAAAAGCATAATTTAAGTATATCATTTGTTTAAACTTCTTTATTGTTTTTGAATTCATTATGACTATTATGTAATAATTATTTTAAAATTTCTTTATATATTCTACATGTCTCCTAATTTTTGGACCCACAGCTAATTCATATCTTTGATGTTTGTCTGGCTAAAATACAACTTTCACTTAATATAATAAAAATTGTTTTGGTCAACAAAGAAAAAGTCAACTATTTTGAATAATAAGTATTTTCAGTGTTTACTTTGTTAAGCACAATCCATAAAATTATCACAGCTCCATAGATAATTTTAACAGAAACATTGTTTTTATTCAGTCTTGCTTAGTACCATGTTTATAGTTTTGAAATATTTTCCTGCTATAATACAGGGAAGTGGCATGGATTAAAGAATAGACAGCCAGCTATGCCATCAGTAAAAACTGTCCTCAAGTCTTTCCTCTCACTTGTTTTAGCTGTGTGATTAGACTATGATTAGGGTCGAATCAATTCACCCTTCATTGTTCCCTGAAGATCAATCTGACTATAAAGATGTGCTGTTGATCTCTAAGAAATTTCCCCGTACATATTAGGTTACTTATTAGATCTTCATCATTTGTAGCACCTCCCTCCCTCCCTCTCCCAAAACAAAACAAAAGATTCCTGGAGTTTTCATAAAGCCATGCCACATAGCTTTGTAACTGGGCAGACTGGTTAACCTCTCAGTGATTCAGGTTAATATTGAGATCATACAAAATTGGTAAATTGCAAACCTGGACCTTTGAAGAGAGTTTCCCATCTAAGAATTTTTTTTACAAGTAAAATCAAAAGGGAACAAATAATACGTGAATACATTTGCGCTTCCTTCTCCACCTGATTTATTGAGAGGCAATGCGAAGCAGTGAATATAGGCTGGTCTTGTGGAGAGAATACTGAACTTGGAGTCCAAAAGACCTGGGTTCAAATGACATCTTCGGCATTTTTGATCTGTAAGTGAATCTGTAAGTTAACCTCTTCGGGCAGCAGTTTTTTGTTTGTTTGTTTTGTTTTTGTTTTTCCCAAATAAAGGATGGGAATTTATAATCTGGAAGGTCTGTTCTGCATATGTCAACTTAGCTATGTGCCAATGAATCTGGCCTTTTGAGGCAGAAGAACTGAGTTCAGATTCGGATTTGACCTTTACAATTTGCCTGATGTGGGCAAGATAATTCAACCTCAGTGTTCTCATCTTCACAGAAAAGGTAATGTTTGCCATGACTATTTCTAAGAACTTTTACAAAGACATGCTCTATAAACATAAATTAATGTTATTCTTGACTTAAGCATATTTTGGTAAAGAGAAAATAAGAATTGTTCACAATAAGAATATAAGAGCTGATTTAATAAGTTTTCTTTTTATCTCATTCTTTCTCAGTAGTGCCCACAGGTTGGACAAGGATTGTTAAATTAATTTGCCCTGGTCATTTTAAAAACTTGAACCATTAGATTCAAGGTCATTGTCCTAAATGAAGTGGCTGAAAAAAATGCCTTTTTAATTAAAGCAAAAGCCTGCCAACTAAAGGCAGTTTTTCAGCCAACTTATCACTAAAAATTTGTCCTATGAACGGTATGATTAATGTGTTTGTCTTAGAGAAGTGCTCATTGAATTGCAATGTATTTATTTACTATTTTTTCCAAAGTCTACAGGGACACCTTGTGGTTTTTAATGTCCTATCAGAGGTTCGTCTTAGTACTGAAGTGCACTATGACATTGTCTTATCAAAAGTATCAAAGCCAGAATAAATCTAGTTTTTTGAAAATAAATTAGTTTGAGACATTATAGATTCACAGATGACTTTCTTTCTGAGAACTGTGAAGCCCCATGTCTTACATCAACAGCTGAAAATATTAAAAACAGTAAGAATCACATAATGCTGATCAAATTTGGAAGGCGGGGATGTTGTTTATATAAAAAGCTGATCTACTATCAGTTGATCTACTATCATAAACTATCTAATATCTGCAAACATTAGGAAAGCTCCCAAAGTGAAGAGGTTAATAGTATTTTCATGGACAAAAATTGCAGACTTTAGTTAGTGTGGATTATTGGATTTCTGGTACTAATTGCTACAAAATTACTTTTGACTGTTTGTTCCACAGACTGATCACGTTTGAAAGAAGACTACCCCCACCCCCTGTTTCTATTGTTGAGTAGAAAAGTTATTTATTCACATATGGAAACAATTTTTAACATTATCATGCCCCATTGGTTAAATATTCACAGTGTACTAATTTACCTATGTAAAATAGATTGCCACACACTATGTCTTAGATCACTGTACAATGAAAAAAGCAAATAAATGAATTATAATAAAAATGATGTAATTTAGGCAAGCAATCACACAATTTTTATTTAAATACCTTTTAATGTAAGCAACCCAAGAATTAGACAATTTAGTTTTAGCTACTAAGTTAAAAATCATGCTTTTTTAAAAGAGTTATTATTTCAGTTGTGTCTACCTAAGCAATGTGAACTGGAGAATTGAGTAATGTGTCTGTGTACGTGTATGTGTGTGATTACCTGCTTAGTTAGAAAATACCCTTGATAGTTGGGAATGCAGACTGACATCTCTTTTAGGCATAATTATGTGCTTCTAATTAGTCGGGCTTTGTTACTTAGACTCAGTCACATTTTCACCCTAAAACTACACTAAATCCCCGGGGACTTCTCATCCTAGATTACCCCTCCAATCCCCTCATACCACTGATGGATTCCTTCCGGAGTCTTCAATTTTGCATCCAGCAATGCTACTTTAAAATGAGATGATGCTTATAAAGTGCTTAGCACAGTACCTGGAACATAGTAAGCACTTAATAAATTTGTATTATCTTCTCTTCATTTCTCATCTATCTGTGCTTCTAAATTCCCAGACTTGGTCACCATGCACAGATTTGCTTACTTCTTCACTTCCTTCTCCTTGAGATGACTTTTATCTATTATTTTCACCAATTGAATGCAAGGTATTTGAGGGCAGGACTGATCTTTCTTCTTGTCTTTATTTATATCCTCAGCATTTATCACAATGTCTGGCACATAGCAAGCTTTTAGTAAATACTTGTTGCTCTCTACACTGTTGCTTTTATTTCCTTGGCTCAGGATTATAATGCCAAAATAAAAGTAACTAAATTGATATAATAACCATATTTCAGTCTCCCCATATATAAAATGGACTATTTATAGTAAAGATGAATTGCTTAGATGGAGAAGAAATTTTAAGAATTTAAAAATGGTTTCTGATAACAAAGTGAACATTTCCATTTTCTTCATTGCCCATGGAGAAAAACAAAAAAACAAAAACAAAAACATGGCAGGTTAGCCCCAAAATGAGGACTAAAACTGTCCCTCTTCAGGCAACTTTAGAAACATAAGAATTTGAATCAGTTCTGGAATTAATTTCTTGTGACTCATTTGTTCTTGTTCTAAAGCAATGCACCATCTAAAGTAAAGTTTAGGGAGAAATATCTCCTCTTTGAGGTCAAGTGATAGATAACTGCTTCCACAGGAAGCTAATTGTAGAAGAAAAAAATATAAGCACAAAACCTAGGATTTATTTTGATTAATTATAGGTTCAGGTCTTAGACAAAAAAAAAAAATCTGAATGAAGATTAGGATTCTAACAAGACCTCTTTTAAAGGAAATTACATCCGTGACAGAGAAACAATTGCTTTATTTATGGCAATCTTGTACATTCCTCTTAGATAAAAAAAGGTAAAAAAAAAAAGACAAATTCATTCACTTTCATCAACATGATAGAAATAGATCAGAGTCAAAATTTCATATATCCCCTAAGGAAACAAATCTTTTAAAATAGACTCTATAGGTAAAATGAGTGATGTTATGTTAATGTACATTTGGAAAGTTCACCAATATACTGAAAGAGGAAGTCATTTACAAGTTGCCAAGGAGTTGGAAAAAACTAAAAATTTTCCTTTGACTTTACTTTTTATCTAAAGAATGCTCAACACCCAAAGTAAATTTCTACATTATATGAAATAGTTTTCAGTCAACTCAACAACCTCTCTAAGAGGAGAAAAGGTTCTGAGGGCAAGTTTTGGTCAAATAAGGTTAATATTAACAGAAGAGGGGTCATTAAGTTTAAAAAAAAAAAAGTTGCAAGAGAAATGGTCCTGAGTCCTAAATAGTAATATAAATAAATAGATGAAAACAACTTAAAAAGCTAATTCAGTTAGTATTTGAATTTAAGACTTTCCTAAATAATGTACACTATCTTATGGGGGTCATCTTCAGTCATCCTGATCTATAATCTTACCACTCGACCCAGATGACTCTGTAGCAGACAGTGAGGCCAATAACTTTGTACAATGCTCCCTCAGTTAAATCCAATTTATGTGCGTATCACTGCATCACCTCCCAGATGATATGGTTCTCTTTTACAAAGAAGAATAAACAGGAACAACAATAATTTCAACTTTATGAAAGAAAATACAGACATTCCTTCTATCTTAACAGGAAAGATAAATTCCCAACTGTGTATGTATATTATTCCCTCTTTGAATCAAATGTGGTAAGAGTAAGGTTCAAATAATGCTCATCCCCTCTCTTCTTTCCCCCTACTATATGTCTTTTGTGCCTCTTCATGTGATGTAATTTAACTTCTTCTGCCTCTCCCTTTCCACTACTCATAGTATAATCCCTTTTTCACCTTTTAACTTTTTAAAATAATCACATCAAAATCAAATTATATCCATACCCTCTGTCTAGGCATATTCCTTCTAATCATGTAATAGGGATATAATTCTCAAGAGTTACAAGTGTCATCTTCACATGTAGGGGAAACACTTCAAGTTTTACTGAAACGCATTTTTTTTTCTTTTCTGTTCTGCTTTTTGTGTTTTTCTTGAGTCTCATATCTGAAGATCAAATTTTCTATTAAGTTCTATCTTTTCATCAGGAAAGTTTGAAAGCTTCCACTTCTCGAGGAATGCCTACCTTTTCCTCTGAAATAGTATACTAAATTTTTTCTGGGTAATTAATTCTTGACTGTAATCCTATCCTAGCTCCTTTTGCTTTCCAGAACATCATATTCCAAAACCTCCAGTCCTTTAATGTAGAAGTTGCTAGGTCCTGTGTAATCCTGACTATGGCTCCTTCATATCTGATTTTTTTTCCTGGGGACTGGTAGTACTTTCTCCTTTACTTGATAATTGTGGGATAGACTATCATATTCCTTGGAGTTGTCACATTGAGATTTCTTTCAGGAAGTAATCAGTGGATTCTTTCCATGAATATTTTACATTTCAATTTTAGGATATTAGTGCAGTTTTCCTTGATAATTTCTTGAAATATACTTTCCAACCTAATTCTTTCCTTCCATTTACTTTTTGTAATTAAATTATTTTATTTGTTTTCATTGTTTTCCAATAACTACCATATATCTTAGATTTTTCCTCTCCCTGCACCTCATACCCTGTCCCTACCCTAATACCCATTGATTGTTGTTTCTATTATAACTATTTTGTTGCTACCATTCCCACCCCGAGATGGTGTAGAATCTTATATATGTATTACAATTACATCCCTGTTAAATACATTTCCCCTTAGTCATGTTGCATAGAAGAATTAAAATGAATGTGAAAAATCACAAAACATATTAAAAAAGAAAATGGACTGCTTTATTCTGTGATCCAGTTTCATAGTTCTTTCTCTGGATGTGGAAGGCATTTTTCCTCAAGAGTCCATTGGGAATTTTTTAAGTCCTTGCATTGCAAAGAAGGACTAAGTCTACCAGAAAAGTTCCTTGCACACTGTGGTTGTTGCTGTGAACAAAGTTCTCTTGATTTTGCTCCTTCCTCTCAGCATCAGTTCATAGAAGTCTTTCCAGGCCTCTCTGAAGTCCTCCTATTCATCATTTCTCATAGCAAAATAGTATTAAATTACATCCATGTACCACAATTTTCTCAACCATTGCCCAAATGTTGGGCATCCCCTGGATTTCCAGTTTTTGGCCATCACAAAGAGAGTTGCTATAAATAATTTTGTACATGTGGGACCCTTTCAGAATTTTATGATTTCTTTGGGATACAGTCCAACAAGGAATATTACAAGGT
Source organism: Bettongia penicillata ogilbyi (assembly GCA_023548195.1). NCBI lineage: Eukaryota > Metazoa > Chordata > Mammalia > Diprotodontia > Potoroidae > Bettongia > Bettongia penicillata. The sequence continues at coordinate 209,757 of JAJHZJ010000350.1, read as the reverse complement.
CTAAGAGCATGCATATTTTTGTACCCTTTGGGAATAATTCCAAATTGCTCTCCAGAATGGTTGGGTTAGCTCACACCTCCACCAAAAATGAATTATTTTTCCAACTCTCCCACATCTTCTCCAGCATTTACCATCTTCTTATTTTGCCATGTTAGACAATATCATAGGAGTGATGTAGTACCTCAGAGTTGTTATGGTTCACATCTCTCTAATAAAGAATTTTTTAGAACATTTTTTCATATGACTATTAATAGCTTTAATTTCTTCCTCTGTAAATTGCCCGTTCATATCCTTTGATCATTTATCAATTGGGAATGACTTGTATTCTATTAATTTAGTAGCTGCCAGGTCCTGTGTGATCCTAACTATAGGTCTTCAATATCTGAATCATTTCTTTCTGTATGCCTCCTGTATTTTCTCCTTCACTTGATAGTTCTGCAATTTGGCAAGGATATTCCTTGATGTTTTTAGTTTGGGATCCCTTTCAGAAGGTGTTCAGTGGAATATTTGATGACTTTTTTGCCCTCTGGATCTAGCATTTCTGGTCAGCTTTCCTTGATGATTTCTTGGAAGATGTTGTCCAAGCTCTTTTATTCATCATGGCTTTCTGGTACCCTAATAATTCTTAGATTTTCTCTTTTGAATCTGTTTTCCAGGTCAGTTGTTTCTCCAACAAGATATTTTACATTTCATTCTCTCTTTTTATTCTTTGGATTTTGTTTGACTGATTTTTGATGTCTCATAAAGCCCTTAGCTTCTACTTGCCCAATTCTATTTTTTTTTTTTATCAAATTGCTTCCTTCACTTAACTTTTCCATCTCCTTTTCCATCTGTCAAATTATTCCTTTTAAGGAGTTATTTTCTCCAGTTAGTTTTTGTACTTCTTTTTCCATTTTTACAATTTTCCCAGTTTGGTTGTGTGCTTCCTTTTCTATTTGTCCACTTTTGCTTTTTAAGGAGTTGTTCTCTTCAGTGAATTCATTTCTATATTTTTAAAACTATTGGCCAGTTTTTCTTGTATTTCTGTAATTTGGCTTTTAAATTCCTTCCTGAACTGTTTCACCATTGCACTTTGGTCTTCAGACTAGTTCATATTCCCTTCTGAAATTTCAGATGGGAGAACAGTCTCAATGCTGACCTCTTTGGTATTTGTGTTTTGGTCCTTATCTCCATAGAAAGATTCTATGTTTTTTTTTTTTCTTTTCTGCTTTTCTTGATCACCTTTTTCCTGGTTTTTAAAATAGATTTCTGCTTCTTGGGCATAGGGGGCTCTGTCCCATATTTCTTGTGTCTTGTACTTAAGAATTTTCATGGTGTGTCCTCTGGTTCTTTCAGCTGGAACCTAAAATGCTGCAACTTCCTTGGTGGTGAGCTGGTTGATATTTGAAAGCTAAGGCCAGTTGAATTCTTTCTGGATATTCCCAGAGTTAACCTGGGGATAGCTCTGTTAAGTGTGAGGGTGGGGTAGTCTAGCTACAAGAGGTTTCCTGCGCTGCACTAAAGCATAGATAAACTCAATATTGGTCATTTCACATGCGCTAGGTTCTCCCCAATTCTGCTGCTGTGCTAAGGAATGCTTGACATCCTGGTGTTGGTTGTTGAGGGTGCCCCCCCACCTGGGGCTCAGGATCTCCTCCCAGTTTGCTGAGGTGAGGTTGTCTAGGACAGCAGTGGTCCTACATTGGTCTGCTTCAGTCACAACAAGAGGCACCCTCCTTAGACATTTTCCTAGCCACACTGGCTAAGAGATGGTGTACCCCTTTGGCTGATCCCACTGTTCAAAGATTTTTCCTGGGGAGATATTCTCTGGGCTATTCAATGTCAACAAGAGAGGGAGATAGCAATTTCTGATCTCTCCATCATCTTGACTCCCAGAATTTCAAGCAGGTGATTTGTAGACAATTTATCTGTTGGCTGATAGTTTCAGGAGCCACTGCTGCTATTACATGGGGTTCTGTGCTTCTTTTTCCCTTGGTTCCACTGGACTCCTGTCCTGATCAGATGTATTTGAGAATCCTCAGGGTGCCTGCAGCTTCAGATCATCTGGGGGTTACTGCTCAACCCTGCCACAGCAGGGACTGTGCTGTTACAGCCTGTGTGCTCTTCCAATCATGACCAACAAATCCTTCTCATCAACCTTTCAGTCCATCCTGGGATTGAAATTTTCCACAGTCTGCCCCTGCAAAATCTGCTAATATTCTCTTTTCAGAGAATATATTTTTAGAGGTATCTGAAAGAGCTTGTCTTAGAACTTAGATGAGAAGCTGCTCTCACTCTGCTGTCTTGGTTCAAACCCCTCCCCCCCAGCTTTTTTCTTATCATGGCTTTCAGGTACTTCAAAAATACTTAAATTATATCTCCTGGATCAATTTTCCAGGTCATTTGGTTTACCAGTGAGATATTTTCCATTTTCTTCTTTTTTTTCTTTCTTTTGATTTTGTTTGACTGATTCTTGATGTCTCTGAGTCATTAGCTTCCACTTACTCAAGTTTAACTTTTAAAGTAGTTGTTTCCTCAGTTAGTTTTTGTATCTCCTTTTACATTTGGCCAATTTGATCATTCTGAGACAGGATTGGTGGACTTTGGTGGCTGATCTGTTGTGGAACTAACATTCTACTGGTTCTCCTGGAAATCATGTGCACTGGACTGGGCTACCCATTTATCCAAATGAGACAGACCTCTCCTGAAGTACTTCTAAGTTATCTTAAGCTGGAAAATTGCTTCAACTTTTTCATGGTTTCTCCCATTTCTTTTAGTTCTATATAACATGATTAAGGTGAAAATCATTTAGTAACAATGTATGTGTAGAACTTATATAATATTGCAAGCTGTCTCAGGGTTGGTTGGTGGAGAAAATCTAAGATTTATGTAAGTGATTGTAGAAAACTGAAAATAAAAAAAAAGATTTAAAAAAAATATTTCACTTTGTCTTTTTGTGGGTCCTGTAACTCCAGAAATCACATGGAGTCTTGACTTAATGTTGTTCCCCTGGGGAGAGCTCAAGCAACTTCCTAGTTTCTCTCTGCCATGTTAACTCCACCTGTTTCCCATTTATTGAGTCATTATTTAAAGTATAGTTGTTGCTACAATTATCATTGTCATTATCCCAACTATGTTATATTTTCTAAGGTACTTTATTCATTTTATTACTAATGTTGTAATTAAAATATTCATTTTATGTAAATTTATTACAATTTTTAATAAAAGAACAATATAGTGGGAAGCCTGGGAACTCCCCTTTTGTTAGATGAAATCATTCTTGAGCAATAAAGTAAAAGAAAAAAAAACAATCATTCAAACACAATAAATAAATTCTGTCTTTTTTGTACTGCTTTATTTATTCTGGAAAACAGCCAAATTAACTTGTAATTCTAAAGAACTACAGCTGCCAATGCCAAGTAATTTGAAATGACAACATATCTGTTTAAAGTGCAACCAGAGCAGTAGGTGTTACAAGGAGTCCATTGCAGGTTAAAGCAGGGCATTTCCTTTTAACAGTCCCTGATTATCAACATGAAATGGGGCAGCGTTAAGAAAGGCCATTCTATCTGAGCAGTGGAATAGGAAGTCTGTTTCAAGATAGGACAAACAACATTTTATTTCCATTAACAATTTCATGCATGGGGTTTTCTCTATATGGAAGCTAGTTTTTAGGTGTATAATTTTAGAGCCCCATGAAACCTTGTAGGAAAAAAAAAACCCTGCTTTTTAAAATCTTTACAATATCTTATGCATTGCTGCAAAAATTATTCAAGATTTATTAATAAGTAACAGAACTTATTTATCTATTAACAACACCCAGCATTTTTATCAATTATATTTGCAATGACATGAGGAATATGTGATGAAAGTATTTTTCTAAGAAGACAGATGATTCAAAATAAGGGGAAATATCTGTCATATCATGAATTTTTATGTTAAAAAAATCTTGATTTATTTAAGGTATATAAGGATGAAATTTTCATTCCAAAAATATTTAAATCAGTTAGCATCAATCAAAATGATTTTATCTCAGGTACACCATCTTATTTTTTTTTTACCTTCATTAAATAGTTTAAGCTTGCTCAAACCCCACTTTTCTCTCAAGTTTTTGTTAAGTAATCTTTTTGTATTCCTTACTCTAGATCAATATCTTCTATCTTCATATTGCCAATAATCAAATTAAATTACTTTCTGGAATTTTCAATAGTCACTTAATTGATCACTTAGTATCTCTCCTCTAATCTATATAATTCTGCTTTACATATTAGTCATATTAATATTCTTAAATTTCAGTTTGATCATGCTGATACCCTCATTAATAAGGTTCAGTGGATCCTCCTTACCTCTAAGATAAAATACAAACTCACCTGCTTAATATTTAAAGCCCTTAACACTTTACCTCCTGCTTTCCTTTTCAGACTTGCCCAAACACTTCTCTACAGTGATTTTATTTTTCAGTTAAATTGTCCTACCATGTTTCCCATAAATAAGATAGTAGTAATAGATGTAGTGATTGTAGTAATAGCAGCAGCAGCAGCAGCGATAGCAGTAGTAGTAATCGATGGTCCTGTGTGGGAGTAGGGAATGAGAGCGTGTCAGTGTGTCTTACATGATTGGACTTAATATACAATTTAGGAAAATCACCTTAGTGTTCAGCATTTTAATTCTTTCTTTTTTATTTGCTTGTAGTATTTTTATTTTACCAAGAAATTTTGGATTTTGCTTTTGATATTACTGAGAATGCCTATTTGGGGATGTATTTTTAGAAGGTGACTGGTGAATTCTTCGTATTTTTTTTTTACTTTACCTGTGGTTCTAAGGGTTATGGTAGTTTTCATATATTATTTTTCTGTTTCATATGCTGCATATATAATCTATATGAAATAAAGCATATGATTTTTTAAAAAAAATTTTGGTCATGACTTTCAGATTGTCTTGAGTTACTAGTGTGGATAGAGTGAGCTTGATGTTGTTTGGGGGCTTTTGCCTCCCCACTGGACTCCTAAAGCCACTGACTTCAGGGATACCTTAGTTGGTGTTTTGTTAGGACAATTTCTGTGCACAGGGCCCAGAAATAGCTCAGACCCTAAAGCTGCCTTTTTCTTTCATTTCCACCTACATATTATTCAGGATCTCTGGGATATTTAGGATTCTTCTGTGAAATCCAGGACCAGGCTGAGGAATCTATTGATGAGTTGTTTTTTTTTTTTAAACTAATACATGTCTAAGGCCAAGCAATGAAAACCTTCATGTTCTAGCATGCAGTCATCTTCCCATTATGTACAATTTAGAGAGAGTTTCCTAAAACAATGAGGTACTAAAATGATTTTCTATCATTACACATCCTATATTTGCCAAAGGCAGGGAAGAACTTAAGCCTGGCTCTGAGGCCAGATCTCTAACCGTGCTTGTGCATGTAAACAATGTTATGATAAACAAAATCATCGAATTCCAATCATCTTAGATATGTGTGCCACTTAACACATATTATCTGGGAGGAAATATCAAACTTTCAGGGGCATTTAATAAATTTTTTCCTCCTTAGTATTATCTTTTACATTTTGTGTCTGATAATCCTGAAAACTCAGAAAGTGACATTACTATTTCTTAAGATTGATTTGTAAAGATTTAAAGAATTTTAGAAACTATTTGGAAACACAATAACACAGAAATTAAGACTACTAACGTCAGTTTACTATAAACTGTATTATAGCTTCATTATTATGACTTAAGTCTAATCTCAATATTCCTATTTTTAGAGAGAGAATTAATATGTTGAGTCATGAAAATTATTTTCAATTCAGATTTATGTAAAAGAAGCAAAATTTTTGTATATTAATGATAAATATACCTATATCAAAAGATGAGTCCATAGTACATAGCAGCAAATAAGTCATACTTTGTCCACATAAATCAATTGGGTCCATCAGTTTTTAAATTTTAAAATATATTTCAATTCATAAAATGTAGTTGAACTTTTATGTTTAACTGAGCACACTCCATTGGCAAGCTTTCTGTTCTTCATTTGACTACAGGTATTTTCTTTCATTTTTAGGGGGATTCATAAATAACAGCAGGTTATATTCGAAACATAAATTGCTTGGGACTTAAATCTTACAAATAGCCACTAAACAATACTTCCACTGCAAAGATGCATTTATGCCAGACAAGTAGGAGTAGTAAAGAATGCAGAATTCATTTACTTCTCTACTTGTATAGTTATTGGGAAAGAACACACTGGAAAGTGTGTTTTATGTAAATGTTTTGTAGTTATTTTAAAAGGCTCATTAATCACTACTCCATTTTGGATGCCTACCACTGCAAGCATCACAGAAATAATTCAGTGAATGAGACCTCCTGTGGTCTTAGAAATGGTACTATATTTGTTGGAAAAGAGGCAAAAGTGAACTGACTTGTAATGTTTACCTAGTAAGTGTGTGCACACATATATTAGTATGCATGGATGTAGGAAAATGAAGTATCATTTTGCTTGTAAAATATTAAATTCCTACAAAGAACATATTTCATGGAGAAAAGGGCCAGTAGGATAATGAATTATCATGTTTTAGGAGAAAGTTTGCATTAGTCTGAAGGTAGAAATTATTCCTTAGAAATCATGCAGTCTTGGTCACCTACACTAATCTAACAGGATATGTTTATGTAGCATTTCTGGTACTATTCATGGGGAATATTTCATTATTTCTTGCTGCTATTAGAGGATACAAGCATTGAGTCTTCTATCTTGTCTTGTAAAATGGGATGGCAAGTTTTTAATGAAATTATCTGATAGTTAAAATTTTGAGCTTTCAGTAAGAGAATCAGGCTACTTCTCTAATCAACGAGTTTTTAGACATTAGTGAAGAAATTTGAGAATCAATTTTAAAAAATTAATCAATACAGAGAAAAATCCTCAGAAGACCTGAGTTCAATCCTACCTTTGTTATATTATACCTGAGTGATGATGACAAGTCTTCCTCTTTCCATTATCTGAGTCACAATTTTCTCCCAAGTGGGAGATTCAGTTGAACTAAATGAACTTTGAAATTTCTTCCAACTATAAATTGATAGTCTAATCATATATAGCAATGTATTAAAAATTTGTGTTTTGATTGATGTGGGTATTCTGTTAAATGGAAAATTCTATGTTTTGACATTCACTCCTATTAAAGAGGCAAAATTAAGGATGAGAAAATTTAAAAAGAAATTTATTAGTCTAGTAGGTTTACTGATGCATATACTAGGATTCAAAACTAGTACTGTTTTTATAGATATGAATATCTTCCATATGAGGCCAAAGATATATTGATTGGGTCAAGTAATCATGAGGAGGTGAGATTAGTGTTGCTTGTCTCAGCTCCTGCCTAAATATTTTAATTGCTCCTCAGTTCCAATGAGGAGATGTGGCAGGTGAATATTCATGGCAGCAGCTGCTAAGTATTTAGTATGAGAAGATAAAACTATCACTCATCTGGACTGTCACCTGCAGGTTGACTACACATAGACAAAGTCAAATCTGATTAAGATATGGGGTCACTTAAGAATTACTCTGTATTACGGTCAGATTATACACCATGTTCCCCTTTTGGTGCTAACCATACTCATGGTGCAGAGTCACAATTAAATTTATATCACTCTTCTATCATCAAGTCCATATTCCTAGCATCTTCTGTTTAGATCAAATCATAATTAGTAAACATTAGTGTTTATAAGCAAGGGTACTGAAACTTACAACAGGAAAGAGGCATAATGTGGCTATGCATATCACAAAAATTATAGGTCCATGTCATCTTCAATGCCATAAGTGTCAACTAAACTCAGTTAAGTAGCTATAACCTCATTTATCCTTTTAAGATGACCAACCCTTGTTTAAATAAGCTCTACAAATAAACTGTTAGGTTACAGATTAAACTACTCAGAAGACTCACCATGATCTTATTGGAGAGGAAAGATCCAATGTCACCAAAAAACTCAGGAAATCTAAACACCATGAAACAAACATGCATACACACTCACACAACCTCTGAAGTAGTATAATCTTGATCATAGATATTAAATAACATTAAGTCTGTCTGCTTATTATCTGGTAATCCACAATGTTCACTTAATTAGCATATTTCATCCCAGATGTAGTCATCTGGACCTTGGAAGCATTGTCCCTTGGACATTCTGTAATAATTCCTCATCTCCAGGACAGCTCTGAAGGGGGTTCTCCTAAGGACCTGCTTTTCTGTTTCCAAGAAATTTGTGGAGAGATTCCTAGGTGATTTTGCAAAATCTTGGCAGTCGCAAGATTGATTGCAATTTAGTACAACCTCCTAAATTTGCTTTTCCAGGAACTAGTTCATGTGGTAGTAACTAACTCAAACCTTATGGATCTAACCGTATTAACGACAGAATTATAAGAACAACAACTTAGGAATCCATAATTCACCTTAACTTTCAGAAAGTTTTAATTTTTACATAGTATTTACTCTTTCTATCTTTACTATAAATTTATGGACTATGGCATCCACAGTCTGAAGCAAGAGGACCTCACTTAGAAAATAATTAATACTATCAAACAGGGACTTCATAGTAGGAAAAAGAAGACACTATTAAAAGTTCTTAAAATTTTATATATTAAAAACCTTAATCAAATTTTGAGGATGTAGTACTAAAACAAGCTCAAAGTCTGTATATACTAAACTAAAAAACTAAAAACACTAAAAATAAAAAAACTAAAAAAACTAAAAAACTAAAAATAGCACTAAAATCTTTTGGAAGTCAATCATATATACATAAAACATATGCATATATGTACACAGATGTGTGTATTTATGTATATGTACGTGTATATATGTATATACACATATAATATGCACATATATGTACGTATATGTGTGTATATATATATATATATATCTCCTAGTTCTTAGATAAAATAATACCATCTGATTTCCCAAAGTTTACCACCCCCTTAATTTTTTGAATAGTATTTACTCCATTCAATCAAAAAATACGCTTTCTATCTTTGTCTTATCCTCCCCTTTTGAGAATAAATATCAGTGTGTGTATCTCTCTCCCTCTCTGTCTGTATATACATATATATATGTGTGTGTATGTGTGTATGTATGTATGTATATACACATTGTATGTGTGTATATATATATCCATATGTATATGTGCATATGTGTATATATCTAGAGTTAGATATAGATATAATGTCTGTGTGTAGTATTGAAATGACAAAAAATTTCCATTGTTCATTTGCCATGATTAAAAAAATTTGTTATCACAGTGAAAAGGAGGAAATGGTGAGGGCACTAGAAAGAATGTTTATACAAAGGCACAGACTTATGTGACACAAGTAATAACTGGGGGGAAACTCCCTTAGCTCTATTTGAGTACAGGAAAGAATCACAGTTAATAATCAACCACACAGTAAAGTTCTATATTATTCATAGCTACAACAGTAATTAGAGTTAAAGATCTCCCATACCCATTAATGGTCCTCCCCACTAAGGGAAGTTAAATTGGGGGAGGCTCACAACTTTTATTAATTTCTAATTCACTGGTTCTCAAGAGTTAGAGGTCCTCTGGCTCTGAGAAGTGTATAAATACTTTGAGGTGAAGTTTTACTTTGGCGCTCACTCAATGAAAGTGTTTGGTCAGAGAGATCCTGAGCAGACACTAAGAAGCACGCCAGCTTGGAAAACACAGATGTTGGTGCTTCTTTCTCTGGTAACTATGTATGTATGGTCACACAGTTGGATCTGTCTATTGATCTGTGATGTATGTCCTGCTTATGGTCAGATAGCTGGATAATCTGTTGATTATCATTCTTTGTAATTTCTCTGAAGTTCAGTGTGCTGATTTTTTCCCTTAAATTAAGTTGATGATATATGAGCTTGTTTAAAATGATTGTTGACCTCTTAAAAGCTGCTTTCCTTTTAGAAAAGCAGATCTAACAACCTATACAACAGGCCCTCCTGTGTATGTCAGGGTACTTGGTGATAAAACAGATTATCAGTTAGGCTCAGAATTAGGCAGGTGGGAACATTTCCTGTTCTGAAATTTAATAGCACAACCTAAGATTAAATAAAAAGAATATTACCTACAGAAAGCTGCCACTTCAACTTTTCCTAGGGACAGAAAACTACTTGTAGCAGTTTTCAACCCACCCTTACATTGGGTAGCACATAACATTACTCTTCAATGACAAACTATTGGTTGGGACAATTTAGATGATCATACTTGAAATCCAAACTTAGAAAATGTGAAATTACATGCCAAGAAACTTTCCCTCACATAACAAAATTTCACTATTACTAGTTTAGGATTGAATAATTATTTTTTCTCATTTCAATAATGATTAATATCAACTAAATATAAGGATATTTCATTTATTCTTCACTTATAAATTAAGAATATTCATGTTCTTGATTTCACATATACAGTGAATATATGAGACTTGACTTAAAACCCCAGAAATAATGATTATAGGAAGTCTCCAGAATAATATATCTGTATTATCAACAAGCTAGTGTGATAAAATGAAATCTTTGAATCTGAAGTCTATTGTTACCATGTTGATACAAAGATAAAACCTCAATACATATTATTTAAGGACAGAGCCAAGATGGGGTAGAAGTAGAGGCTTGCTAGAGCTCTCCCCCCAGTTTCTGCCAAATACTTGTAAAAATGACTCTAAACAAATTCTGGAGCTGCAAAACTCACAGAATGACAGAATGAAATTTCCAGCCCAAGACAGCCTGGAAGGTTGGCAGGAAGCATCTATAAGACCTTGCTGGGAACAGAGCACAGTCCAAACTGGGCCACAGTGGCACAGACAGGACCTGAGGAAACCTTGTGGGAGACTGAATCTCTGGCACCTGTCATAGTTTCCACATGTCATAATCCCAAAATATGGAGGAAAAATTGAAAGGCCAGTGGAAAAATGCTAACAGGCTTGTGGAAAAAAGTAGAGTTGTATGTCCCCAACCCCTGGACAAGCAGAGGTGGAGGATACCCTGGCAGTGGCAGCAGCAGCAGCAGCAAGGGCAACACTAGTGGTTATATCGGGAACTCTACACCCACAGACTGTGGGGTGATCAGGCAACTGACACTGGAAGCCAAGAACTATCTTGAAAAGAGCTCAAAAACTGAGTAAATGACAGGGAGAATGAGTAAAAACTGGAAAAAGAGTAAGACTATAGAATCTTACTTTGGTGACAAGTAAGATGAAAATATAAAAACAGAAGAAGACAACAAAGTTAAATCTCCTACATCCAAAACTCCCAGGAAAATATTAGAATTAGTTTCAGGCAATGGAAGAGCTCAAAAAGGATTTTGAAAATAAGGTAAGAGAAGTAGAGGAAAAACTGGGAAGAGAAATGAAAGAGATGCAAGAAAATCATGAAAACCTCATCAATTTCTTGCTAAAGGGGAATGAAAAAATGCTTAAGAAAATAACAACTTAAATAGAGACTAAGCTTAATGATAAAAAATATATTCAAAAAGCCAATGAGGAGTGGAATGCCTTAAAAAGCAAAAGTGGCCAGGTGGAAAAGGTGGTCCAAAACTCACTGAAGAAAATAATTTTTTAAAGATTAGAATGAAGCAGATGGAAACTAATGGCTTCATGAAAAATCAAGAAATCATGAGAAAAAAAACAAAGAAATGAAAAAATAGCAGACAATGTCATATATCTCACTGGAAAAATAACTGACCTAGAAAATAGATTCAGGAGAGACAATTTAAAAATTATTGGACTACCTGAAAATCACGATCAATAAAAGAACCTAAACATCATATTTCAAGAAATTTTGAAGGAAATCTGTAGAACCAGATTGTAAAATAGATATTGAAAAATCCACCAGTAGCCCCTTGAAAGAGACCCCAAAGGAAAACTTTTTGGAATATTGTAGCCAAATTCAAGTGCACCGAGGTCAAGGAGAAGACATTGTAAGCAGTGATAAAGAAACAATTTGAGTAGAAGGAAACACAATCACGATTGCACAAAATTCAAAAGATTCTATGTTAAGGGATAAGAGGATTCACAATACAACACTCCAAAAGTCAAAGGAGACATGATTAAAACCAAGAATCACCTACCCAGCAAAACTGAGCAAAAATTTCAGGGGGAAGAATGGTCATTCAATGAAATAGAGGACTTTCAATCATCCTTGAAGAAAAGGCCAGAGATGAATAGAAAATATGATTTTTCAAACATAAGAACCAAGAGAATCATGATAAGATAAACAGGAAATAGAAATCATGAGGGACTATTAAAGTTAAACTGTTTACATTCTTACATGGAAAGATAATATTTGTAACTCTTGAAACTTATCCCAGTATTAGGATAGCGGAAGAGATTATATACATATAGATAGAGGGCACTAGAGGAGTTGAATGTGATGCGATGATATCTACAAAAATAAAATAAGGAGGGGAAAGAGGAATATATTGGTAAAAGGAGAAAAGGAGAAATAGAATGGGGTAAAATAGGCAAAAATAGCTTCTGCAATGGAAAGACGACGATTTGATAAGAGTAAAAGAATGAACCTTTCTCTCATCAGATGTGGCTTAAGGAAAGTACAACATACATACTCAATTTGGTTTGAAAGTCTATCTTACATTATAGGAAAGTAGGGGGAAGGAGATAAGTGGGGGCATGGACTGATGATAGAAAGGAAGGCAGATGGGAAGAGGGGGTAAGTAGAAAGAAATATTTTGATGAGGGATAGGGTCAAAAGAGAGAGCAGAATAAACTGGAGGCAGGATAGGATGGAGAGAAATATTGATAGTCTTTCACATCATTACTGTTAAGAAAGTGTTTTGCATGATGACACATATGTAACCTATATAGAATTGCTTGCTTTCTCAGTGTGGGATGGGGAGGAAGAGAGGGAAGTTGGAACTCAAAGTTTTAAGAACAAATGTTAAAAATTGTATTTGCATGCAACTAGGAAATAAAATATACAGACAATGGGGTATAGAAATCTATCTTGCCTTAGAAGTAAATAGAGGGGAAGGAGATGAAAGAAGGGGGAGGTGTAAAAGAGGCAACAAAACATTGGGGAAAGGGCTAATTAGAATGCATGCTGCATTGAGGAGAGTGGAGGGGAGAGATGGGGAGAAAATTTGGAAATCACATCTTTTGGAAGTGAATGTTGGAAACTAAAAATAAATAATTAAAAAACAAAGTAATACATATTATTTATAAACAGATATAATCTTTTCTCAGACTTTATTCAGTTCTTTATTTTCCCCAGTTACATATAAAAACAATATTAACATTCATTTTTAAAACTTGGTGTTCCATATTCTCTCTCTTGTTCCTTCCTCCCCATTGAGAATTATCTTGGATCATTGTACTGCTAAGAATAGGTAAGTCATTCACAGTGGATCATATTACAATATTTCTGTTATTTTACACACAGTGCATTCACTTTGGATTAGCTCATAAAAGTTTCTCCAGACTCTTCTGAGAGCATCGTTTCTTATCATACAATAATGTTCCATCACAATAACATAGCACAACTTGTTCAGTCACTTCCCAATTGAGGAGCATGCTCTCAGTTTTCAGTTCTTTGCCACTTGAACAAAGTTCCTAGAAATAGACCATTTAAAAAAATATCTTTTGAGAAACAGACCTATTAGTGGTATTGCTGGTCAAAGAGTATACATGGCTTTATAGCTTTTTGGACAGAGCTCCAAATTGCTCTACATAGTGGTTTAATCACTTCATAACCCCACCAAAAGTGCATTAATGCCCCATTTTCCCACATCCCCTTCACCATTCATCATTTACTTTTTCTATCCCATTAGTCAATCAAATAGATAGATGTAGTACCTCAGAATTGTTTTAATTTGCATTTCTCCAATCTAAATAGATTAGGACATTTTTCATCTTGTTCCGGTTACTGCTTGTAAAAACTATTCAAATATTTTGAGCACTTATCAATTGGGGAACATTTACCTCCCCATCACTCTTCTTTTGTTCCTTTAAAATTGCCCAATAAGCTAAATCAATTACTTTCTGTGTGGAACTAATGCCCTTGGATATTTTAAGAAGCTGGTAAAACATATCACCTTTCGCCCAGATGTCTACTATTCTTGCCAGTCTGATCTACTTATTTCATGTGAAAAAGGGGAAGCACATGGTAGCATCAAATTCCCATTCCCCTCCTTTGGAGCTCACAAAGTTTTAAGAATTTGGATATGGCCATACTACCCAATGTCATTATGCTGCTTGAACAATTTTTGTTCTCCAAACTTAATTCTAAGATTTTTTTTTGTTCAGCATTATGAGTTGATAAATATTGTCTGTCTAAAATTTCTAATAGGTATTTCTTTAAAGTCTTTTTCTTCAAATCTTTCTTATCTTAATGGAATCAAACCCTTATTAAACCCCTTTCCAAAACTCCAGGTCCTTTACTTTCAAACATTTTATTCACAGTCGGTGCACCCAGACTCCAACTTCCTTTAACTTTCTACCCATTCTCATCCCTACATGATTTAACTTATTCTTCCTTTTCTTTTTATATCTTCAATTGATTTTGATTAAAATCTATCAACTTAGAAACTAACCTTTTATTATGCCCTCTAATTCTACATCTCTCTTTATCTTCACTATTTTAAAGTGCATCTCATAAAATTTCTCAATTATATTCTAATCTACCATTCAACTAAATATTTCTTGTAAATATTTTCTTGCTTAATACCAAATTTACTTCTGAAGTTGCATACTCTATCTCAATTTTGGTGATTTCTCTACTACTTTTCCTAAACAATTTAGTTGAAATATTTCAATTTGGTTTCAGTTCTGTTTATTCCTTAGCAGTTAAATGAGCTTCTTTTTATAAAAAGAAACAAAAAATATATCTCTCCCTCCAGGAAGAGAAGACAGGTTGTTTGTGCTCAATCTTAAACTTAACTGTAAATCTCCAAAAAAAATCCAATAAGATGATTTAGCAGTTGTAAAAATATTGAAATGGCAATTAGAAATTTACACAGACTAGTGGACTTTCAGGAGCTGAGGTGGAGAAGCACTAAATTACCATAATTTTCCCATATTCACCACCAAAAACAAACCCATGAAATAGCTCCCCACCCAAAAAATGCAGGAAGAACAGAACCAGTAAAAAAAGAGGGGGAAACTTTCCATCTTCTAGGCCAAGTATCTCTAAAAATCAAGAAAGGTCTGTCTCACTCAGGTAAATGGGAAGCACAGTCCAGGACAGGAAATATTCAAGCAAGCTATCATCAAGCTCCTACACAGCAAACCAGTGAGAGATCCTGAATGTCAGGACAGTGAAAATAGCAAATATCAACCTCGGGACTCCCCACATTTCTCAGTATAGACAGAGGAATGGGAAGACTCTAGCTCTGAGAACTACCACATGCTTAAACATGGCATTGGTCAAATATGCGGCTATTGGCAGCCAGACCACCATATGCTTCACTATGGTCACAGGAGAAATGCAGAAACGCTAGTTAAACAAGCAGTGCCTACAGACACTGACACAAGGGGCTTGAGTCAGTGTTCCTTTCACCCTGGAAGCTGAGTTCAATTTAGAAGAAAGAGGGAAAAAGCTAAAGATGATGAGCACTCAAAACACAGAATCTGACCATAAAAAGTTATTATGATGGCAGGAAAGATCAAGACGTCAACTCTTAAGAGGACAATAGTATCAAAATGCCTATGGGCAAAACCCCACCAAAATCTGAAGTGGTCTCAAGTACAAAAAGAATTCATGGACAAGTTCAAAAAAGATCTTTAAAATTAGATGAGATGTAAAAGACAAATTGGGAAAGAAATGAGAATGTTGCTAGATAATTTTTAACAAAATAAGGAAGGCAAAACTTGGAATAAAGAAAACAACTACTTAAAGAGCAGGACTTGAAAAAAGGTAGAATTGTCCAAATTGAAAAGGAGATATAAAAATTCACTGAATAAAACAAATCATTAAGCCAAACAGGAAAAAAGCAAAAACTGAATTGAGGAAAACAACACGTTAAAATTAGAATTGAGCAAGTGAAAGCTATTGATTCTATACGACATCAATAATCAAACAAATTTTAAAAAAATAAAAAAAAGAACATGGAAAATACCTCATGGGAAAAAAAAAAAAACAACTAACCCAGAAAAATAGATCCAGGAAAGAAAACATCAGAATCACTGGACTACTTGAAAGCCATTATCAAAAGGAGAACCTGAACAACATCTTTAAAGAAATTATCAAGGAAATTTTTCCTAATGTTCTGTAGAGCAAAAGAGTCATTTAAACAATCCATTAACCACCTCAGAAAAAAAATCTGAAAATAAAAAGCCCAAGGAATATTGTATTCAAATTTAATACTCTCACATCAAGGAAAAAATTCTGTAAGTGTCCAAAAAGACAACGGATATATCATGGAGACACAATCAGGAATACCCAGAATTTAGCACTCCAAAATTAAAGGATCTGAAACAATGGGATATGATATTCTAGAAGGTAAAGAAGCTAGGATTATAACTTAGATTCACTTCCCCATCAAAATTAAGCATAATGTACCAAGGTAAAAATGTTCATTCCATGAAATAGAAGAATTTCAAACTTTCATAGAGAGAAGACCAGAATTAAACTGAAAATTTAATCTTTAAAGTCAAAACCTGAGGGAAAAATACTCTGGAATCTCTAAGATCTCATTTCCTCCAGCCTGGCACAACAGGTGTGTACGCTGATCTGAGAGCAATCAGAATCTTTTGTGCCCAGAATCTGTGAGTAGTAGAGTTTCCTCTCCACAAGCACCTCACCTCCAGTTCTGCCAAGCCAGCACTGGAGGTTGAGATTCATATCAACTTCTCAGAGACTGAGGGAAAACAAATAAATAGTCAATAGAACTGAACATTTTAATCTTTTTAGAGGAAGATGATTCTTGTAATTCCCAAAAATTCCATCACTAAAGTTGAGTGAATGACATAAAATAATTTAAGGGATAAGAAAGAGGAGTGCAGAAGGGAAGGGGAAGCAGGATGGGATAAATTATTTACGTGAAGAAATGTTAAAAACCTATTACAGTGGAAAGGGAGACTGGAGAGAAAGCTTTGGGCATTGCTTGAAACTTACTCTCATCAGTATTGGCTGAGAGAGGGAATAATATGCACAATTAGTTTAATAAAGCAATTGATCTTACCTGGCAGGGAAGTAGAAGGGGGATAAAATAAGGAAAGGGTGAGGGATGGAGACTGACAGAAGGGAGAGATCATCATGGGAGGTGGTAGACATAAAAAAAATACTAGTTAATGATAGAAAAAAGGAAAAAGGGAGAGGAGATACAGGAGGAAGAAAAGGATTGAGGGAAAGACACAGGCAGTAACTATAACTGTGAATGTGAATGGGATGAATTCTCCCTTAAAACAGAAGTGGATAGAAGAGTGAATCAAAACCAAGAATCTTAAATATGTTATCTACAAGAAGGAAATTTGAAGCAGAGAGAAACACAGAGTAAAACTGGCACAGAATCTCTTATGCTTCAACTGAAATAAGAAAACAGGGCAATTTTCATCCCAGACAAAGTAAAATGGAAAATAGATTTAATTTAAAAGAGTTAAGGAAGGAAACTCCATCTGGCTAAAACATACCATAATCAGTGAAGTCATGTACCAAATGGTATAACAGTCAAATTCTTAAATGCAAAGTTAAGTAAGATACAGTAAGAAATATATAAGAAAACAATAATTTTTTAATGTTTACTTATTTATGGGGGGGGAGCCAAGATGGCATAATAGAAAGATGCACATACATGAGCTCTTCCCCCACAGCACATAAAATACCTTTAAAAAAGACTCTCAACAAATACTAGGGAAGCAGAAGCCACAGAACAATGGAGTGGAGGAGATTTCTAGCCTAGGGTTACCTGAAAGGCCGACAAGAACGGTCTGTCACATGGGACATGGAGCACAGCCCAGATGAGCCTTGGCTGTGAGGCACACAGAGGAGCAGGACAGAGGAGACTTCAGGGATAGAATCTCCAGTGGCAGCACAGATCCCTTAACCCACAGGCACCAAAGGTCAATGAGAGGGTTTTTCAGCTGATAGAGAAGGGAGCAGGGTTCCCAATAGCTTAGGCCTTTGGCAGTGGCAGCAGAGTCACAAGCAGGTGGGGCTCCCAAGGAAGGCACCAGTCCAAATCCATTGTTGAAGGCCTCAATGTAAAGGCCCTGGGGGAACTGAGGTCTGGGTGGCAGCCCCCCCCCCACCTAAAGATCCTGGGAGAACTGAGTAGCTGATCTTAATCTTAAACTGAAAGTCCTTGCCCCTACCTAAAACCACTAGGGGAAGTGAGAAGCTGATGAATCTCAACCTCCAGTGCTGGCTTGGCAGAACTGGAGGTGAGGAGCTTGTGGAGAGGAAACTGTACTACTCACAGATTCTGGACACAAAAGATACTGATTGCTCCCAGATCAGTGTACACACCTGATTGTGCCAAGTTGGAGGAAGTGAGATCTTAGAGATTCCCAAAGTATACCTTACTCTTGACAAGGCAACCCAAAGTCAAGTAACTGGTTGAAAAAATGCACAAAAATGGGAATAAAATAAGACTATTGAAGGCTATTTCCTTGGTGAACAGATATTTTCCTCCATCCTTTCAGATGAGGAAGAACAATGCTTACCATCAGAGAAAGACATAATAGTCAAGGCTTCTGTTTCCCAAACATCCAAAATAAATATTCAATGGTTTCAGGCCATGGAAAAACTCAAAAAGCATTTTGAAAACCAAGTAACAGAAGCGAAGGAAAAACTGGGAAGAGAAATGGGAGAGATGCAAGAAAATCATGAAAAGCAGGTCAACACCTTGCTAAAGAAGACCTGAAAAATGCTGAAGAATATGACACCTTTAGAAATAGGCTAACTCAATTGGGAAAAGAGGTTAAAAAAGTCAATGAGGAGAAGAACGCTTTAAAAAGTAGAATTAGCCAAATGGAAAAGGAGGTTCAAACACTCATTGAAGAAAACAGTCCTTTAAAAATCAGAATAGAACCGATGGAGGCTAATGACTTCATGAGAAACCAATAAATCACAAAACAAAACCAAAAGAATAACAAAATGGAAGATTATGTGAGATATCTCATTGGAAAATAATTGACCTGAAAAATAGATCCATGAGAGACAATTGAAAAATTATGGGACTACCTGAAAGCCATGATCAAAAAAAGAGCCTGGACATCATCTTTCATGAAATTATCAAGGAAAACTGCCCTGATACTCTAGAACAAGTGGAGAAAATAAATATTAAAAGAATCCACCAATCACCTTCTGAAACAGATCCAAAAAGAGAAGCCCCTAGGAACATTGTAGCCAAATTCCAGAGTTAACAGGTCAAGGAGAAAATATTGCAAGCAGCTAGAAAGAACCAATTCAAGTATTGTTTAAATACCATCAGGATAACACAAGATCTAGCAACTTCTATGTTAAGGGATCAAATCACGTGGACTATGATATTCCAGAAGTCAAAACAACTAGGATTAAAACCAAAAATCACCTACCCAGGAAAAAATGAGTATAGTACTTCAGGGGAAAAATGGTCTTTCAATGAAATAGAAGACTTTCAACAATTCTTGATGAAAAGAACAGAGTTGAAAAGAAAATTTGTCTTGAAAACACAAGAATCATGAGAAGCATGAAAAGGTAAACAGGACAGAAACATCATGAGGGACTAACAGAAGTTAGACTACATACATTCCTACATAGAAAGAAAATATTTGTCACTCTTGAAATTTTTTCAGTATTTAGGTGGTTGTTGGGATTATACACACACATACACATACAGAGAGAGAGAGAAAGGACAGGATGAGTTGACTAGGAGGGGAATTGTGTAAAAAAATAAAATTAAGGAGTGAGAAAGGAATATATTGGGAAGAGAAAGTGAGAAATGTAATGGGGCAAATTATATCCCATAAAAGAGTCAAGAAAAAGTCTTTTCAATGGAGGGAAAAAGGAGAGCGGTGAAAGGAAAAACGTGAAGCTTATTCACATCATATTTGGCTCAAGGAAGGAATAAAATGCACACTCATTTGGGTATAAAAATCTATCGTATAATACAGGAAACTGGGAGAGAAGAAGATAAGCAGGGTGAGGCAATGATGGAAAGGAGGGCAATGGGAAGAGCGAACAAATAGAAGTCAAAACTCTTGGAGAGGGACAAGATCAAAAGACAGAATAGAAGAAATGGGAGACAGGATAGGATAGAGGGAAATATAGTCAGTCTTCCACAACATGACTGTTATGGAAGTCATTTGCATAATTACACATATATAGCCTATATTGAATTGCTTCCCTTCTCAGTGGGGATGGGTGAGGAGGGAGGAAGGAATAGAAGTTGAAACATAAAGCTTTAGGAAGAACTGTTGAATATTGTTCTTGCATACACCTGGAAACTATGAAACACAGGTAATGGGATATAGAAATTTATCTTGATGTACAGGACAGAAAAAAAGATGGGGATAAGATGGGAGGGATGATAGAAGAGAGGACAGATTGGTGGTAGGGGTAATTAGAATACTTGGCTTTTTGGGGTGGGGGAGGGGAGAGATGGGGAGAAAATTCGGGACTCAAAATTTTGTGGAAATGAATGTTGAAAACTTAAAGTAAATAAATAAATCTAAGTTTGATACATTTATTTTTATATTTCAACATTCTTTTCCGCAGTATTTTGAGTTCCAATTTTTCTCCCCACTTTTCCCCTAACCACACTCTGTTACACCTTGCATTCTAATTATCCCTTCCATCAATTTGTCTTCCCTTCTATCACACCCCACCCTTCCCTTATCCCCATCTTCTCTCTTTTCTTATATGGCAAGATAGATTTCTATATCCCATTATCCGTATTTCTTATTTCCCAGTTATATGAAATAACAATTCTCAACATTCTTTTCTAATATTTTGAATTCCAATTTCTCCCCCTTCCTCTCCCCTCCCATACCTACTGAGAAGGCAAGTATTTCAATACCAGCTATATATGTGATATTTTGCAAAAGATTTCCACAATAGTCATGTTGTGTAAGACTATTTTTCCCTCCATCCTACCCTGATCTCCATTTCTTCTATAATCTCATTTTACCTCGTCCTTTCCAAAAGTTTATACTTCTAATTACTCTCTTCTCCAATTTTCCCTTCCTTCAATCATTCCCCTCACTCTTCTTGTCCCTTTCTCCCCTACTTCCTGTAATGTAAGATAGATTTTCATACCGAACTGAGTGAGCATGTCATTCCCTCCTTAAGCCATGTGTGAAAAGAGTAAGCTTCATTTTCCCCTCTCACTTCCTCCCTTTTCTCCTGCATTGAAGACTTCTTTTCTATTATGAGTGATTATTCATTCTATTCCATTTCTCCCTTTCTCCTCCCAATATATTCTTCTCTCACTCCTTTATTTTATTTTTTATTTATATCACCGCTTGTAATTCAACTCAATCCATGCTTTCTCTTTATATAATTGTGTGTGTGTCTATGTGTATGTGCATAATCCCTCCACCTATGCAAATACTGAGAAAAGTCTCAAGAGTTACAAATATTATTTTTCCATGTAGGAAAGTCAACAGCTCAACTTTAGAATGTCCTTTATGATTTCTCTTTCCTGTTTATCTTTCCATGTTTCTCTTGATGCTTGTGTTTGAAAATCAAATTTTCCCTGCAGTTCTGGTCTTTTCATGAACAATGCTTGGAAGTCCTCTATATCATTGAATGACTATTTATTCACTTGAAGTATTTTAGTCAGTTTTTCTAGGTAGGTGATGCTTGGTTTTAATCCTAGTTCCTTTGACTTCTGGAACATCATATTCCAGGCCCTTTGACCCCTTAAAGTAGAACCTGCTAGATCTTGTGTTATCCTGATTGTATTTCCAAAATGCTTGAATTGTTTCTTTCTAGCTGCTTGCAATATTTGCGATCTTTGACCTGAGAACTCTGAAATTTGGACACAATATTTGCAGGAGTTTCTCTTGTCAGGTCTCTTTCAGGAGGTGACAAGTGGATTCTTTCAATATTTATTTTGTCCTCTGGTTCTAGAATATCAGGTAAGTTTTCCTTGATAATTTCATGAAAGATGATGTCTAGGCTCTTTTTTGATCATAGTTTTTAGGTAGTCCCATAATTTTTAAGTTGTGTTTCCTGGATCTATTTCCCAGGTCAGTTGTTTTTCCACTGAGATGTTTCATATTATCTTCTATTTTTTTCATTCTTTTGGTTTTGTTTTGTAATTTCTTGCTTCCTCATAAAGTCATTAGCTTCAATCTGCTCCACTCTCCCTTTTAAAGAACTATTTTCTTCATTTAGCTTTTGGTCCTCCTTTTCCATTTAGCTAATTCTGCTTTTTAAAGTGTTCTTTTCGTCATTGACTTTTTGGACTTCTTTTGCCAATTGAATTAAATTTAAAGGTGTTATTTCCTTCAACATTTTTTGGGTTTCCTTTAGCAAGCTGCTGATTTGCTTTTCAAGCTCTTCCATGGCCTGAGACAACTGCATATTTATTTTGGAGGCACTGGATGTGAAAGTCTTCTTCATCTGACAGTGTGTTATTGTTTTTCCTCATCTGAAAGGATGGAGGGAAATACCTGTTCACCAAGGAATTAACCTCCTTTAATCTTTTTCCCCCCATTTTTGGGGCCTTTTCCCAGTCAGTTACTTGACTTCTGAATCCTTTGTCAAGAGGAGGATCCTAGTGCTCTTCCTCATCCCAGGACTGTGCTCAAGGCTAAGGTTCAGATCATCTGCTCCCTTCCCCCAAGGGCTTTTGGCAGAGTGCTTCAGAAATGGACACTGCAGATGCTATGACCAATGCTGCCACCGGTACTTCCACCACTGCCACCTGGGGCCAATGCTGCGGGGAGAGGTAACCCTGCTCCCCTCTCGCCCAGTTGAGTAAGCCCACTCACTGACTTTGGAGGCTTGCTTTGGCACTTGTGGGTTGTGGAATCTGAGACTTTCTGCTGCTATTGGGTATTCTGCCCTGGAGGCCTATCCCAGACCTGTTCCTCCTGGTGCCACACAGACTCCCTTCTGCTTTCCATCCCATGTGATAGACCTTTTCTCTGGGCCTTCTAAGTTGTCTTTGGCTGGTAATTTCTTCCTTGTTGATGTTCTGTGGCTTCCCTTGCTTTATAATTTGTTGATATTATTTTTTGCATGTACTTTATTGGCTGTGGGGAAAAGCTAGAGTATGTCTGTCTTCCCACTCCATCATCTTGGCTCTACCCACAGCAAAACCTTACTAATGGGGAGTCTCAACTATCATTTCTCAGAATTCAATAAATCCCATCCTCCTAAAAAAAAACAAAACAGTTAGATACCAAGGAGGTAAATCAAATATTTGAAAAGTTAACTAAAATAGACCTTTGAAGAGAACTGAATATGAACAGAAAGAAATATACATTTTTTTCTCTGCAATACATAGCACCAACATTAAGACTGATCATATAATAGGCCATATAAAACCTCCACATCAGATTTAAAAAAGCAGTACTATCAAATGCATTCTTTTCAGATCACAGTGAAATAAAAATCACCTTCACCAAAGAACAATGAAAATACAATAAAAAGTAATTGGAAATAAAGTAATCTGATCCTAAAAAATAAGTGAATGACAGAGTAAATTATAGAAACAATCAATAATTTCATTAAAGAGAATGAAAACATTACAGAATTTATGGAATGCAGCCAAAGCAGTAACTAGTGAAAAACGTATTTCTCTAAATTATATCAATGACCTGGAAAAAAATGAATGAATTGAGCATGCAGCTAACAAAAAGACAAAAACTAGAAAAACAACAAATTAAAAATCACCAATTCAACACTGCTTTTTAAATCCCAAAAACTAAAGGTGAGATTAATAATATTAAAAGAAAACAAAACACTATTCAGGTAATAAATAAATCTACTAGCTGATTTTATGAAAACTAAGACCAATAAGGTGCATAAGTGACTTGTTAAATTGATAAAAATGGAAGAAAAGCAAACATCCAGTATCAAAAATAAAAACAGTGAAATCATTACCAATGAAGAAAAATTAAGACAATAATCACCCACTATTGAAGAAGAAGTTAAATCAATAATTAGGAAATATTTTGCCCAATCATGTTTCAAAAAATCTGACAAGCTATTTGAAGTGGATGAATATTTACAAAAAATATAAATTACTTAGATAAAGAAATCAAGCCAATCTCAGAAAAAAAAACTCAACAAATCACTAATGAACTTCCTAGCAAAAAAAAAAAAAAGTCCCCTGGGTCAGATGGGTCCATGAGTGAATTTTGAGAAACAATTAAAGAAAAATTAGTTTCAAAACAATATATCTTCACCATTGTAAAAATGGGTGGAGTCTTACCAAACTCCTTTTACGACACAAATATGATGCTGCTACCTAAACCTGGAAGAGCTAAAGCAGAGAAAAAAAAAAATATAGACCAGTTTCCCATGTGCATGTTGATGCAAAAACTTAGGACTAAATACTAGCAAGACAATTAGAGTGGTATATGACAAGGAGTATACATCATGTTCAGGTGGCATTTCTATTAGGAATTATGGTTGATGCAATATTAGGAAAGCTGTCAACATAATTGGCCATTTCAATAAAAATAACAAATAAATCATACAATTTTCTCAATAGATACTGAAAAAACTTTTCACAATATACAACACCCATTACTATTAAAAAAATAAAGAGCATATGAATAAAGGGAACATTTCTTAAAATAATAAGCAGTATCTATTTAAAATCATCTGCAAGCCTGATGTGCAATACTGATAAGCTAGACACTTTTTCAATGAGAGCTGGAGTGAACTAAGAGTGTTTATCATCACCATTATTATTCAATATAATACTAGAAATGTTAGCTATAGAAATGAGAAGAAAGAAGAAACTAAAGGAATTGAAATAGATGATGAGGAAACAAAACTATTATTCTGCAGATGATATCATGGTCTACCTAGAGTACCATAGATTATCAACTAGAAAACTATTTGAAATAATAACAACTTAAGCAAAATTACAAGATACAAGATAAGCCCAAATAATTCATCAGCATTTATTTATATGACCATCAAAGCCCAGCAACGAGAGACAGAAAGGGAAATTCCATTTAAAATAACTGTAAACCATATAAAACACTTAGAAGTCTATCTGCCAACAAATATGGGAACTATATGAACAAAATTGCAAAACACATTTCATGAAAAAAGGTACCTATTAATAATTGGAAAAATATTTACTGCTCATAGATGGGCTGAGATGATACAATATAATGACAATGCTGCCTAAACTAATTTATTTATTCAGTACCATATCAATGAAACAATTAGCCCGGAAGAGCAAAAGTTCAAGAATATCAAGGAGTTAAAGGAAAAAAATACAAAGGAAGATGGCGTAGCAATACCAGATGTTAAACTATATTATAAAGCCATAATCATAAATAATTATGCAGCATTGGCTAATGAAGTTGTGAATCAATGGAATAGATTAAGGATCCAACAAAGAGTACTAAATGACCATAGTAACCTAGTGTTTGATGCACCCAAAGACCCCAGCTTTTTGGATAAGAACTCACAATTAGATAAAATTAAAACTGCTAGAAAACCTAGGGAACAATAGAAAACAAACAAGTAACAGACCAACATCACATATTGTGTACTAAGAGGAAAACGGATGATTTATACATAAATGAGTGCATGATTTAGACATAAAACAGGATATGACAAGCAAATTCGAAAAGCATGGAGTAGTCTGCTTGTCATATCTATGAGGAGGAGAAGAATTCATGACTATGTAAGAGACAAACAGCATTACAAAATATAAAATTTAAAATTTTGATTTTAAAATAAAATGGTTTTACACAAACCAAACAATTGCAGTGAAGGAAAGCAGAAGGCTGGAAAACAATATTTGTGGAAGTGGCTCCCATAAAGGCCTCTTTTCTAAAATTTAGAGAGAATTGGAACTAATTTATCAGAATACAAGCAATTCTGCAATTGATAAATGGTTAAGTAATATGAACATGCAGTTTTCAGATGAAGAAATCAAAGTTATTTATAGGCATATGAATAAGTGTTTTAAATCCCTCTTGATTAGGAAAATACCAACTAAAACAATTTTGAGATACCACCTCACACATATCAGATTGGCTAAAATGACAAAAAAAAAAAAAGCAAATGAAAAATGGTTGAGAGAAGCACTCTTGGTGAAGTTATGAACTGATCTAACCTTCTAGAGAGCAATTCGGAACAATTTCCAAAGGTTGGTCAAACTATTTAGACCCTTTTATCCAGCAATATCAATTCTAGGTCTGTTGTATTTCAAAGAGATTATAGAAAAGGTAAAGGACACTCAAGTACAAAAATATTTATATCAACACTTTACATAGTGGCAAAATATTGGAAACTGAAAGAATGTCCATAATTTGAGGCTTGACTGGAAAAGTTGTAGCATATCAGTGTAATTGAATATTAATGTGGAATAAGAAATGATGAAGAGGCAGATTTCAGAAAAAAATATTTTGGAAGATTTGTATGAAATGAAGCAAAAAGGAAATGAGCAGAGTTGGAAACACTGTATGTTGTATCAGTACCATTGTGTGATGATCAAGTATGAATGACTCAGATCTCTGCAGTTCAAGACAAGTATAAAGGATTCACAAAGGAAAATGTCATTCACATCTAGTTAAAGAAATGATAGGCTCTGACTGAAGATCAAAGCATTTTTTATTTACTTTAATAAGTTTTTTGTTTTTTTCCTCCTTTTTGATCTATTTCTTCTTTCACAACTTGACTAATGTGGAAATACATTTCACATGATAGCATATACTTACCATTTGGGGGACAGTAAAGGGGAGGTAGGTAGGTAGAAAATTTATAAATCAAAACCTTTTAAAAATGAATGATTCAAAATTGTCTCTGCATGTAATTGAGAAAAATAAGATATTATTGAATAGAAATTTGCAGTAAAGATATTGCATTTCAGTTCCAAGTTTTAGGCTCCATTTTTAATGCCATGCATTTCTCCAAGTCAGGAAAAAAATATTTCCTTCCTTTTCGTTTTTATCTTTTCAATCTTCAACCTTGCCAGAGTGTTGAAGTCGGAAAGTATAAATCTGCCAGTTTTTCCTCCTAATTTCTCAATAACAATGTAATCAAACATAATAAGAGTGCCTGATCAATAATGCTAGCTGAGAGAGTTGTTCTGAGAATTTCTTATCCTTATAAACTCACTTTTTTCTGTGTTTGTGGAACAAATTTTTTTCCATGTGTAGTAGCAATCCTTCAAATTTCCCCATGGTTGAAAGATCTTGTCCATACTAGAGAACTTCTGAAGTGGAAACCCCTTCAAGCCCGTCTCACTACGAGTATCACCCTCTTCCCAGGGTACACAAAAATCTTTACTTATGTCTTCTCTGGTCATTCTATAGGAAATTTTATATTCTATTAGAAACTATTATTATTATTATTATTATTTTTGTTGTTGTTGAGCACCATATTTTTTTCTTTCTCCTGAGTTCTATTTATTTCAACTTCAGTTTTTGAAATGTGTAATTAATAATAAAATTTCCACATTTGTATAGCTGAATTTGTTTTGCACAATTATAAACCTCAATTTCTTTTTTTTTTTAATTTTTATTTTATTGTTTTTCCCAGAGTTTTTTTTTTAATGTTTTACAATCATTTCCTTAAAGTTAAGATTTTATTCCCCCCCACCCTTCCCCCAATACCCCCCCTCCCTCCCCATGACAGCATACAATTCTGTTTAGGTTCTACATATACTTTCCTATTGAGCACACTTTCACTATATTCATGCTACGTAGTCGAACTAAAATAAATGGAAGAAATCATATAACAAATCAACACATAATACACTGAAACCCACCCAGCCACAAACATGATCTGCTACATTCTGTAAGTGACTTCCACATTTCTTTCTCTGAGTGTGGAAGGCATTTTGCCTTAGAAGACCGACATTAGGATTTTTTTTTTTTCTCAGTAAGTTCTTGTGTTATTACAAAGTTCCAAGTCTACCAGAAAAAACTCTCGCACACTGTGGTCGTTGCTGTGCACAAAGTTCTCCTGGTTCTGCTCCTTTCGCTCAGCATCAGATCATATAAGTCCTTCCAGGACTCCCTGAAGTCTTCTTGTTCATCATTTCTTATGGCACAATAATACTCCATTACATTCATATACCATAATTTATTCAACCATTCCCCAATTGATGGGCATCCCCTTGACTTCCAGTTTTTGGCTACCACAAAGAGTGCTGCTATAAATATTTTTGTACACGTGGGACCCTTTCCCGTTTTTATAATCTCTTGGGGATACAATCCTAGTAGCGATATTTCTGGGTCAAAGGGTATGCACATTTTTGTAGCCCTTTGGGCATAGTTCCAAACCGTTCTCCAGAAGGGTTGGATGATCTCACAGCTCCACCAACAATGAATTAGTGTTCCAACTCTCCCACATCCTCTCCAGCATTTATCATTTTCTTGTTCTGTCATGTTTGCCAATCTTACAGGTGTGATGTGTTACCTCAGAGTTGTTTTGATTTGCATCTCTCTAATCAATAGTGATTTAGAGCACTTTTTCATATGATTATAGATATTTTTGATTTCTTCCCCTGAAAATTGCTTGTTCATATCCTTTGACCATTTATCAATTGGGGAATGACTTGGATGGTTATATATTTGAGTCAGTTCTCTATATATTCTAGAAACGAGGCCTTTATCCCCGAGCTTAGCTGTAAAAATTTTTTCCCAATTTACTACATCCCTCCGAATTTTGGTTGCATTGGGTTTGGTTGTGCAAAAACTTTTCAGTTTAAAGTAATCAAAATTATCCATCTTGCATTTCATAATGCTTTCTATCGTTTCTTTAGAAAAAAATTCTTCCCCTCTCCATAAATCTGATAAATACACTATACCTTGCTTCTCCAGTTTATTCATGGTATCAATCTTTATACCTAAATCATGTACCCATTTGGACTTTATTCTTGTGTACGGTGTCAGACATGGGTCTATGCCTAATTTCTGCCACACAGTTAACCAGTTTTCCCAGCAATTTTTGTCGAACAATGAGTTCTTATCCCAGACGCTGGGATCTTTGGGTTTATCAAACAGGAGGTTGCTATATTCCTTGCCAACTGTGTCTTGAGTGCCAAGCATATTCCATATGTCTACCCCTCTGTTTCTTAGCCAATACCAAGTGGTTTTGATAATTGCTGCTTTATAATACAATTTGAGGTCTGGTAGCGCTAGGCCTCCTTCCCAAGCATTTCTTTTCATTAGTCCCTTTGATATTCTGGACCTTTTGTTTTTCCAAATGAATTTTGATATTATTTTATCCAGCTCTAGAAAATAACTATCTGATAGTTTAATTGGTATGGCACTAAATAAGTAGATTAATTTGGGTAGAATTGTCATTTTTATTATATTAGCTCGGCCTACCCATGAACAACTGATGTTTTTCCACCTACTTAAATCTGACTTTATTTGTGCAAAAAGTGTCTTGTAATTGTGTTCATATAATCCCTGGGTTTGTTTTGGCAGGTAAACTCCTAAGTATTTTATAGTGTCTACTCTAGCTTTAAATGGGATTTCTCTTTCTATCTCTTGGAGCTGGACTTTGTTGCTAATATATAGGAATGCAGAAGATTTGTGTGGGTTTATTTTGTAACCTGCAACTTTGCCAAAGTTGTTTATTATTTCAAGTAGCTTTTTACTTGAATCTCTGGGATTCTCTAAATATATCATCATATCATCTGCAAAGAGTGATAACTTAGTTTCTTCTTTGGCTATTTTTATTCCTTCAATTTCTTTATCTTGTCTAATTGCTACCGCTAACATTTCTAGTACCATATTGAATAATAATGGTGATAATGGGCATCCTTGTTTCACCCCTGACCTTATTGGAAATGCCTCTAGCTTATCTCCATTGCATATAATGCTTGCTGAAGGTTTTAGGTAGATACTGCTTATTATTTTATGGAAAGTTCCCTTTATTCCTATGTTCTCCAGTGTTTTTAATAGGAATGGGTGTTGTATTTTGTCAAAAGCTTTTTCTGCATCAATTGAGATAATCATGTGGTTTTTGTTGGTTTTGTTGTTGATATGATTGATAATGCTAATAGTTTTCCTAATATTGAACCAGCCCTGCATTCCTGGTATGAAACCTACCTGATCATAATGTATTATTCTCTTGATAAGATGCTGTATTCGTTTTGCTAAAATTTTGTTGAAAATTTTTGCATCTATATTCATTAGAGAAATTGGTCTATAATTTTCTTTTTCTGTTTTATCTCTTCCTGGCTTGGGTATCAAAACCATATTTGTATCATAGAAAGAATTTGGGAGTACTCCTTCTTCCCCAATTTTCCCAAATAGTCTATATAGTATTGGAATTAACTGTTCTTTAAAGGTTTGATAGAATTCACTTGTGAATCCATCTGGTCCTGGAGATTTTTTCCTAGGGAGTTCATTGATGGCTTGTTCAATTTCTTTTTCTGAGATGGGGTTGTTTAAGTATTCAATTTCCTCTTCTGTTAATCTGGGCAATTTGTATTTTTTAAAATATTCATCCATCTCATTTAGATTATCGAATTTGTGGGCATAAAGTTGGGCAAAATAATTTCTAATTATTGTTTTAATTTCCTCCTCATTGGAGGTGAGTTCATCCCTTTCATTTTTAATATTA
Source organism: Bettongia penicillata ogilbyi (assembly GCA_023548195.1). Lineage (NCBI taxonomy): Eukaryota > Metazoa > Chordata > Mammalia > Diprotodontia > Potoroidae > Bettongia > Bettongia penicillata. The sequence continues at coordinate 179,089 of JAJHZJ010000350.1, read as the reverse complement.
GTAATATGATTTTCTTCTTTCTTTTTTTTAATCAAATTGACCAAAGGTTTATCAATTTTATTAGTTTTTTCATAAAACCAACTACTTGTTTTATTTATTAATTCAATAGTTTTCTTAATTTCAATTTTATTAATCTCTCCTTTGGTTTTCAGTATTTCTAATTTGGTATTTACTTGGGGATTTTCAATTTGTTCTTTTTCTAGCTTTTTCAGCTGCATACCCAAGTCATTGATCTCCTCTTTCTCTATTTTATTTATGTAGGCATTCAAAGATATAAAACTTCCCCTAAGAACTGCTTTTGCAGTATCCCATAAGATTTGGTAGGTTGTCTCATTATTGTCATTCTCTTGAATGAAGTTGTTGATTGTTTCTATGATTTCTTCTTTAACCCATTCCTTCTTTAGGATTAAATTATTTAGTTTCCAACTGATTTTTGCTTTATCTTTCCATGGCCTTTTATTACATATAATTTTTATTGCATTATGATCTGAGAAGGATGCACTGATTATCTCTGCCTTTCTACACTGGATTTTGAGATTTTGATGTCCTAGTACATGGTCAATTTTTGTAAATGTTCCATGTACTTCTGAGAAAAAGGTATATTCCTTTCTATTCCCATTCAATTTTCTCCAAAGATCTATCATATCTACCTTATCTAGAGTTTTATTTACCTCCTTAACCTCTTTCTTGTTTATTTTGAGGTTAGATTTATCAAGTTCAGAAAGAGGGAGGTTGAGGTCTCCCACTAGTATAGTTTTGCTGTCAATTTCTTCCTTCAACTCCCTCAATCTCTCCTCTAAGAATCTGGATGCTATACCACTTGGAGCATACATGTTTAGTAATGATATTGCTTCATTGTCTATGGTGCCTTTTAGCAGGATATAGTTTCCATTCTTATCCCTTTTGATTAGATCTATTTCTGCTTTTGCTTTGTCTGAGATTAGGATTGCTACTCCTGCCTTTCTTACATCAGATGAAGCACAATATATTCTGCTCCATCCTTTAACCTTTATCCTATGTGTATCCCCCCGTTTCAAATGTGTTTCTTGTAAGCAGCATATTGTTGGATTATGGCTTTTAATCCATTCTGCTATCCGTCTCCGTTTTATGGGAGAATTCATTCCATTCACATTCACAGTTATGATTACAATCTGTGTATTTCCCTCCATCTTCTTTCCCACCATTTGTGCTTTTAGCTCTGCTGTCTCCCTTCCCCTCCTCACTAGTATTTACTTTTCACCACCTCCTCTTGCTGCCTTCCCCTCTTTCTTTTATCCCCCCTCCCTTTTACTCCCCTTTACTCTTATTGCTTCTTCCCTCCCTTTTGCCTCCCTCCCCTTTCTTCCCCCTTCCCCTCCCACTGCTTATAGAGCTAGTTAGGATTTTCTACTTAAGTTTATTGTTCCGTCCTTTAAACAAATCCGATGAGAATACCTCTCACACAATGCTCATCTCCCTCTCCTCTTTCCCTCTACTATGATTTTGTACTTCTTCTTGTGATGTAATTTGCCATTTCCTGCTTCTCCTTTTCACACCTCCTATTACACTCCCTTCTCATACTTAAATCACATTTTTTATCATGATATCATTTACTTTATACCCGTTCCCCCTATGCTTATCCCTTTTATATTTCTTAATAGACGCACAGTTCTCAAGATAAACAGATATCATCTTCCCTTATAGGGAGGTAAACAATTTGCCCTCATTGAGTAGCAAGATGTTCCCCCCCCCCCCCACTGTTTACCTTTTTATGATTCTCTTGAGACCTGAATTTGAAGATGGAATTGTCTATTAAGTTCTGGCGTTTTGGTCAGGAAACTCTGGAAATCCCTTACTTAGTTGAATGACTTTCTCCTTGCCTGAAATGTTATGCTGAACTTTGCTGGGTAGTTGATCCTTGGTTGCAGTCCCAGATCCTTTGCCTTACGGAATATTGGGTTCCAATTCTTTCTATCTTTTAATGTACAAGCTGCAAGGTCCTGTGTAATCCTGATTGTATCTCCTTGATATTTAAATTGTTTCTTTCTGGCTGCTTGTAATATTTTCTCCTTCACTTGATAGCTCTGGAATTTGGCAACTATATTTCTTGGGGTTTTGAGTTTGGGGTCCCTTTCAGGAGGGGAACGGTGGATTCTTTCGATGACTATTTGGCCCTCTGAATCTAGTACTTCTGGGCAGTTTTCCTTGATGATTTCCTGGAAGATATTGTCCAGGCCCTTTTCTCCATCCTGGGTTTCTGGCAGGCCAATAATTCTTAAGTTTTCTCTTCTGGATCTATTTTCCAGGTCAGTTGTTTTTCCAATTAGATATTTTACATTTTCTTCTATCTTTTCATTCTTTAGATTTTGTTTGACTGATTCTTGCTGTCTCATTGAGTCGTTAGTTTCTACTTGCCCAATTCTAATCTTCATCACATTGTTTTCTTCTGTTAACTTTTGTATCTCTTTTTCCATCTGCCCAATTTTTCCTTTTAATAAACTATTTTCTCCAGTTAATTTTTGTACTTCCTTTTCCATTTGGCCTTTCAGGAATTTATTTTCTCCAGTTAATTTTTGAACTTCTTTTTCCATTTGTTCAATTTTCCTTTTCAAGGAGATGTTCTCATCAGTGAATTCTTTCTTAATAATTTTAAAATCATTGGCCAGTTTATCTTCTATTTCCTTCTTCAGCTGTTCCAGGAGAGCTGCTTGTACTTGCGAGTAGTTCATAGTCCCTTCTGAAGTTTCAGATGGAAGTACAGTCTCAGCTGTGACCTCTTTGGGGCTTGTGTTTTGGTCCTTATCCCCATAGAAAGATTCTATGGTTCTTTCGGCCCTCTTCTTTTTCCTATTCATGATTTTGATTGAGTGTTGTGGCTTCTGGTTCTCTCAGTCAGAAGCTGGAGAACGTTTTGGTGAGCTGATGTGTGAAAAAGCTAAAAGCAGGTATTTTTTTGGTGTTTCCCTGATCAGGCCTGAGTTTAGCTTGTTAAGTGTGGAAAAGGAGTGGTCTGGCCCCAGGAGATTTCCTTAGCTGAATTGAGGCAAAGGCAAGCTCAGGGGCTGGTAATCCCAACTGCCCTATTGTCTTTCTGATTCCCCTGGACAGCTGAGGCACGCCTAGATGCTAATGCATGTTCCCAACCCTCCTGGGGCTCCTCTCCTGGTGCTGATGCTTGCCTGGGTCCTAGTGCGAATTTTCCCTGCCCTGGGTCCTCTGTCCTTCTGGTTTGCCTCTGCCACCATATGAGGAATCCCCCTTAGCTATTTTCCTCGTCTCAGGTGTTATGAGACTATTGGTCTCCTTCTTCTAATTCTACTGATCTGGGATTTTTCTGGGGAGATATTTTATGGTTCTTTCATGGTCATCAAGGGGGAAGGAGAGAGCATTAGCTGATTACACCGCCATCCTGGCTCCCGGAAGTTCAACTAAGTGACTCACCGGAGTTTGATCTTCGGGCTGAAGGTCCCAGGAGCTGCTGCGCTGATATCCGGCGCTCCGAGGCTCTCACTGACTCGGTTGGGCTTGTCTCCCGCCCTGGGTGCCACTCCTCTGGTTCCGCCCGCCACTCAGGTTTCTCGGATCTCCTCTGCTCCGCTGCACTGGCCGTGCTGCGCTGGCCACGCTGCGCTGTGCGCTGCAGGCTCACCCCCGCGGAACAGATCCTTCCCGTGGACCTTCCAGTCCCACCTGAGCTCCGAATCCGTCACCATCTGTCTCCCACTCGATTCCGCACCTCCAAAATTTGGTCAGATTCTCCTTTCAGAGGTACCTGGACGAGTTTGACCGAGAGCTCAGGTGAGTCACTGCTCTCACTCCTCCATCTTGGCTCCGCCTCAGGAGTTTTTAAACCTCAATTTCTGAGTCCCATCCATGTTGAATATTCTCTGTACAACTGGACATTTTTTTTTCCTTTTCTCAAACTTTAGCAGTTTTCCCAATGGGGAGTCAGGAGGAGGCTTATATTGTGTCATTACTATATAGGTACTAGCATCCTCTTATCCTTTATGTTTCTTGGAAAACTAATGTATGGTATGACCTCATACCTAACAACTCCCCTCTCCTATGTGCATCATTTTTTTCATGTACAAATGAGAAAGCATCAATTTCACTTCAGGACTTATTTCTTCTCATTCCCAGATTTGGGAAGTTAAATTTCCCACTACATCATGGCAAACGAACTACCAGGGGAGTCCACTCCCACCCAAGATCTGGTAAAGGCCTGAGTGCCAGATGTAGTGAGAGTAGAGTAGGCTTGTACTCAGAGATAATTGCAGTGAAGGAACCTCAACCAAGTCTCCCGCCTGATTTGGCAGATTGTTAAAAGAAAAATTCTATGTCCAGGTCTTGGCCCTGACTAAAGAGGCAAAACTCAGGAAGAGAAAGTTTTTTTTAAAAAAGGATTCTATTAACACACTAAAACAGAATGAATTGGTGAGCTAGGCTCAAGCAAAGCCAAATTGAAACCTAGCCTTGTTTTTATATTATTATTTATTTAATTTGTTTGTTTTCCATTTTCTACAATGAGGTCCATACATCTTAGATTCTTCTACTTCCCATCCCACCATTTCCCACTCCCTCAGTGAGAAAACACAAACTCTTATATAGGTCCTACACATACATTCTTATTAAATGTATATTCACCTTGCTCATGTTGCATAGAAGAAAAAAATGAATGAGAGAGGCCATGGAAATAAAACAAAACATAGTACAAGAGAAAATAGTCTGTTTCATTCTGTGTTCCAATTCCATAATTCTTCATCTGGATGTGGAAGGCCTTTTGCTTCCAGTCAATTGAGAATTTTTTTTAGATCCTTTCTGTGAAGGGCTAAGTCTACCAGAATAATTCATCACACACTGTGCACATATTTCTCCTGGTTCTGCTCCTTTCAGCATCATTTCATGCAGGTCCTTCCAGTCCTTTCTGAAGTCCTTTTGTTCTTCATTTCTCATAGCACAATAGTATTCCATTGCATTCATATACCACAACTTGTTCAGTCATTCCCAAATTAATGGACAGACACTCAATTTTTAGTTATGGCCACCATAAAGAGAGCTGCTATAAATATTTTTGTATACATGGGACCTTTTTCCATCTTTTATGATCCCTTGGGGATATAGTCCTAGAAGGTATATTGCTAGGTCAAAGGGGATGAACATTTTTGTAGCCCTTTGGGCATAGTTTCAAATTGCTCTCCAGAATGGTTGAATCAACTCACAGCTCCAACAACCATGAATTAGTTTTCTAAATCTCCCGCAATTTCTTCAACATTTGCGTTCTTCTTGTTTTGTCCTGTTAGCCAACCTGATAGGTGTGATGTGGTAGCTCAGAGTTGTTTTGATTTACATCTCTCTAATCAATAGTGATTTAGAGCATTTTTTCATATGACTAGAAATAGCTTCCTCTCAAAATTGCTGTTCCTAGCCTTTGACCATTTATCAATTAAGGAATAATTTGTATTCTTGTACATTTGACTCCTTTCTCCATGTATTTTAGAAACGGAGCCTTTATCACAGAAATATTTGCAAATATTCTTTCCCAGTTTTCTGCTGTGTTCCTCATCTTCATTGCATTGGGTTTGCTTCTGCAAAAGCTTTTCAATTCAATGTAATAAAAATTACCCCTTTTTCACTTCATAACCTTTTATTTTTTTTTAAATTTAAATTTATTTATTTAAGTTTTCAACATTCATTTCAAACAAAATTTTGGGAAATTTCTCCCCATTTCTCCCCTCTCCACAACCCAAAATGCCAAGCATTCTAATTCATCCTATCACCAATCTGTCCTCCCTTCTAACACCCATCCCTTCCCTTATCCCCATCTTCTCTTTTGTCCTGAAGGACAAGACAAATTTCTATACCCCATTACCTGTATATCTTATTTCCTAGTTACAAAAACAATACTCAGCAGTTGTTCCTAAATCTTTGAGTTCCAATTTCTCCTATCCCTCCATCCCCACCCATTCCCATTGGAAAGGTAAGCAATTCAATATAGTCCATGTCTGTGTAGTTTTGCAAATGATATCCATAATAGTCCTGTTGTGCAAAATTAACTATATTTCTCTCCATCCTATCCTGCCCCCCATTGCTTCTGTTCTCTCTTTTGATCCTATCTCTCCCCAAGAGTGTTCCCTACTCCCATTGCTCTCCCTTCCATTACCCCCCCACCCTGCTTATCCCCTTCTCCCCCCACTATCCTGTATTGTAAAATAGGCTTTCATACCAAAATGAGTATCCATTTTATTCCTTCCTTTAGTTGAATGTGGTGAGAGGAAGCTTCATGTTCTTTTCTCTCATCTCCCCCCTTTTTTCTCCACTAAAAAGTCTTTTACTTGCCTCTTTTATGAGAGATAATTTGCCCCATTTCATTTCTCCCTTTCTCCTCCAAATATATTTCTCACTCACTGCTTAATTTCATTATTTTAAGACAAGATCCCACCCTATTCAATTCACCCTGTATCTCTCTATGTGTGTGTGTGTGTGTGAGTGTGTGTGTGTGTGTGTGTGTGTGTGTGTGTGTGTGTGTAATCCCAACAACTACCCAGATACTGAAAAAAGGTTCAAGAGTTACAAATATTGTCTTTCTATGTAGGAATGAAAACAGTTCAACTTCAGTAAGTCTCTTATGATTTCTCTTTGCTCTTTACCTTTTCATGCTTCTCTTCATTCTTCTGTTTGAAAGTTAAATTTTCTTTTCAACTCTGGTGTTTTCATCAAGAATGCTTGAAAGTCCTCTATTTCATTGAAAAATCATTTCCTCCCTGAAGTATTATACTCAGTGTTGCTGGGTAGGTGATACTTGCTTTTAGTCCTACTTCCTTTGACTTCTGGAATATCATATTCCACATGATTTGATCCTTTAATATAGAAGTTGCTAAATCTTGTGTTATTCTGATTTTATTTCCACAATACTTGAATTGTTTATTTCTAGCTGTTTGCACTATTTTCTCCTTGACAAGGGAACTCTGGAATTTGGCCACAGTGTTCCTAGGAGTTTCTCTTTTTGGATTTGTTTTAGGAGGTGATCGGTGGATTCCTTGAATGCTTATTTTGCCCTCTGGTTCTACAATGTCAGGGCAGTTTTCCTTGATAATTTCATGAAAGATGATGTTTAGACTCTTTTTTTTTTTTTTTTTTTTGATGAAGGCTTTCAAGTCGTCCCATAATTTTTCAATTGTCTCTCCTGGATCTATTCTCCAGGTCAGTTGTTCTTCCAATGAAATATTTCACATCATCTTCCATTTTTTTCATTCTTTTGGTTTTGTTTTATGATTTCTTGGTTTCTCATAAAGTTATTAGCCTCCATCTATTCCATTCTAATTTTTAAAGAACTATTTTCTTCAGTGAGCTTTTGAACTTCCTTTTCCATTTGGCTAATTCTGCTTTTTTAAGTATTTCTCTCCTCATTGGCTTTTTGAACCTCTTTTGCCAATTGGGTTAGCCTATTTTTCAAGGTGTTATTTTCTTCAGCACTTTTTTGGGTCTCCTTTAGCAAGGTGTTGACCTGCTTTTCATGCTTTTCTTGCATCTCTCTCATTTCTCTTCCCACTTTTTCCTCCACTTCTCGTAATTGATTTTCAAAATCCTCTTTGACCTCTTCCATGGCCTGAGTCTAATTGAATATTTATTTTGTATGTTTGGGATACAGAAGCCTTGAACTTTATGTCTTTCTCTGGTGGTAAGCATTGTTCTTCCTCATCAGAAAGGATGGGAAAAGATAAGCTGTTCACCAAGAAAGTAACCTTCTATAGTCTTATTTTTTTCCCCCCTTTTTTGGGCATTCTTCCCAACTTGACTTTTGGGTCATTTGTCAAGAGTATGACATACTCTGGCAATTTGTGATATCTCAGTTCCTCCAAGGTGGCACAATCAAAGGTCTACTGGTATGTATGCAGAGAGGGATTTTTATGCCCAGAATCTTAGCAGTTACCTCTCCACAGCCTTCTGTCCTCCAGTTCCACCAAGTCAGCACTTTGGGCTGATTTTCAGATAAACTGGATGTGCAGGTCGGTTGTTCAGTGTCATTCAAAGACCAGCTTTCCCAGGGCCTCCACCCAGGGTGGAGACAAGACTCAGCTTTTCAATGCCTCCAGGGATTTTTACACTCCCACAATGGAAAGGCCTGTATGGGCTGCTGTGCAGCCTTTGTGGCTGCTGCCTGCTGCCAGAGCTATGGAAAGACCCTTCTGCCTTCCTGGCCAGCTTAAAAAATCCTGTCACTGATCTTTGTGCCTGTGGGTTGAGGGATCTGGGAACCTACTGCTGTGACTGAGGATTCTTCAAATGGAGATTCCACCCCCAATGGCTGTTCACAATCTGAGCCCTGTGGCCAAGGCTGGGCTGGGCACCGAGCTCTGCTCTGCTTCCTGTGCAACCAACATTTCCTGTGGACCTTTCAGGTCACCCTCTGCTGGAAATCCCTCCACTCTGTTGTTTTCCACTTCTGCTGCTCCAAAATTTGTTGAGACTCCTTCTCTACAGGTATATTATGAACTGTGTGGGGAGACCCTACATAAGTGTGTCTTTCTATTCAGCCATCTTGGCTCTGCCCCCTTCATAATCTTTTCTATCTCTTCTTTAGTAAAAAATTTCTCCATTTTCCATAAATCTGACAAATGCACTATTCCTTGCTCCTCTAATTTGTTTATAGTATCAGTCTTTATACTTAGTTCATGTATCGTTTAGGACTTTATTCTTTTGTATGGTGTCAGGTGCTGGTCTATGCCTAGCTTCTGACAGAATGTTATCCAGTTTTCTGAGCAATTTTTGTCAAATACTGAGTTCCTATCCCAGAAACTTGAGCCCTTGGGTTTATCAAACAGGAGATTTCTATATTTATTGACTACTGTGTCTTGAGTATCTAATCCATTCCACTGATTTATCCCTCTATTTCTTAGTCAGTACAAGGTGGTTTTGATGATTGTTGCTTTATAACACAAATTAAGATCTGATAGATTTAAGCTACCTCCGTACAATATCTTTTCATTAGTTCCCTTGATATTCTTGACTTTTGTTCTTCCAGATGAATTTTGATGTTATTTTTTTCCTGCTCTAGCAAATAAATATCTTGTAGTTTTATTGGTATGGCACTGAATAGGTAAATTATGTTAGGTAGAATTATCATTTTTATTATATTGGCTGCGCTTGGCCATGAGCAGCTGATGTTTCTCCACTTACTTAGATCTTATTTTATTTGTGCAAAAAGTGTTTTGTAATTGTGCAGAAATAGTGCCTGGGTTTGTTTTGACAGGTAGACTCTAAAATATTTTAAAATGTCTGCTGTAGCTTTACATGGGATTCCTCTTTCTATCTCTTTCTGTTGGGCCTTGTTAGTAATATATAAAAATGCAAATGATTTAACTGAGTGTATTTTGTAACCTGCAACTTTGCAAAAGATATTTATCATTTCAAGAAGTTTTTACTTGATTCTCTGGGATTCCTAAGGCTATCATTTTATCATAAGGAAAGAGTGATAACTTAGTTTCTTCTTTGCCTATACTTATTCTTTGAATTTCTTTTTATTCTCTTATTGCTTAATCTAACTTATCCAGTACCATATTTTATAATAGGGGTGATAACAAGCATCCTTGTTTCACCCTTTTTCTTATTGGAAATACATCCAGATTATCCCCATTATATATAATGCATACTGATGGTTTTATGTAAAATCCATTTATTATTTTGTGGCAGGTTCCATTTATTCCTGGGCTCTCCAGTGTTTTCAATAGGAAAGTGTGTTTTATTTTGTCAAAGGATTTTTCTACATCATTTGAGATAATCGTATGATTTCTGCTAGTCTTCTTGTTGATATGATCACTGATGATGATGGCTTTTTAATATTGAACCAGTCCTTCATTCCTGGTATAAATCCTACCTGATCATAACGAATTAGTCTCATGATAAGTGGCTATATTCTTTTTGATAATATTTTATTTAAAATTTTGTATATATATTCACTAGAGAAATTGGTCTATAATTTTCTTTCTCTGTTGTGGGTCTTCCTAGTTTAAGTATTTGAACCATATTTATGTAATAAAAAATATTTAGTATGACCACCAATTTTCCCAAATAGTCTATATACTTTTGGAATTAACTGTTCTCTAAATGTTTCCTAGAATTCACTTTTAAATCCATTTTACCTTGGAGATTTTTTCCTCGGGAGTTTATTTATGCTTTGTTCAGTTGTTTTTAAAATTAGATGGGGCTATTTAAGTGTTCAAATTCTTCTTCTGCTAATCTCGACAATTTATATGTATTTTTAATATTCATCCACCTCATTTATAGAGTCGAATTTATGGACATATAGTGTAGCAAAGTAATTTTCAAATATTGTTTTAATTTCCTCCATGTAGGAAATGAGTTCACCCTTTTCATTTTTGATATTGCTGATTTGGTTTTCTTCTTTTGTTTTTTTTGTAATCAAATTGACCCAAGGGTTTTTTTTTTTCCTCAATTTCATTGTTTTTTTTTAAATACCAACTCTTAGTTTTATTTATTAGTTCAATAGTTTTCTTAAATATCAGCTTTATTAATCTCTCCTTTGGTTTTCACTATTTCTCATTTGGTATTTACTTGGGGAATTTCACTTTGTAATTTTTTTCTAGTTTTTCAGCTGCATGCCCATTTTCTTCATTTCCTCTATGTATATGTTATTCATGTAGGCATTTGGTGATATAAAACTTCCCCAAAGAACTGCATTTGCTGTATCCTATAAGTTTTTGTAGGCTGTCTTGGTATTGTTGAGAACAACTTCAATGAAATTGTTCATTATCTCTATGATTCCTCATGAAATCCACTCGTCATTTAGGAACAGATTATTTAGCTTCAAATTAATTTTTGCTTTCTTGTTCCATGTCATTGTATTACATATATTTTTTATTGCATTATGATCTGAGAAGGGTACTTTGACTATCTCTGCCTTTATGCACTGGATTGTGAGGTTCCTATGCCCTAATGCATGGTCAATTTTTGTATATGTGCCATGAAACACTTAGAAAAAAGGTATGTTCCTTTTCATTCCCATTCAATTTTCTTCAGAGATCTATCCTATCTACCTTATTTAGAGTTTTCTTCACCTCCTTAACTTCTTTCTTGTTTATTTTGAGGTTAGATTAATCAAGTCCAGAGAGGGGGACATTGAGGGTCCCCACTAGTTTTGATTTGTTGTCTATTTCTGCCTGTAACTCCTTTAACTACTCTGAGAATTGGCATGGTATACCACCTGGAGCACATATGTTTAGTAAAGATATTGCTTCATTATCCATGGTGCTTTATAGCAGGATATAGTTTAATTCTTTATCCTTTTGATTAGATATGTTTCTGCTTTTGCTTTGTTTGGGATTCAGATGACTACCCCTGCTTTTTTTACATCAGCTGAAGCACAATATATTCTGCTCCAATCTTTTACCTTTAGCCTGTGTATATCCTACTGTTTCAAATGTGCTTCTTGTAAATGACATGTTGTTAGATTATGTTTTTTAATTCCTTCTGCTATCTACCTCCTTTTATAGGAAACTTCATTCCACTCTCATTCACAGAAATGATTTCTATGTGTGTCTTTATCTAAATCCTCTTTTCCTCCCCACTTATGCTTTTAATTTCCCTTGGCCTTTCCCCTCCCTAATAGAGATTTAATTTTTGACCACTGCTTCCATCAGTCTTCCCTCCCTTCTTACAGCTCCCTCCCTTTTACTCCATGTTTACCTCTCTATTTATTCCCTCCCTTTTAGCCTCCCCTCCCTTTTCTTTCCCCTTTTCCCTCCTTCTTCCTATAGTTTTAGTTATCTATATTTAACTGAGTTTCTTGTTCTCTTCTTGATGCAAATCAGATGAGAGTTATGCTCAAGTAGTTCTCATCTCCCTCACCTCTTTCTATCTACTTTAGTATTTTTTGTACCTCTTCCTTTAATGTAATTTACCTTTTTCTGCCTCCTCCTTTTCATATCTCCCTTTACAATCCCTTTGCACCCTTAAATCACATTTTTATCATCACATCATTTAACTTATACTCACTCCCTCTATCTATGTACATCCCTTTCATATATGATAAGAAATATGCAATTGTCAAGATTAACTAATATCATCTTCCCTTACAGGAATGTAAGCAGTTTGCTCATACTGAATAACAAGTTGTTTATTTTTTTTTTGTTTTTTATTGTCCCCATGTTTACCGTTTTATGTCCCTGCTGAGATCCGTGTTTGAAGATCGAATTTTTACTTAAACTTTGACTTTTTCACCAGGAAGATCTGGAAATTCATTACTTCATTGAATGTCCATCTCCAAGTCTGAAATATTATGCTTAACTTTGCTGGGCAATTGATCCTTCGCTGTAGAATCCAACTCCTTTGCCTAATGGAATATCATATTTCAATCCCTCTGATTTTTTCATGTAGAAGCTGCAAAGTCCTCTGTAATCCTCACTGTACCTCCTCAATTTTTCAACTGTTTATTTCTGGCTGCCTGCAGTATTTTCGTCTTCACTTGGTAGTTCTGAATTTGTCAATGATATTCCTGAGTGTTTTTAGTTTGGACTCTCAGGAGGTGAGCAGTGGATTTTTTCAATGACTATTTTTCCCTCTGGATCTAGAACATCTGGGCAGTTTTTCTTGATGATTTTGTGGAAGATGTTGTCCAGGCTCTTTTCTAATCATAGCTTTCTGGTAGACCAATAATTCTTAGATTTTTCTCTCTTTGATTTATTTTCCAGGTCTGTTGTTTTTTGAATGAGATATTTTACATTTTCTTCTATATTTTCATTCTGTAGATTTTGTTTGCCTAATTCTTGATGTGTCATAGAGTCATTAGCTTCTACTTGCTCAATTCTAATTTTATCAAATTGTTTTCTTCAGTTAACTTTTGCATCTCCTTTTCCATCTGTTCAGTTGTTCCTTTAAAGAATCATTTCCTTTAGTTAGTTTTTGTACTTCATTTTCCATTTGTCCAACTTTTCCAGTTAGATCTTTTTTTGCTTCCTTTTCAACTAGTCCAATTTTCCTTTAAAATTATTCTTTGATTTCTTTTTTTCATATTTTTAAAATCATCGATCTGTTTTTCTTCTACTTCCCAAATTTGTCTTTTAAAATCCTTCTTGAGTTCTTCCAAGATTGCTTTTTGGGCTTGCTATCAGTTCATACACCCTTCTGTAGCCTCAGATGGGAGTACGGTCTCAATGCTGACCTTTTTAGTATTTGTGTTTTAGTCCTTGTCCCTGTAGAAAGATTCTATGATCTTATCTTTTCTAGCTTGCTTTTTGGTCAAGATGATCTCCATTTTCATGGCTCTTAAAGTGCATCTCTACTTCTGGGGGTTCTGTCCCACTGTTCTTATGGTTAGACCTTGAACTTTATGTATTGTGGCCACTGATTCTTTCAGATAGAAGCTAGAATGCTGTAGCTTACCAGGTGCTGAGCTGGCTGCTGTGCCAAAGCAGAGGCCTGGTGAAGTATTTCCAGGTTTCCCAGGAATTATCCTGGAGGTAGCAGTATTAAGTGTTGGGGAGTGATGATCTGGTCACAAGAAGTTTCCTCTCCTAAGCACCCCCAGGCTCATTGGTTGGTGAACCCTGTTTGTGCTTGTATCTTCCTCATTCCCCAGGCTGTTTTGAAGCATGCCTGGGTTCCTGAGTATAGCGATTATATGCTCCACCACCCTTGGGCTCAGAATATCCTCTAGGTTTGCTGAGTTGGGACTGTCTAGGACACCTCCGGGCCTGTTCTGGTCTCCTTCAGCCACAGTAAGAAGGAACCCACTTTGTGATTGTTCTAACTTCACGAGTTTAAAAACTTTTTACCCTTTGACTCATCCCACTGTCCAAGGACTTTTCCTGGGTTTTTGAAGGAAAATACATGGAGGGGTAGAACATTTACCAATGACTCTGCCATCTTGGATCTTGAAAGTTCAAGTAGGTGACTTACAGATATTCAGTCTGGAGGCTGATTATCTCAGGAGTGGCTGCTGCATTTGCCTGGTGGTCTGTAGTCCTCTCTTGCTCAGTTCAACTGTAGTACTGTCCTGGGCCGATATGTTTGCGATTCTACAGTGCTGCTGCTGCTTCTTCAGAATGCCTGGGTCTTCCTGCTATGTTTTGCTGTGATGGGGTCTGCACTGGTACAGCTGGTGCACTGTGAGCTGTGTGCTTCTCTGGTCCTGTGCAACAGATCCTTCCCATCGACCTTCCAGTCTGTCCTGAGTTGGAAATCTGCCACATTCTGTCTCCTGTTGGATTCTGCCACTCTAAAAGTTGTTCAGATTTTCTTTTTAGAGGCATCTGAAGGAGTTTTCTTAGAGCTTAGGTGAGTAGTTGCTCTCACTACACTATCTTGTCTCTGCCCCTCCTAGCCTTGCTTCTATAGAGAGGAGTGTTTGCCATATAAGGGGGAAAGTATTTTGATTGGTTCATGCAGTCATGAGGAGGTGGGATTAGTCTGGCCTCAACTTTTCATGATTTTGTGATATATTCAAAATAATAATAATAATAATACTTGCTTTGCTGAAGATGAATATTCATCATAAAGTTAGTAATTTTGATTAGGAATACAAGGGCAGTGGTTTTTCTTTATGCACATGAGTTTTGCCCTGTCCCCAAAGTCATTTGCAAAATAAAATTAAACAAATGAGAACATAATAACATATTAATAGAGAGATAAGCCTTGTACCTCAGCCTTTACATATGTCCAGTGAAATTTTAGGGGCCAGAGTCCCCTAAATGGTTTGCATAGACACAGTTTCACAATCAAGATTCAGAGTTTCATGGAATTTCTTTATCCCAAGTCAGACATTATTCATCAGAACAACAGCTTAATAAATAAATAATTGTAGCCTGGGATAATACGTTGATTTTCTTGTTCACTGTCTGAACTAGTGTTCTAGTGAACTAGTCTGAGTGAAATGTAATAGTTTATAGCTTTGGCCAAGCCAGAAAGAGAATCAACCTGCTTTTATTAGGTTGAGGTTTTCTATTCATTTCAGCTTATTAAAAAGGAGGAGTGTAGTGGTAATTTAAAATGGGGAGGTAGTTCTCATTCATTAATAGGCCTATATGACCTGCCTGATCACATGAGACTGTGAGTCCCATGGAGCCTGTGGTGGAAAAGGAAAATTGGAGCAAGAAAAGGCAGAACTAGAGTGGAGTTGAGAGGAAGTTAGCCTTGAGAGCAGTCAGAGCTAGGAAGGATGCAGGCCACTGGCTAGTGTGAGTGAAAGAGACTGTGATTTATTTTTTTTTTTATTTTTTTTTTAAAGAGGGTCTGCTTGTGATTTGTGAGAAAACCTTGCAGGGAGAAGGCTTGGGGATGATGTTGTTCTCTGCATTATTATCGTTTATAGATTTTTGTTACTGTGATCTATTTGGCTTTAGGGTATCTGAAAAATGTTTTGTTTCTGCATTCCAAGTGGAGAGTCTGTGGTATTCTGTGATTCAGAATTGCACCCATGTCCATATTAGGCACTGTGAATATTGCTTTAGTGATACGAGGAGAAAATAAGAAATAGATTAGAAGAGCTGCTACTAAGCATATGGTAACAGAAAGTAATTCAACAAGTGAAATACAAAAAGTCAGTGAGGCAGATTAAAGACAACAATGCCCAGCAGAAATTATACAATATTTCAGCATGGAAACAGATCAATGTCTTTGCAAGAAGTTATTGGATGTTCTTCATCATCAAAACCACAAATATCTCTCACCACACCTTTCATCCACATCCTCTACATATATTCCTTGGACACATGCTCCTTTTCTGTGTGCTGTCCATAGCTGTGGCCTGACCATATGCGTTTTCTACATGTCTAATTTTCCATGGATATATTTGTACCTGGAAGAGAGCATATCTGTCATACTTTTTTCACCATTCTCTTCCTAAGTAATTTTATTAAATGTCATTTTCTTAGAACTAATAGGACCTCTGTCCAGACAGCAATCCCAAATACAATGGTTAGAGTATATAGCCTATGGTTTGAGTGGTTACCCACCCATGGAGTATTTCCTATCCTAAAGTGAACTTTCTAGAGGGACATGTGTGAATTGGAGTAACTGGCACAACTTTCATATTGAACTAAAATCTGTCTTTCTACAACTTTCATTTACTACTACTACTCCTGCTACCTGAGGAAAAATAGAATACAATTCAGATACTAAATCAGATCTATCTTGCCCCTCTCTTCTTTGCATCTACCTTGTATTAAATGTCTCCTCTTCTTTGACAGTACCTAAGAAGTTACAATTTTGAGGTATGGATCATGCTGGATAACGGTATCTAAATTCTGTTATTATTGATGGTTGTTCTAAAATCTGGTGACCAGAAATAAACACACTATCCCAGGTGTGGTGTGGTTAGTATAGATCAGTGGCTTTAAGCTGAAACAGAAAAGGACCAACAAACCATTCATAAGCCTCCCTATGGACTTCATATTAATAAAGAAAACAACAACTTAAATTATCCATGGTTTATTTTATTTTTATTTACTTTGCTTAATATTTCCCTATCACATTTTACTTTCATTCATAATCAGAGTTTCATGAAATCTGCAAGAACACAGTGTTTGATACTTCCTACAGACAGGAGAACTGTCCTCTCTAGTGTTGGACAATATACTGCTTGTTATGCAGTCTAAGATCTTCCCTTGGATTTTAAAATTTTATAATATTACATATTAAAATATTTATTAATATTATATACTAATATTGTAATATAAATAATATATTTAACATAAATAATATATTTATATCATTATATAATAAATATTAAACTTATTACAATTTATATAGCAAATTTATATTTTAAGCTTACTATATTTATTAATAAAATATTAGATAAATATGTTTAATATAAATAATGAATTGTAACAAAATATAATATAATAAAATATATTTCATAATTTCATATTATAATGCTTATTATTTCATAATTTTAAAATGAAATTTTATAATTTCATTTCCATATATGAAAGTTCTAAAGTTTATAAAAAATAAAAATTGCTTCATGAAGTAAAACAACACATTAGTATACTTTTATTTAACTGAAAGTGAAGATACCTTCAAGAATATTTCTAAGACAACATAACATTAATATATATGTATATTGAATTTTAGCCTTTAATCAATTTCTTATCATTTGTAAAAAGGAAATATCTATTTAAAAAAAACATGTTCAATGACCAGTTTTATATTAAAGACTTATTGAGTCTGATTCCGTATATGCATTATGGCATTTTTATGAAATCCATGCTATCATAACAATAAAATGCTTTATTTGAAATCAAATATTGCCTTTTTGTGATTTTTAAATATACTCAAATAACTCTCTATATCTTTAATGAAAATAGATACTCTTTTAGCATTCAAACTCATTTCTTTTCCCGAACATACCTCATTTTTGAATTGTTCTATTTTTCTTAAATCTTCCCAGTCATTTGCTTCACAATATTGAAGCTATACAATATCACTCAATTTCCCTTACTCCACAAATCCAATTAGTTGTTCTCTTGTTAATTATATTGCATATCTCTCAATCTGTTTCCTTCCCCCAATCTACTGTAGTTATTTTTTCTAGAATCCTGCAACACCCTCATAGTTGGTGGTTCTGCCTTTACCCTCACCAGTATTTCCTCCACATAGGTCCTAGGGTTGTTTCCCTAAATGACAGTTCTGACCCTTTTATTCTCCTGTTTAATAAATTTCCTTTTACTTTTAGGATCAACTCTAGACTCTTTTAGCTTTCCATTGGAGGCCCTTTATAACTTTGCTCAATCTATTAAACACACATATACACATATTTGTACATTATAACTGTACATATTTCATAGTGCTTTTGTGTGTATATTTTCTTCTTTCTGTCTCTGTCTCTCTGTCTTTCTCTGTCTCCCTTTCTCTCATTTTTATACGTTATGTTCCAACTTTATTATTATTGCACATACAACTCTCTACCCCAAATTTTTGCCTTTTTATAGACTCTTTTATACTTAGATTCAATTGCCTTCATCTTCCCTCTTAAAGATTCCAACTTTCTTCATGGAATCTCCTACAGAGATGTTATTTTTACAATCTCTCTCCTATTCTCATTAGCTACTAGTACCTATCTAATCAATACTCTGAGTGGAAATCATATATATACATATATATATATATATATATATATATATATATATATGGTTTATTTGTTTTCTCCACCAATAGAATGCAAATTTCTTAAGAACAAATATTATTTTTTTTTGTACTTGTATCACAAGTACCTAAAATTAAGCTTAGTATGTAAGTGGTATTTAATGGATACTTGTTGATTGATTGGTTTTAGATTTGCACAGAATTCATGCTGTTTATTTAATTTAATAAATATTTAATTTAGTTAAAATAATATGTTTGCATATATGTGGTAGTTGAATTCATTATTAATAGAATTGGTAATTAATGGCTAGCTATTTTGAATGAATATACCACATTTTGGAAGAAAATTTTGCATTAGACAACTCTAATATTATGAGGATAAAAACCCTATAAGATGGGTGTTGCAGTTATTGTTACTTCCACTTTATAGATGAGAAAATTGATATATAGAAAATTTAGATGGATAATACAGTAAGCATGTATCATAGAAAAGATCTTAATGAGCATCTTTCTGGATTACAATTCAGTAATCTTTTTTGCTACATTTTTTGCCTTTCACTTTTTACTCTTCTTTGTAGGTATTGCCCTGTTTTTTTTCAGGAAATCTTATGAAAATATATTTGTACTTGATATAGATCACATGTTTGATTTCAGCTATTACATAAGAACTGTGTTCTTGTATCAGCCATGCACCTGTATTCAGCTTGGTTACCATAGCCATAAAATGAGGTCATTGGACAAAATAATGCCTAAATTCTCTTCAGCATCTAAATCTTATCATTATATTTCATTACAAATATTCTATGTAGGATCGCAGATTTAGAGCTAGAAGAAATTTTTAAACTTATTTGGTACATCCTTCTTTTTATTGAAAACTTGCCTCCTGAGTTCAGACTGGTGAGTGATTGGCTAGTGTGAGATGGGCAGTTGAGTGAATATTCAAAACCAGATAATGGAAATTGAAATTTGGTTTGCATTCTATTGCACCACTGATTTTATATTAGTCATTCATGTTATACGGTAAACATTCATTTGGAAGTACATAATTAAATATTTTAAAATGTGTATCAACTATATAGCATAATATAAGTAAATATTAACTTTAAAGTGGTTATGTTCCTCCTATTTTCATTTTTTTCACAGTCTTAGGACTTTATTTTTACTGGAGAAGAAAAAAAATGAGTCATGCATAGCCCCTTCAAAAAAATGTCAGTTTGATAACACTAGGACTCTTTGTGTGATCTGAATTCTTACAGAAATTATCATTCCTTCTTTAAGATGCTCAATTCATATACATTTAATGAATGCAGTTTCAAATTGCGTGTGAGAATTCCTTCCCAAGTGTCCTAGATAATTGGGATCATATCATAATAGATCGAGGAAGGCACAGGACTGGATGATGTCAAGAATGAGAACTGTATCAAATGTTCATCATCTTGTCTCCTTCAGGGAAAGTCATTTATTCCAGATGAAAACAAACATAGTGGTCAATGACTGGAAAGCGTCTGTTTTCAGTCCCATTAATCCTTTTTATTCCTTCACCTTTCTGGAGCTCAGAACACTCAATGCAGCATGAGGAGATTTTCAAATATGAGAAGCCAACAAGTGATGGAAATTTACATTTGTTGTCTTCTTCTGTACACTTTCATATGTTGCTAATTAAATAACCATGCCTGTCTGTTCATTTTCTTTTTCTCATTTTGGAGCATATAATCTTTTCATGTTTCTCTTGATTCTTGTATTTGAAAGTCAAATTTTCTGTTTAGCTCTGGTCTTTTCAACTAGAGTACTTTGAAGCTTTCTATTTCACTGAATATCTGTTTTTTCTCCTGGAGGTATTATGCTTAGTTTTGCTGAGAAGGTGATTCTTGGTTTTATTCCTAAATCCTTTGAAAGTGCAAGATCTTGTGTTACCCTGATTGTGTTTCCATAATACTCTAATTGTTTCTTTCTGACTGCTTGTAATACTTTTGCCTTCTCCTGGGAATACCAGAATTTTGTGTTTTATTTTGGCAGGCAATTGGTGGATTCTTTCAATATCTATTTTCCACTTTTGTTCTAGAATAACAGGGCAGTTTTCTTTGATAATTTCTTGAAAGATGATGTCTAGGCTCTTTTTTTCTCTTTTCTTCTATATCATAACTTTCAGGTAGTTCAACAGTTGTTACATTGTCTCTCCTGGATCTATTTTCTAGGTTAGTTGTTTTTCCAACAAGATATTTCACATTTCCTCCTATTCTTTTAATTCTCCTGGATTTGTTTTACAATTTCTTGATTTTTCATAGAATCATTAGATTAAATTTGTTCCATTCAAATTATGAAGGAATTATTTTCATGAGTGGGCTTTTGAATCTCCTTTTATATGTGGTGAATTGGGGATTATAAGGCATTCTTCTCCTCACTAGGTTTTTGAACCTCTTTTGCCATTTTGGTTAATTTACTTTTAAGGTGTTACTTTCTTCAGCATTTTTGTTCCCCTTTAGCAAGTAGTTGACTCACTTTTTCATGCTTGCATCACTCTCATTTCTTTTCCCAATTTTGCCTCTACATCTCTTGTTTTTCAAAATTCTTTTCAGTTCTTTCATGACCTAGTATCAATTCATATTTTTCTTGAGGGCTTTTCCTGTAGGATCTTTGACTTTCTTTTGTTCTGGTTGAATGTTTTCATCTTCATGTCACCAAAATAAGATTCTATAGTCTAATGTTTTTCCTGATTTTTGCTCATGTTTCTAGTCAGTTACTTGACTTTTGAGCACTATGTCAAGGTATATTTCTTCTTTCAGTGTGGATGGAAGAGTATACTGTCAGCTGCTCAACCCCCCCACAATCTGATGGGCCTGGAGCTCAAGAAAGAGTTTCTCCTGCTACCCCTGCTGCTGTTTAGGCTTCCATGGTTTCCTCCACTCCCTCTGCCACTCTGGGGTTGGGACCAGACCACCCTACTGTCTCACACAGGCATAGTAGGTTTTGTCCCCTGACCTTCCAAGTTATTCTCAATGTTTTTGGGTCAAGAGGTTTGGAAACCACCACAGCTGCCAGTGATTCAGTTCCCTCAAGGCCTTCTTAGGCCACTTCTGTGTCATTGTGGCCCATACTAGACTGTACTTTACTCCCAACTTGGTTTAATAGATAATTCCATTGACCTTCCAGACTGAGTTGGGCTGGAGATTTGCTGCATAAAAAGATTCTATGTGTTCTGTAGCTACAGAATTTCTTTAGAGTAATTTTTTTAGGTGTTTGGCAAGGTTTTGGGAAGAGATCAAGCAAGTCCATGCTTTTACTGCTCCATCTTGGTTCTGACGCCCTCCTATTTTCTCATTTAAGTTTCTCAAGGTATTCATAAAGTTTATTCTGGTACTAAGATGTCAGCTTTTAACAATATTAGATTGTGAAATAACCCAACTATTACTTAAGCAATAGGATATCATCTGCTGATGACATTAGAGAATGATGATAGAGTGATATGTAATGATGTGATGTAAAAAAAAAGCCCCTTTATTCCGTTTTAAAGACAAGTCAATAAAATGTTTTCTTATTTTCATTCTTAAAGCACAAAACAGAAAAAAAAAACAGCTAATACATAGAAAACTATATTTCTATGAAGAATCCGAGCATCTGAATATCAGTGAGTTTTCATAGCTACTTATAGCATATGGAAAACAAATAATAATCCCAGGATCACTACTTGTCAACAATTGGTCTGTAGGTTAGATTGTTGGACGTTAAAGATGGTGATATATTGGCATTCTAAACTGTTCATTTGCCATTGTTCTGAGGTTCTAAGACAAGGTTATCTTTTTTTTAACTTTCTTCTTTTTTTCTCGTCTTAACTAAAGAACTGGCAAAAGAATGGCAATCCACAGGAATTGGACTTGATTTCCTATTTGATATTGAAATGGAGACTAATTCTAAGAAGTCATTGCTCCTAGTGAGAAAGGGAAAATACAGTGCCTATTGTACCTTCCTATCCTCATAAAATATATTGATATTGGAAAGTTGTAGTTTGACAAGAATCAAGTTAGTACTTTAATGTAATTTATTATGAAGATAAATAGTAAAATTTAAATATTCAGTAGGAAAAGAAAATAATAAACTTTTTATAATTAAATATTAAAACGAATAAAATTGTGCATTGGAGAATGTCAAAGAGGATGAAAAATATACAGCTATAAAATTCCATGTCAAGAAAGCTTATAAAATAAATGCTATGCATTTTCTTCAGAGCTGTCTGTCGTTTCTTTGCTTCCTTGTAAGCTTTTTCTTGTTCTTTACTGTGTATCTTTTACTTGTTATTTTCCCCCCTTCTTCCCTTGAAGGCTACAATTAAGCCTGGATACATACACACAGATACAAGTCATATATGTTCATTCATGTATGTGTGTATGTATGTATACATGTATGTATATATGTGTGAATGTGTATGTATTCAAGTCAGTAATTTGAATTGGTGTTTGTGAGAAAAGAAAATGAATATTGGAAAAGAAATAACTAACATGAGCTCTCTAAAAAATAATTAACATGATAAAAACAGTTGTTTTAGTAACAAGAGAAAAGTGACACTGTACTAAGTAGTTCAACCACTCCATTATTCTCTCTCTGAGAATGACATGAAAACATCTGTTAGAGAACAGTATGGTTTTATTCCATGGAATTGCCTTCAAAAGGTTAGAGATTAACTCAAAATGTCCCTACCTTTCTGTAATATGACTTCATTGTGCATAAAATCATCTTTTACCTTATGTGAATTTATCTAAATCCCCCTTGAATCTATTTATGGTTTCAGCTTATGACACCTCTTTGAATAATGATTTCCACAAATGGATTGATTACTATGTAAAGGGAGGCATTCTTTTATTAGTCCTTAAGCTATCTCCTTCAAGCTTCAAGTGGTGTCCTTTCATTTTCAGCTTCCATGAAATTGTGAACAAATATGTTTTCAATTTGTGAACGCTCTGCATGATTTCTGAGACTTGTTTCACGTTGCTGCTTAGCTTTTCAGTTTATGAAGCACATCTCTCACAATAAAGCTTTGAAGAAGTATTGTCAATGCCATTTTCATTTTGCAGTTAAGCTAAAGCATACAGAGGTTTAACAATTCATCTGTGATAGAAAGGATCATGTTTCACTGGAAATAACAGAGGACTGGTTGTCAAAGGTTTAGGGTCTAGGCCTGAATTTGCCACAGTTTTTTAAATATTAAACTTTATTTTTCAATGAACACATTTTTTTTGTTTTGCTTTTTTTTTAACACCCTACCACTAGGAAAAAAAGATAAGAGAAATAAAACTTTGCACAAATAAGTTTAAAGAAGTTTTCCCACTAACTAGGTGCAAATAGTATATAGAACTGGAAATGAACCTCACTGGCCATCTTTTTTAGTCCTTTCATCCTACAGATGAAGAAATGTAGGATTAGAGGAGTTAAGCAATTCACATAAGGTCATGAAGGTAGTAATCCATGAAAGTGAGTAATAGATCAATCCCAGGCCAAAAGTCTTGCGATGCAGAATGCTATCCACCCCCAGAGAGAAACCTAATGAACTTTGAATGATGATATAATTTTCATTCTTTATTTTTCTTTTACTTTCCATTTTCTTTTGCAATGCAACTAGTTTCTATTGTTTGGCTTGTGAAGGAAGGAGTAGGGGAGAGAAGAGAGAGAAATTGAAACAAAGTTAAAAAAGAATTTCAATTTGTTTGCATGTAATTGAGAAAAAATAATATTGACAAACTCAAAGTCTTTGAGCAGAGGCTACATTCTGTGGGTGGGCTCTTTTTCAGTTAAAGATCATATTTTTTTTGGATATCTTGCAAAATCAGAAACTGTTTATTATAATAATCTTATTTTAGTAGGTATGTTTTCCCCCTCTAAGTAGAGTCAATATCATATTAAAATAGCAAGTTTCCACCCTAGCCTTCTCTAATGAAAAACAAAACGAACTTATTCTGTCCTCTGAAAATCAGTTCTGCATTTGACTTGGTAAACTACTTTTCTTACTCCTTCCTCCAAAGTTTTCTCCCACTATGGGGTTTCCCTGGGTTCCATTTTCATTTCTTGTCTGTTCTCCAAACTGCCTCTTGCTGCGATAAAGAGGATGCTCAAGGAATTCTATTTTCTTCAGTTCCTAACTCCCTCTGCACTAGAAAAGAATTTGTTTTGCAAAGAGCATTGAGTCAGAGATTGGCAGTCTCTGCAAAGCTTTTGTCGAAATCTTTGCTCCTTTCTGGTTTGTGTGCCAGGTGTGGGGTACTAAACATATAATGCCAGACTGGCTTTTTTGAGGTCCATCAACATGTCATGAGTGCATGTTGACTTTAGCAAATAAAGAGAAAGAGGTCATGCCAGTTATAGACTTCTGTAAAGGATTGTGGGGAATATATTCTGCCTGCCAGATTTCATGACAGGCAGATCATTTGTGGTTTTCCTAGGAGGTGGGGAAAGAGGTATGGCAGCAGCAATTGACCCTTTTGCCACTGAAAATTTACTGTTGTGTCTTTTAGTCTGGATATCTTACAGCCAATACTAGGATGTACGCCAAGAAAATTATAAAAGCTTACTGAAGGGGAAAATGAGGGTGTCTGATCATCATCTTCACACAAAAGAAGAGCTGTAGTAAGTTCATAAAAGATTATTATAATCAACAATTATCCAACTCCCTTCTGGGTAAGGACAAGAATATAGTGCTAAATTTAAGTCAAAGAAATTTAGGTTAAGTGGATGGAAGAATTATATAGCTATTAAACCTGATAGTCTCTAGGCCACATTCATAAATGTGTTTATGAACATTACTTCACTGGAGAAATTTATGAAAAAAAGATGACTGTGTGCACGATATTTAGAACCATTTATTCTGAAAGTGATTTTAACTCTATTATTGTT
The DNA here is from genome assembly GCA_023548195.1 of Bettongia penicillata ogilbyi. Classification (NCBI taxonomy): domain Eukaryota; kingdom Metazoa; phylum Chordata; class Mammalia; order Diprotodontia; family Potoroidae; genus Bettongia; species Bettongia penicillata. The sequence goes on along the minus strand of JAJHZJ010000350.1, from coordinate 154,132 downwards.
CTTTCTTTAATCAATTCCTAGTCCTTAATTCTATTACAATAAATCCATTAATCAAGAATCATTTTTTAAGTACTTGCTATGTAGTATATACTGTGTTAGGGGTCTAGTGATGTAATGGTTCAAATTTTAAAAAATGAGTTTGACATTAAAGAGCAAAACTTTTTTATATGTATAAATTACTTCATTCTTAAAATCAAAAGTAATATGTTAACATATTTTTGTGAAATTAAGAAATTAGTTCAGTGAAATACAGGGAAAATGCACAATTTTAAAATATTTTACCTTTTAATTATAGTATAAAACATCATTCTCTTCACAACAGAACCCAGCATATCCACACACAGCATCTTATGATTATTTTTCCTTGTATCTCATAAATTTGAGGACCTTGGAGTGTGTATGGGGGTGGGGTGAGTGCAGAACAACTTATGGGACAATTTTTTTATCCTTGAGATCTCTTCAGATTTGTTTCATTGAAAAGTTCAACTACAAATAATTTTTAGAATCAAAACATGTAAGGGGAAGTGATAGTTGGTGACTATCAAAAAAGAATAAGTGTTTTCTTTGTACCTTATTTAAAGCAAACTTGCAATAAGGAAACAAAAGGTTTGGAAATAAATTTCAGTTTTTTCATAAGGCCAAACATAGTTCTTTGGAGAAATATCCTCAAGTAGCACCAAAGTAGCCTAATTTAGACTTCTCTGACTAGGATTTGTTCTACCTAAATTATACTTTATAGAGACCTATAGCTATTTAAATAAAATGTAAAAGCTGTTGCACAATCAAAATTAATATAGTCAGAATTAGGAGGAAAAGAGGAAGGTGGGGAATAATTTAAAGAAGTTTCTCTGATAAAAGTCTTATTTCTTTAACATACAAGGAACTGAGTGAAATTTTAAATACACAAGCCATCCCCAGTTAATAAATGATCAAAGAATGTAAACAGTTACTTTTCAGAAGACAAAAAATCAAAGATATTAACTGTCAAAGAAAACAGTGCTCTAAGTCATTATTAGTTAGAAAAATAAAAATTAAAAGAACTCTGAGATACCACCTATCAGTCATAAGATTGCCTAATGTGACAAAAAACAAAACAAAAATGACAAAAAAAATTATGAATGCTGCAGGAGTTATAGAAAAATTGGTCCATTAATGCATTTTGGTCGAGTTGTGAACTGGTCCAGTTATTCTGGAGAACAATTTTCTAACTATGCTCAAAGGATAATAAAATTGTGTATGCCATTTTAGATCCAGATTTCAAAAAGATCAAAGAAAACAATTTAAAAGGATCAATTTCTGCAAAAGTACTTATAGTAACTATTTTTATGGTGGCAAAGAAATGAAAAATATGGAGATGCCTGTTTTATGGAGAATTTTTGAGCAAGTAGTACTATATGAATGTGATGGGATACTGTTGTGCTATAAGAAATGATAAGCAGAATAGTTGGAAAGAAAACAGGAAAGACATATGAACTGATGCAAAGTGAAGTGAGGAGAACAGAACATTGTACACAGTAACAATATTATAACGATGATCACCTGTGAAAGATTTAGCTTCTTTGATGAAGATAATTATTCGAAACAATTCCAAAACACTCATTAAAAAAATGCTATCCATGTCCAGAGGAAGAACTATTGAACTCCCAATGTACATTAAACGTGCTTTCAAAACTTTTTTTGCTTGTTTTTTTTTGTCTGATTTGCAATATGGCTAATATGATAGTTTTTTTTTTTTTGCATGTGTGAGTTTACGTATGCAGTCAATATTATCAATACAAAATTGCTTGATTTCTCAAGGATGGAGGAAGAATGAAAGGAACAGAGAGAATTTGAAACTTAAAAATTGATTCTTAATTTTTCATGTAATTGTGAAATATTGAATAAGAAATGAAATTATATCTATAAAAGTCAGCAGATAAGAATTACCTTCTTTTAGCATATTGACTAATGTATCTAGAGGTGGGCACACACCCAACTATCAGTTGTGGGCCCCTGTAATGCCACTGCAATGCCAGTACAGTTCTGAATCTCAAAATATAACAAACTCTCAACATGGGATCCAGAACCAAAACGTTTATTCAAACACCAGAAAATCAAATCCCTTATAGACACAAAGAAATCCAAGAAATGTACACACATTATCAGGCCTTCCCACAAACAGGCTCCTCTGAGTAAAATGCCCTTCTCCCCCTCATAGTCAGCTGTCTTCTCTGTCTTTCCTAGTTCTTTTTAGCCTGACCAACTTCATCTCTGCTCTGCTCCAGCTCTGCCTCTTCTTGTTCCGCTCTTTCTGTTCCATCTCTTCCTGGTTCACTTGTTCATCAAACTCCTCCCACTTCAGGTCACTTATGCTTCCACAGAATTTAAAAAAGTCACATGGGCCTATTAATGGAAGGGAAAGATCTTCAAATTAAGTGAAAATATACACTAGGTATACAGCCCTCTGAATTTACTTAAGTTTCAATGTATAGCAAATACTGTGGAGGTAAAAATGCTATAACTTTAAAACTAATTGGATATGTGTTTCACATAGAATGAAGAGTCATTTGTGGTATAGAGACTGCGCCATTGTACTTTCATGGGTCTGGAGGAGAAAGTGATACTGAAGACTTTGTGTTTCATACCTCAGTAAAATCCAATTCATGTGCAAATCATCAAACTAGTGATGTCATTGGTCCTCTGTGAGAAAGAAGGACAAATAACAATGGTGCAGAAATGTCTGATATCTTTGATGAAGATTGAAACCCATCTATGCCATCTCACTATATGTGATTTCATTCTGTCCCACCAAAATAAAAAATAAAAAAAATTAATGTTTTCTTACTCACTAACCACTTACCTAAGCTGTAGTCAGGAAATGATAGGTAGTGGTGCAGAAAGGTCCAAAGGCAGAATGCTTATTGTTCATTTTTTTCTAGAGTTTTAAATCAAACTTAATAATTAATTTTAGTGTAAAACATCAATTTTTGAGATAATATAGGAGTAGAGTCATCTTCCTTAAATGCTTTATATTACAGAAAGTGTAATATGACTAACACTCCCTGAGACTTTTGTAGTGTATTACAGACTTTAACTATACCTTATTCAATCAATTCAATTTAACAAATATTTATTTAGCATCCATTACATAGTGAAGACTACTTGTTTGGATGAGAGATACACATAAGATATCAACTATCCTTTTGGAGTTTATAATCTAGTTGGTAGTATGATGCACACAGATATCTTTGGCAGAAAGTTTTAAGTAAAGTCACTAACTGAGATATACTTTTAGTCATGCTAAATTTCCAATGTTTGTGGAAAGTTCAGATCTGGGGAAGGTTCAGGATGTATACAATAGATGAAATGGTTTACACCCTCACAGAAGTATACACTCCATAGAAGCTGGTCTCTGTCCCCCAATATAAGTATAAATGTATATGTATGTTTATATGAATATTTGTATGTATACATACATATTTTACATATATTTATATGTTTATATATGTATCTATGTGTGAATATATGTATGTATATCTCCATCTGTATTTAAGTTATATGTCTGTACTCATCATTAAAAAATCTTTCCCTCTATATATGGAAATAAAATTCATGTAAACATTACCATCATAGTTCTTTACCTGAAAATAAAGATCATAAAGCATGAATAAGATGCAGCAAGAAAATCTGGCCTATTTCAAATTAGCGAAGCTACGCATTTTGCTAGAATTTGACATTTCTGTGTAGATGTATGTTTGTGATTGATATTTCATCCTTTACAGCACAGCCTTCAGAGTAGCTGTTAAATGTCAAGTTATTAATTTAAACATTGAAATATATAGCATGAGCAAACAGATTTATAGCTGTCAAAATTCAACTCCAGAGAAAAAGATCTTAGACTTAACATATCATAAAGAGCCTTATCCTTAATCACCATAATTCAGATTTGCAGACATCATTTTGCACATGCATATAAGCACAGTTAGTAAACAGGTGGTCTAACCTACCTGACAAAGTACCATAAGAAATTAGAACATAAGTATCTTTTATCTAAACTTATCTTGGTCATGTGTATTAACAAAAATTCTATTCAATTGCTTTTACATTGGAAATAGAATGATTTAATTGATTGATGCATTTTAAGTACTGTTAAACAATCATAAATTTAAAAGATAGTTTAATTTCAAATATTAAATAATTCTTTGTTAAGTAGCAGTATTCCTTTAAACAGTTTGATCATATCTCTTTTTTTTCCAAAATAATAGCAGCAGACATATAAATAGAACAAATGAATAGGATATACATGATTCAGGCACACATTCAAAAATTAAAAAAAAAACTTTCACATTAAATGTTTAAGGAGTATTAGTACATTATAAATAAATGTCAAAAATGCATTGGAACTATATCTGAGGTAATTGCAATTGGTGTACATCTAACCATTAAAAAAAAAGCTCACAATTCTCTCCCTCTACTGTCCCTCCTCCAGATTTTCTTACATGCTTCCAAAATTTTAATGAATATTTCATTTTGTTTTGTTCCATTATTATGTTTCAATGTATAATTTAAATAAAACTTAGCCGTCCATATTATGCTGCATATTTCCAGGTGTGTGATTGACAAATAAAATGGTTGATATCTCTAAGATGCATAGAAAAGTATGATACAATATATAATATAATTGCCTAACTAATAGAGGGGAGTTGGTTTTTATCTATTTATTAATAAATGGAAATGTTAAAAATAATATGGATGCATTTGATTATATTAAAACACAAATCTGTAAAAAAAAAAACACAACAAACCCAAAATGTAATTAAATTAAAAAGAAAAATAACTATTAATGAAATGTGGTAAACCTGACATAAAATTACATACTGACATATATATGCATGTGTGTATATATGTATATATATATATATATGTGTATATATAAACAGAGAGAGAGAGGGCATATGTATGTGTATATACATATATATATATATATGGTTATTTGTGTGTATGTGTATAATGTTATCTCATATTTACCACATTTCATTTTTTGCTTTATACACACACATACATACCCCATATATGTAAACCATCTCATATGTATATATACATATATATGTACATATCATGTGTGTGCATGTTATACATTCTGTGGCATACACATCTGTGGAGCTCTCAATTTTTTAAAATTCCAGTCCTCAATGTATAAATAATACAAAAAACAACTTACAAATAATGACACAACTTATTAAATATCACTTGAAAATGCCTCAAATTTACTAAAAATGAAGGAGTTAATAATGACAACAACTTTTTTTTTATCACCTTACACTCATTAAATAAAAAAAAAAACAGAGATAAATTGTAATGATGATAGTGTTGTGGAGAAACTAATAACTTAATCAGGGATAGTGGAACCAAAATTTCTAGACTGTTTGAAATAGAAACTTAGAAAATTTTGCTAGAGATGACAATGTGAAAATTTCCAGATAAACACAAGTCATTGCAAGCTCTCCTCTAAATAATACTGCAATTTGACTAATTTGACCCTTTGCTTTAACAGCCATAATAACTTGACTTAGTACTTGTTGTACATGGGACTGTGCAATGTGGGAATGACAAGTTAGCAACTGTGAGCCATATTCATCTGATGCTCTAAGCAAGACTGAGGACTAATATATATTTCTGCCTACATCCAGTCCTCAGCTCTTATTTTGAACACTGCATTGAAGGTTCAGAGCTATAGTAAATAAAAAAAAAATTAAGAACAAAGAGAGGGTAGAGTCTTTGGAACAAGTGATTTGGGGCAGCAAGATAGAAAGTTTTAACTTACCATCCCTATAGGAAACACTGAAGAAATCAAAGAAATTAATAACCGAATAAATTAAAAAAGAAACCAAAAAACAATTTTTATTGGTTAAGGGGTGAAAAGAGGAAAATAAATCACTGATAATTGCAAGTAGAACTCAGAAGAAAAATAGGAAATAGTCAAATTGAATAGAAGGCCAAATAAAAGAAACAGATAAAGTAAGAATTAAGACATCAAGTTTCAGCTCTTGAGGAAAGGAACTTGTAATGATAATAAAAACAGAACAGAACACATAAACTATAATCAATATAATGGAAATAGTAAAATAGAATAGATAAAAAAATCTCAAAACAAATTATGATACTCTGTTAGAATTGAAAGAAAGACATTGAAAATATATATGAGATAGACATCATCAAAAACCAGGTTAAGGAGGGAAAGATTATGAAAACTTAGCAGAGCATATTAGAAAATTCCAAACTCTCCAGTGTTTCCCCACAAACAAAACAACACAGCTCCTCTGTGTTAACATAGAATAGTGAAAATAAACAAGAATTTGGGTGGAATAGTTGTCTTCCTGGGAAAACCAAATAAGCTCTAAAGCAAAACCCCAGGAGAGACAATTGGTCCCTGTGAGCTGTAAACACCTCCAAGCTAGTTACACTGAAACAGCAAATGGCTCAGCTGTTCTGCTGAGACTGAACTTGGGCAAGAAGAGTTCAGCACATCCTTTGTGAGTGCTGAAGCAGTGGGGCAGAGACTCTGCTGGCCATAGGTATTTATGGCAGGGTGGAGTTACTGGTTTCAGTTATAGGTCAGAGGGGAGAACCTAAGGAGAATCTGAGGCCAAAGTCACCATCTTCCATACACCAGGACTAGAAGTAATTGCAGTAATTAGCTACTATAAAAAATAATACAAGAGAAAGAACTTAATCATAGAAAGTTACTCTGGGAATAAAAAAGAGCAGTGTTCATATCCAAAGTAGGATACTGAAGCATATAAATCCTCTTTTACCCCAAAGAGTAACATCAAATGATTACCTGCCCAAAAAGAATTCATAGAACTTTGTAAAATACATTAACAATCAAATGAGAGAGACTGACAACAAATAAAAAGAATTAACAATAAGATTATGAAAAGAAATCAATCAGCTGCTAAAGGAGATCTAGAATCTTAAGGAAAAAATGGTTTCTTGAAAATTAGAATTGGACAAGGGAAAGGCAGTTCAATTATAAAAGACCAAGAAATAATAAAACAAAACATAAAGAATAAAAAGTAGAAGAGAATGTGCAATATCTAATAAGAAAAGCAACTAATCTGGAGAACAGATCAAGAAGAGAAAACATAAGAGTAGGAATATCTGACAGCTATAATGGAAAAGAAAAAGAATCTTGGTACAATAATAAAAAAAAAAATTAAAGAAAACTGCCCTGAAGTGTCAGAACAAGAGGAGAAAGGAGAAATAGGAAAAATATCAGAATTGCCACCTTAAAGAGATCCTACAAGGGAAACCTATAGGAAGGTCATAGTCAAACCCAGAAACTCTAAGCTCAAGGAGAAAATATTATAACCAACAAGAAAATAATTCAAATATGATGGTGTCACAAATAGAATTACACAAGACCTAGTGGCAGCAGTACCAAAAGACCACAAATATTTGAACACTGCATATTGAGAAACAAAAGAACTGGTGTTGTGTCCCTAAGTATCATATCCAGCAAAAATTAAGCATAATCCTGAATGAAAAATAAAGGACATTCAACGAATTGCCAGAATCAGCGTTTTGTTGCAAAATGCAAAACAAAACTAAACCTGAACTCAGTGGAAAATTAAACATACAAGATCCAAGAGAAATATAAAGTACACTTCAAAGCCTAATAAGGACAGATAAAATATAGCTCTTTAGAAGAAGCTATCACTTTAAATCACCCCTGCCAAGAGAAGTAGAACTTAATAGAATCCGAAGTGCAAATACTGTAGAAGAGAGATGCCCTGAAAAGAAAAGAAGTTAAATAACCTGGAAAGGGAAAATGATAGTCAAATGATTAAATCCTGAAATGAGGAAAAAAAATGAATATATCCTTCTGAAACTAACCATTCTATTAGTCTGTGAAGGAAATAAAAAGACAAACAACTTCAAATTTTAAATATTGGATGCAAGAAGAAGGAAAGGATGAAAGGAATGATTAAAGAAGGAATTTAATAAATAGTTCAGGCAAGGGACAAGCAGTGTGAAGCAGGATTTTAGTAATTTTAGTAACTGGAATATGGCAGGACAATATTTTAAGCATGGAGATTGGTGTTGGCTATGTAGGGAGGTTAAGAATTTTATAATTTCATACACGAAACCTTGTAACAATATGCTAGGAGAAAAATAAACACAATGATCATATTCATAATTGTTATCAGAGTGATTACTCTCATAAAAGGAAAGAATGAAAAGCAGAAGAATGAATTAGAAAGCAAAACTCAATAAAATTTCTTTTATAAGAAATATAAACATTTTATAAGAAACATAAACATTCACAAAGAGTGAAAATTAAGTGTGAAGTAAATAATCTTATTCCTCAAATTAAAAAAAAATGAAAAAGTAGAGTCAGTATTACGATTTCAGAAAAGCGTGATTAAGAGGTAAGATAAAAAACACTGCATCACGTTTAAAGACACCATAAACCTGAGAAACATTAAACATTTTCCACAGACCACAATACAATAAAATTGTAATCAAGGAAAAAATATGAAGAAATCATTCAAACTTAATTGAAAAATAAGTAATATAGCCCTAAAAATGAAAACAAATCATAAATCAATTGATAGCACTGTTATACAGTGAAATGACAATGAAAAAACTATTTCAAAACTGATTTGCAACCAAAGCGTTTAGGGGAATTTTATATCACACATCATTAACAGAGAGAGGAGAGAGGAAAGGAGAGAGAGAGAGAGGGAGAGAGAGAGAGAGAGAGAGACAGAGAGGGAGAGAGAGAGAGAGAGAGAGAGAGGCAGACAGACAGACAAGCAGATGAGCAGACAGACAGAGAAAGAGGCAGAAAGAGCCAGTATTCAGAAAGACATAGAAAGAGACGAAGAAAGATAAAAGCAGAGACTGATAGAGACAATGGACTGAGGGGAGAAATGATACATACTTTGGATTTACAAATTAAAACAAAAGAGAAGAAAACTTAAAATGGACAAAGCATTGCACACTACATCAGAAGTCCTGGCTTTCAAAAACAATTTTGCCATTAAAAATTCCATTTCTGTGACTTTGGCAAGTCATTTTATCAATTTAACCTTCAGGTGACTTACCATAAATAAGAGGCCTGAATATTATCACTATTTCTTTACCTTCTTCATAAGGATAAGTACAAAATTATTACCTCCATATGAGAAAGAAAAGAAGGAAGGAAGGAAGGAAAGAAAGAAAGAAAGGAAAGAAGTGAAAAACATGATTTAGGGTGATAATGGAGTTCTCAATTATGAGATGCCTGAAACATGAAAGATAATTCCAAAGGAATACAACGAGGTGGAAAACGAAGACACAGCTGGCCTAGGCACCTCTTTAAAGGAGGAGTTCTCCATTCTATCCTCTAATCACAGGGCCAGAGGATACTGATGAAGTCTGAATGTTAAAGCTGAAAGGATCTCATACATTCCAATATTCCTTAAATTATTTGCACAAATAGAGGTAAAAGACATAGTATTAAAATCTTCCATGAAAAATATATTCTTGCTTTAAAAAGTAGAAAAATAAAATAAATTCCTTGTAAAATTTCTATAAAATAGATAAAACATCTCTGAGCATCCACAATGACATAATATTAATATGAATACAAATGCAAAATATTCTTTACAGATGCAAGAAGATACCAAATAATTGTAGACACTTTCTTAGATTCTTTTTAGGACATGCAGATAAATTCAAAAAATAATTATACTACTCAAATCAATTTATTTTTTAAATGTAGTAAATTTTTAATTATTTCAAGTTTCCACTTTCTTTCCTAGTCCCTTCATTTCCATCTGTGTATTCCTTTTTTTAAAAAAAGTTTAATACTATTTAATTTTTTCCTCACGTATCAAGAAAAAATTTGCATTAATTTTTTACAATATCTTGAGTTTCAAAGTTTTCTCCTCCCTCAGTTCTCCCCTCTTTTGAAAATAGTAGGCAGTTTGATATAGTTTGTGCATCATCATGTCAAAATATTTTAATAATGTTCACAGTTATGAAAGAAACAGATCAAAAAATGGAAAAAAGAGAAAAAAATTAGTCAGTAAAAAATATGGTACAATCTACATTCAGATTCCATCGATTGTGTGTGTGTGTGTGGGGGGGGTCTTCTGTAATTGCATTGGATCATTTCTGAGAAGAGCTGAGCCATTCATAATTCATCATCATGTGATATTGCTGATATTTTGTACAATATTTTCCTGGTGCTGTTCATTTCACATTGCATCAATTTGTAAAGTCTTTCCAGGTTTTTTTTTTTCTTTCTGAATTCTGCCTGTTCTTCATTTCTTACTGCACAATAATATTTCATTGCATTCTTAAAATATGGCTTCTATAGCCATTCACAAACTGATGGACATCACTTGAATTTCCAATATTTTGCTTCCATGAAAAAACATATAGGTCTTTTTTCCCTTTTTGTGATCTCTTTGGGATACAGACCTAGTAGTGGTATTGCTGAATCAAAGGGTGTGCATAATTTGGTTACCTTTTGGGCATGGTTCCAAACTGCTCTGCAGAATTATTGAATTAATTCACAACTTGACCAACAGTGCAGCAATATCACGATTTTCCCACATCGTCTGAAACATTTATAATTTTCCTTTTTTGGTCATCGTAGCCAATATAGTAGATGTGATATGGTACCCCAGAGTTGTTTTAATTTGCATTTTTGTAATCCAAAATGAATTAGAGCACTTCTTCATATGCCAATATATAACTCTGATTTCTTCATCTGAAAACTGACTGTTCAGATCCTTTGACCATTTATCAACTAGGGAGTGGCTTACATTCACAAAATTTTTGTCTCAATACTCTATATATTTGAGAAATGAGCCCTTTATCAGAGACACTTGGTATGAAAATTGTTTTCTATGTTTCTGCTTTCCTTCTAATCTTGGTTGCATTGGTTTTGTTTATACAAAAGTTTTTTTAATGATCAAAATGACCTATTTTGCATTTTGTAATGCTCTCTATTTTGTTTAGTTATGATGTCTTTCCCTCCCCATAGATCTGAGAAGTAGATAAAGCCTTGCTTTTCTTTTTTTATTTTCCCATTTTGACCATGTCTTGGCAGAAGGTGTGATATATTGCTCTATATGTACTTTATGTCCTACTGTTTTCCAGTTTTCTCGGCAGCTTTTTTTTTTTTTTTTCAAATTGTGAGTTCTCATCCTCAAAGCTGGGGTCTTTGAGCTTATCAAACGCTAGGTGACTATGGTCATTCCCTACTTTGCCTTGTGTACCTAATATATTCCACAGATTCACCACTCTATTTCTTAGCCAGTACCATGCAGTTTTACTGATTACTGCTTTATTAAATATTTTGAGATCTAGTATTGTTAGGCTACCTTCCTTTGCACTTTTTTTCGTTAGTTCTCTTGCAATTCTAGGCCTTTTTCTGCCAGATGAATTTTGTCACTATTTTTTTCTAGCTCTGACAAGAAATTTGGTAGTTTGAATGGTATGGAACTGAATAAGTAAATTAATTTAGGCAGAATTGTTATAGTTATCATTTTAAGAAATATTCCCATTATTTCGATCCTCTCAAGTATTTTTAATAGGAATGGGTGCTGTTATTTCTCAAAAAAAATTTAGCACTTATTGAGAAAATCATATGTTCCCTGTCAGTTTTGACATTGATATGATAAAGAATTTTAGCAGTTTTCCTAATATTGAAATTTCTCTGAATTTCTGATATAAATTCCACCTGGTCAGGGTGTATAGTCCTTGTGATATATTGCTGTAAGTGTCTTGCTAGTGCTTTGTTCAAAATTTTTGCATCAAAATTCATTTGAGAATTTGACCTATAATTTATTTTCTCTGTTTTAGTTCTTCCTGGTTTATATATCAGCAAAATATCTGCATCATAAAAAGAATTTGATAGGACACCTTCACCTCAAATGGTTTACATATTATTGGAATAGTTATTTTTTAAATGTTTGGTAGAATTCACTAGTGAATCCATCGGGCCCTGGGGATTTTTTCTATCAAGTTCATTTATGACTTGTTCAATTTCTTTTGCTGGAGCGTTCCTGATTACTCAGGGCTACACTGATGCTGTGGTGGTTCTTTGATCTGTAATGTGTCAGTTTCCCGGGCTACGCTAATGCACTTGAGCAGTCATGGTATTGGTGTTTTCCTGCTTCATCACACTGGGACTCAACATCTCCCACTGGTTTGCTCAGGCTTGTCTTGCTGCTAACTTGCTGGGCCTCTTTCACCTGGAATGTGCTACCTTTTTACTTGAAAGATAGGGACTTTTCCTGCTGATCCTCTAAGTTTCTCAAGTTAAAAGAGTGTTTCATCCTATCCTTTCACTGGCTCTCCTGTTCCAGTAGTTGTTATGAATGTTATTTTATGGTAGTTTGGATGTAAATATAGAAGAGTTAGTGTAATTTACTGCTTATTCTGTCATCTTGGTTTCCAAAAGTCCCATTTCTACCCAAATCAATTTAAACATTTAATGTTATGCCAAACAAAATACAGAAAGCTACCTTATTGAAAAAAGACAAATGAATAACGTGTATCTGGATGAATAAAATTCCAGAGATATCAATGAAAATAATAAGTCAAATCAAAGAGAGAATATTAATTCCAGTTTTCAAAGTACATCATACAGTGGTGATTATAAAAGGAAAGAGATAAATGGAAGTAGTTCTCTAAGACAAGTAATGAAATTTGGGAACCCATTGTTAAAATGAAGTGCACAAAACATTGAAGCAACAACATTTTATGCAAGAAAAAAAGGCTAAATAATATGGAAAAGTTTGCAGATATGTAGGTAAAATTAGACAAACATCCTCTACTATATACTATAGTACATTATTATAGGGTGCCATCTCTTTAAGTATGACCCCTGCATGTGAAAATTTAAATTTTTAAGTCAACAGAAGTGACGAAGGGAAGTATTCATGGGGAAACAGCAACAAAAGAAATAAAGTAGTTACTATTTAACCAGTTCTTGATTAGTTGAATAAAGATACTGTAGAATTATTGCTCTTCAGCGCCACTTAGAGATTAAGAGAGGCAAAACCTCTCAAAAGTGCTTATTGCTCTTTGTTGCCTCATGCTGGCAGCAGAGCAAAAAGCAGAAATTAGAAAGGCAGGTTAAGCAGTTTCTTTGGTGTAGGAAAGAATGCTGACTTTTCTTTGAATGCAGAATCCTGTTGAGCTGAAGAACTGGATCATTAAAGCAAGCAAACAAACAAAAATTCCTGAAATGCTTAAGTAGCCAAATTCTGAAAGTATAATATTTGCTCATCCATTTGGGAATGCAAGAACAAATTTTGATAGATAAATGAATGTGCTGTTATATATTTCATTCTAGCACTCTAAATATGTTTATACAATAAGAAACAAGGAAATCAGAAAAATACAGATGACAGGCACACTAATTACAACAAAGTAAATGAGGCCAATAAAAAAAAGCAATGTAATCCTGGTCATATTTAATGATCAATGCTGATTGCCGACTATTGATGTTAGTACATATTGTCTTTCTTTTAAAAATGATAAACCACACAGTGAAATATTATGTTTTATTATGCAAAATCAGTGTATCAGGAATTTTTCATGCTAGAGGGGTGGAGATTATTGAGGCATGATTATAGTGCCAAATTATATCATTATCTATTTTTAAAATTTGTGCATTATATTCATTAAGGAGTTAATGATGATTGCTGGGAAAAAAAAAACAACTATGAAACGTTTCATGTTATTAGAACTCATTTGAAGTATTTTACACATTGGTTAATGTTGTTCATGAAATATTTAAATAGGTTATAACATTTCAGAAATCCATTTGATAGATGTGAGTGTGTGTACACATGCATGAGTGTGCACATTTGGGTGTGAAAAACAACAAAAAAGTGACTCTTGGAACATCACAATAGTGGAAACCTGCAATTATGTTCAATTTTCAACACTTCTGACCTTAGTTTTTCTTGTAGCCTAATTTATTCCCCATTTGTATGTGGAGTCAAGGCTACAGTGTTGTATTGAGGTATTAATTGCTTTCATGAATAGCCTATTCACTATACTTTAATAAGTTGCTTTTATTAGGTATTTCCCATTCTGGTAACATAGAAGAATTTAATTTTCTTCCACCCTTCCTCCTTTCCTCCCTCCCTCCCTCCCTCCCTCCCTCCCTCCCTTCCTTCCTTCCTTCCTTCCTTCCTTCCTTCCTTCCTTCCTTCCTTCCTTCCTTGCTTCCTTCCTTTCTTCCTTCATTCCTTTCTTTATTTGTGCTTTCATTTGCTTACTCAAAAACGATATTGTAAATATTAAGTTGAATCATTTTGCCATTATTGAAGTCATATACCATAATTAAGTCCACTGAAATGAGTCATAAGCATGATAAAGCATGTCATTGTACTCAAAGTATTTGAAAAAATAAAGAATTTTAATTATACATTATAGGAAAAAAAACGAATGCTGTGAATGGGGGGGATGACAATACTATAAAAAGTCCTGCATGACTTTGTCACATCTATTCTGGGATTATCCACTAAGACAAAAGTATAACTTCTCAAGTTCAACCAGTGATTGTGAAAGAAACCCAAGCTTTGATTGCTGAAAATATAATATCTTCCACTAAAACCTCCTTGCTCTATAGACAAAGAAATGAGGACTAGAAAAAATCAAGCTACTCTGTTTCTGGAACAGCAACAACAAACAAAAACGTGAATTCCATTTTAATGTAACTCTGCATATGATGTAATATGTGCAAGCTAGGTCCTCTCGAGAATGGAATCTGGGATTGGTTTGTGCGTTGAAGTGAATTAGATCAAAAGTTGGAAATACCCAAGATCCCAAGGACCCTAGGATTTTTAGTCCATCAACTTTTCTTGGTTACATTTAAGCTTGAATCAAATTAGACCATGACAAAAGGTGAAAATTCAAGTTGTATTCTGTATTTCTGAATAGTGGCATCTAAATTTTGTGCATGTGAAATTGTGTTTTATTAAAAAATCATATGCATATACATACATATGTGTGTATGTATATGCATGTATGTATGTAAATATATGTATATATGTGTGACTATGTACATATATAACCTACTTAATTTTTTCAACTAATATGCTCTTATTTTATCTTTATTACACTATACATTAATTGCTTTCCAGCATGAAACCTATAAATATCTTGAAAAATAAAGTTCCAAAAAAACAGAAATGAAAAAGATGTTAGCCTTAAAGAGAGATCAATTTCCTGCAAATAAGGAATTTAAATTTACTTCTCTGAAACTGAGTAGGTTTTTTAACCTATAGATATCACAATTTAAAAAGTCTTTCTATGATGTGTTCAAACAATTCAACTTCAAAAAATATTTTCTAAAACAAATTATCTTATTTAAGTTACAGAGTTGTACAAAATAATTTATTTTAATCTAATGAAGATTATTCTGTAACTGTCTAAAATATTTCTCTCTTTAATGAGCCAATATAGCATAGCAGAAAAATGACAGAAACTAGAATCAAGATAGTGATTTCATATCCTCACTTAGTCACAACTTTAGTAATCACTTAATTTCATTGTGCCTCAGTTTCCTCAGGTGTAAAGTTATACTAATAGTATTTGCTTTAACTACCTCATAGAGTTGTTGGTTAAAGTACTTTCACCAAGTTTTGAAAACCTTAAAGTACAATTGAAATGTGAAGATTTTTTTTCTCTTGTCTGCTGCCACAAGATGAATGAATTTTTCCATTTTAATGCAGAATGTTTTTGATTCATAGAACATGGAGAAGATTGGGTACTCTGGCTTACTTTCTTGCTTTCTCCATCTGACAAATGACATTGACAATTCTTCAAATTCACTCCAATTATATGTGGCATTTTCTGGGTGATTAATAAAAAGAATCATTTAAACAGCACTTTAAAGTTTGCAAAGCATTTTTAAAATGTTAACTTATTTTATCCTCCAATAACTTTGGAATTTAGGTGTCACTATTAATCACATTCTACAGATGAAGAAACAAGAGATAAACTGATGCTAAGTTATATGCCCAAGATTACACATACAGTAAATGTCATAAGTCATGTTTTGAACTCAGTTCTTGAGTTACCCATCTGCCTGATTCACTTCTGCAACTTCCACTGACATTTCTATTCTTCCTCTCCTCGCATTGCAAGCACTGTTTGTGATATTATATTTCAGTATTAATAAGCACAATTTCTCCTGATTCACCCATTATGGATTTTTCATGCCCTTTCCTGACCTGTTCATCCCTGATAATTAGAACATAACCCATAGTTTCTACAGGATGATCTATATCAAGTGAAATCATTAGTTTTTATGACAAAAGCATCCTTTAATAAACTTTAATCTAATTATAATTAAATGGTTACAGTCATTATGATCTACAATATGCTAGAATTTATCCTCCATGTAATATAAAAATAAAGGTAATATATTCAAAATTCTTCCTAATTTCTGAATCACTAGTATCTTTGAATCATCTCATAGCAAATTTGTCGGTTTTTCTTTGCTGATTTCATAAAACCATTTCCCAGCTCTTTCCCTATGTGTGCTTCAAGGCAGTTTTTGATAATTCATTTCATAAATAATACCCTCATGGATCACTGTCAAGGTTTAATCCCTAATAAAGCAGAAAGAAGCTCTGGGAAGGGCAGGGCTGTATTCTCTGATCTCAGACAAATATTTGTCATTCCACAGTTAGCCACAGCAAATAGGATCTCTCCTCTGTCTCTGTCTCTCAAATCTATTAACAACAGTATCAGTTTCAATAACTATATATAAATCACTCTTGTTCTCTCTATATATCATATTTATCTATCCATTCATATATCTATGTATCCCTCTCTCTCTCTCTCTCTCTCTCTCTCTCTCTCTCTCTCTCTCTCTCTCTCTCTCTCTCTCTCTCTCTCATTACTCAGTGACTTGGGTACACTTTCCTGACTCCAAGTTGCACACTTACCTGCTCTCTTCCCATCTTCTTCTTATCCTTTGGGAGACAGATTAGGATGAAATGACTTCTAACTCCTTTGAAGCATATAAGAAAAATATTTTTGTATAGTTGGTAAGTAGAGATATATGCTGTCATTATGAAATGTATCAAAAAACGTGTAGTGATTCCATTTCCTAGGTAAAAATTTATTTGTGGTCACAGACATATAAGAAACTTGATAAATAAAAGTGATCAAGGTCCATATTGAGTATTTTAACATGTTGATGGAGAAGAAAGCATGGACACAGAAAGATGAGGGTCAAATCTATTCTTTGTGCATGGATAAACACTCACTAAAAACACATTAATATCTTTCTTTCTCCCACCATCTAATGAAAATCACTTCAGTAAGCATACATTGCTAGGTGTTGGAGATATAATGACAGAAAACAAAATGGTCTTTGCGTGAGATATTTAATATTCAATGCAGAAGTTACATTATGTACACAGAAAACTATATCCACTGTGGTGATTAAAAAAATTAAGAAATGTAGTTTCTGGGTAATTTAATAATTTTATTAGTAAGGTGTAAGGTTAATAGAATAGGAAGATCTTCTCCACCCATTAACAGGCCTAACCTATGAAGACTGTGATCATATGGAGCCTGTGGTAACATAGAACCTGGGTCATGTGGGCTCAGACTGAGAGGAACTTGTTCAAGTAGGAAGAGAGAAAGACAGACAGAGAGAGAGAGAGAGAGAGAGAGAGAGAGAGAGAGAGAGAGAGAGAAAGAAAGAGCATAAACAGAGAGTAAAGGCAAGCAGAGTAGAGAGAGAAGCAAGCTGTGAGTGGGCAAAGGAAGGAATTTGTCTAGAGGAACTTGTTTTTTGGCTGGGAGACCTGACAGAAAGAAAGTTTAAGATGTTGATGTTCTATTGTTTAGTATTAAGTAACCTGTTAAATCTTACCTTCTGGCATTCTTGTGATGTCCCAAGTAAATACTTTTTCTTGGCCTTTGAGGAAGAGAGTTTAGTCTATTTTGCAAATTTATCCTGGAAATATGCATGCATATTCATAGCAGCTGATACGGATATCACAATGATGTTACATAAGGCCAGCATATTATTAATAGAAAAGACGGTTATTTTCCCATCTCACTTTGACAAAAGGCAATCATGGAACTGGACTCACACTTTACATACCCTTTGAAGAGTAGATGTTCCTGCATATATCACCTGTGAGTAGACAGAGATGCCTTAATGGGAATTCAGCTAGCTGAGTAATTCAGCTCATCCTCTCACACTCCCTCTCCCTCTCCCTCTCCCTCTCCCTTTCTCTTTCCTTCTGCTTTCCAAAGTAAGGTAAATTGTGGTGACCAGAAGCTGCCCAGTTAACTTGAGATTTGCTTACTAGATTTCCTTCCTTCCTTCCTTCCTTCCTTCCTTCCTTCCTTCCTTCCTTCCTTCCTTCCTTCCTCCCTTCCTTCCTTCCTTTCTTCCTTCCTTCCTTGCTTCCTTGGAGTGAAATAAGGTTAAGTGAAGATCCCTCAGGCATGAATTCCTCAAAACCCCCACTCTTCCTGCCAAAGCTAAAATAACTAAATACTTCCCTAGGCAAATAAAATGCTCCAGGATGGAAGAGAACCACCAAAGTTTCAGCCGTGCGACCTGATGTACTTCTGCTTCACTTCCCCTTCTACACCCCCTTAATGCCATATCAGTATTCTTCCCTTAAGTTCTCTATCTGGTAACAAAAACCCTCACTGGTGAGCAGTGACCCTTTCTGTGTTCTTTGTCTCTGGAGTAGGTTCCAGACCTTAGACTGTACTCCTGGATTCCTAGTCAATGGGAAGAAGCTTTGAATCATCTCATAGCTAATTTGTTTGTTTTTCTTTGCTGACTTCACAAAACCATTTCCCACTCTTTCCCTACATGTGCTTCAAGGCAGTTTTGATAATTCACTTCATAAATAAATAAATAAATAAAACTCAGGCTTCTGAGTTAAGGGCTATATAACGCTGTTCTCAGTTCAGCTCAGTTGCATTCTCTTGCTGACACTGCCCATTGTCTTGCGGAAGCACCTTTCTCATGAGATTGTGATGAATTCCTTTTTGCCTTCTAACTTGTGAAGGCTCCAAGTTTAATCTGAATAAGGGTGGCCGTATCCTACGCCCTTCCTTCCTTTCATCCTTCCTTCCTTCCAGCCTTCCTTCCTTCTTTCCTTCCTTCTGTATGGGATAAAAAGAGCCTTACTCAAGATTTTAAATAAATGAAGAAGTTTCTCAACAAGAACAGAAAATGATTTATTACAATTCTCATGAGAGAGGGATGTCCCTCCACCAGGTCGGTGAATCTGATGGAAGGAGGCAACTTACAGAAATCCAACTACAATTTTTCTACCCTAATAAAGGGAATCCCACCTCCCCACCTCTCCATTGGTTGGAAGGTAGGCTAACAATCTAACCCTGAAGAACTAGACAAGCCCAGGGAAATTTTCACCTATCCCTACACAATTACCTCATTTAATATCTAATTTAAGTGCTGATGTGGCTTTAGAAAGGAAGGGAGGGGGAGAAGGGAGAGCTGGTAGTGTTGATATAGCAACAGCATAACAAAAAAAGAGGAGATTTGAGTACATTCCAAGTTTCAGCTACAGCCCACAACACTTTCAAAAGAAAGCTGGTAGCTGGTAAAGGGGTGGGGGTGGGGGGCAACTGACCATTCACAGGCCCTGGATACCTGAAACTCAGTTATCCAGGGAGAGAGGCCTTATGGAAATGACATTTTATTTAGAAAATACAATATTCTCTACATTTTTATTATGAAAAGTCTTCACAATCCCATCATTTCACTCCCTTCCTCCCTCTCTCTTTTTCTTTTTTTCCTTCTTTCTTTTTCTTTCTTTTTTTCCTAAAACCTTAAACACAGTTCAGAAGTCTTCTTCATGAAAGCGATTCTGTGAGTTTTGGAAGAATCAGACTTCATCAGGTCCATACTTTTAGTAACCTTCAAAATGAGAGGTATCAGTTGGCTCCAGATCCCCTACAGAGCAGTAGCCAAACTAGCACCTGTGGCTCTTTTGGGTTTATGTAATCTCTGAAAGATCCTGATAGGGAGTCAGAAAAGTCATAAATGTGCTGCTGAGGGCAGTATCTCATGAAGGGATAACACAAATAAGAGATGTTTAACTTGGGTTCTCTGACTTAAGTTGGAAAAATTTTTTTTTAAGTATTTAAAAGTTATTTCTGGATATCAGTCATGTTGATCATTTAACTAGATATGTTCAATACTGTTACCCTATGCACTTACATCTATACACATTTTTAGGCAAACTTATCTAACTATATTTTTCCAATCTTGTTGCTGTATAATTGATCCTTTGAACTCAAATGTAAGACATTACATTTAGTGTATTAGATTGCATCTCATTAGAGAGGCAAGTTATTTTCGTAAATTGACTGTCATTTAGTGTATAAATTATGTCTTCCAGTTTCATAACATCTAAAATTTTGATAAGCATGCTGTCTATCAGGCTTACAACCTAGGTGTCGTCCTCAACTCCTCACTATTTTACTTCTCTTCCCCCCTCCCAACATAGCCAAACTTGTTCCACGACCTGTTCATTCATCTTTGTAATGTATCTTGAATAGTAGCTAGATGGTGCAGTGGATAGAGCACAAGTGTAGGGATCAGGAGGACCTGAGTTCAAATATCACCACAGACACTTAACACTCACTAGCTGTGTGACCTTGGGCAAATCATTTAACCCCAATTGCCTCATCCTGGGTCATCTCCAGTCGTCCTGATGAATATCTAGTCACTTAATTCAGATGACTCTTGAGGAGAAGTGAAGCTGGTGACCTGCACAGCCCTACCTCACTCAAAACAAAGTCAAGTGCAAGTCATGTCACTATTTCTCTGATGACATGGTCTTTTATGGCAACAAAGGAGGAACACACATATCTTGAATATGTTTCTCTCTTGTGATGTGACCACCACTCTGGTGCTGGCTCTCATTCCTAACATCTGAATTACTACAAAATCCTGCTGATAGGTCTGCTTATCTTCACTGTTTCCTCATTCCAAACTGTGATCCAGTCAATCACTAAAGTGATTTTCCTAAAGCATAAGCTTAGTCATGTCAACGTCCTACCCAGTAAAATTTAGTGGCTGCTTATTGTCTTCAGGACCAAATATGAATGCTGCTTGATATGCAAAGCCCTTCATTAACTCACCCCCTACTAGTTTTTCTGTCTTCTGACACTTTATTACTCTAGTGTATTATTTGATAGAGTGATATTGGTCTCTTGATAGATCCATAAACAAAACACTCTTCTCTTGGATCTGGGTATTCTTCCTGCCTACCCTTCATGCCAGGAAATGCCCTTTTCTCTGCTCCAGTGACTGATCTACATGACTTTATTTGTAAGTTAAAATTAGAAATAAGATTCCATCTTTCACAGGAAGCCTTCCTCACCCCCTTTTAATCTCAGTTCCTACTCTTTGTTAATTACTTTCTATTTATCCTTTATATAGCTTGCATTGTATATATTTGTTTACAAATTGCTTTGCCATAAAATTGTAAGCTCCTTGAAGACTGGGACTGTATTATGTCTCCTTTTGTATCTCCAGTACAGTAGGCCCTTAATAAATATGTATTGATTAATTGATCTTTTAGGTCCCTGGAGGAAAATAACAGATGATAAGAACCACCATACCAAGAATATGTTCCTAGGATACTTATTATGAACCTTATATTGAATATAAATTACTACATATATTCTATTCATATAACCAATTTTGAATCTACTTAACTCTGCTATCATGAAGTCTACATTTCCTCATCTTTTATACAAGAATATGTTAAGCATTATCAAATGTTTTTCTTACATCTTTTAGATTCTATCTTCAAAATTCCTTTGGTCTACCAATCAGCAGTCTTGTTCATTAGAAAGGAATGAAAGAAAGAAGTTAGATTAACACTATAGCAGTCACTGCTCCCTTAGTAGTGATCTCCTTAATCATCAACTAAAAATATTAACCATCTCCTTAATGATCTATTACAAATCCTACACAATTATGACCAACTCTAGTGCCTCATTAACCTCACTAGCTGATAAATTATAAGCTCCATTCTTTTTCATTTTGAGAAAAATGAAAACAACATTTGAAATGTTCCCATCAAGAGGTACTTCTCTTTTTTTTCAGGATCTAACAATAATCAGCAACAGTGTTTTAGCATTTGCATCCCACAGTTCTCTCAGAACTTGAGGATGTGTATTCAGGTGATCTGAATGCACCAAGGGAAGATAGATGATCTCCTGCTTCTCTTGGTTGTCAAATACCTATCCACTGTTTTGTTCTGTCATTTACAGAACAAAGGTCATTCCTCCTGACAGAAAATAAAAATGAACTTAAGAAGTGAATATTTCTGCTTTCAGTTTCTCAAAAATTTACTTTTTTTCACCATTCATGCCAAGCAGCAATCTTATGACTTCTTTAAGATTTCTTTTACACAACATGGGTTTAAAATTTATTACTCTTTTCTGAACTGTAGCCTCCCATTCAATAATTTTTTATTTAGTTAAATTTACCTATAACTTTTTACATTCATTTTCACAAAAATTTGGGTTCCAAATATTCTCTCCATTTGTACCCTCCCCCCACCCCAATACACCGAGCATTCTACTTTCTCTTATCACCCATCTGCCCTCTCTTCTATCATCCCTCCCTTTCCTTGTCTCTATCTTCTCTTTTTTCCTGTAGGGCCAGATAACTTTTTATTCCCCATTACCTGTATTTCTTATTTCCTAGTAGCAAGAACAATACTAAACAGTTGTTCCTAAAGTTTTAAGTTCCAACTTCTCCCCATCCCTCCCTTCCCACCCATTCCTTCGGGGGGCAGGCAATTCAATACAGGGCATATCTGTGTAGTTTTGCAAATGACTTCGATAATAGTCGTGTTGTGTAAGACTAACTATATTTCCATCCATGCTATACTGCCCCTCATTGCTTCTATTCTCTCTTTTCATCATGTCCCTCCCCAACAGTGTAGATTTCAAATTGCTCCCTCCTTCCATTGCCCTCCCTTTCATCATCCTCCCTACCCTACTTATTCCCTTCTCCCCCACTTTCCTGTATTGTAAGAAAAGTTTTCATACCAAAATGGGTGTGTATTTTATTCCTTCCTTTAGTCGAATGTGATGAAAGCAAACTTCATGTTTTTCTCTCAGTTCCCTTCCTTTTCCCTCCACTAAAGTCTCCTACCTGTCTCTTCTATGAGAGATAATTTGCCCCATTCCATTTCTCCCTCTCTCCTCCCAATACATTTCTCTCTCACCGTTCAGCTTCATTTTTTTAAGGTACGATCCCATCTTATTCAATTAACTCTGTGTTCTCTGTCTCTGTGTGTGCGTGCACGTGTGTGAGTGTGTGTGTGTGTAATCCCACCAACTACCCAGATACTGAAAAGTTTCAAGAGTTACAAATATTGTCTTTCCATGTAGGAATATAAACAATTCAAATTTAGTTAAGTCCTCCATGAATTCCCTTCCTGTTTACCTTTTCATGCTTCTTTTCATTCTTGTGTTTGAAAGTCAAATTTTCTTTTCAGCTCTGGTCTTTTCATCAAGAATGCTTGAAAGTCCTCTACTTCATGGAAAGACCATTTTTTCCCCTGAAGTATTATATTCAGTTTTTCTGGGTAGGTGATTCTTGGTTTTAGTCCTAGTTCCTTTGACTTTTGGAATATCACATTCCATGCCCTTGGATCCCTTAATGTAGCAGCTGCTAGATCTTGTGTTATCCTGATTGTATTTCGACAACACTTGAATTGCTTCTTTCTAGATGCTTGCAGTATTTTCTCCTTCACCTGGGAATACTGGAATTTGGCCACAATGTTCCTAGGAGTTTCTCTTTTTGGATCTCTTTCAGGAGGTGATCGATGGAATCCTTGAATAATTGTTTTGCCCTCTAGAATGTCAGGGCAGTTTTCCTTGATAATTTCATGAAAGATGATGTCTCAGCTCTTTTTTTTGATCATGGCTTTCAGGTAGTCCCATAATTTTTAAGTTTTCTCTCCTGGGTCTATTTTCCAGGTCAGTTGTTTTTCCAAGGAGATATTTCACATTCTCTTCCACTTTTTTCATTCTTTTGGTTTTGTTTTGTGATTTCTTGGTTTCTCATAAAGTCATTAGCCTCTATCAGTTCCAATCTAATTTTGAAAGAATTATTTTCTTCAGTGAGCTTTTGAAACTCCTTTTCCATTTGGCTAATTCTGCTTTTTAAAGCATTCTCCTCATTGGCTTTTTGAACCTCTTTTGCCAATTGAGTTAGCCTATTTTACAAGGTGTTATTTTCTTCAGCATTTTTTGGGGACTCCTTTAGCAAAGTATTGACCTGCTTTTCATGCTTTTCTTGCATCTCTCTCATTTCTCTTCCCAGTTTTTCCTCCACCTCCCTAACTTGATTTTCAAAATCCTTTTTGAGCTCTTCCATGGCCTGAGCCCACTGAATATTTATTTTGGATGTGTGGAATACAGAAGCCTTGACTTCTACGTCTTTCCCTGATGGTAAGCATTGTTCTTCCTCATCTGAAAGGATGGGAGTAGATATCTGTTCACCAAGAAAGTAACCTCCTATGGTCTTATTTTTTTCCCTTTTCTGGGCATTTTCCCAGCCAGTTATTTGACTTCTGAGATTCCTCTCCACCCCCTCCTTGCCTCCATATCTGCCCAGCTAGTGCTTCGGGTTTGAGATTCAAATAGTGCTTCCCAGTCTCAGGGCTTTTGGCAGGGGCAGAGCTGCTATTCAGTGTGAGATTAAATTCAGGTTCTGAGGTGGGGACAGGGCTGCTTTTCAGTGTGAGATTAAGTTCAGCTGCTTGGGTGGAGGCAGGGCCATCTCACAGGGCTCAGTTCCTTCAGGGGGTTTAGGCAGAGACCTTTGATAATGGATCTGATCTCCTCTCTTCTTTAGGAGCCTCTGCGTGCTGCCTCCTCTGCTGGTGCCTCCTGAGGAGGCCCAAGTCATGGGCACTCCCTTCTCCCCCACCCTCTCCTGCAGCAAGCCAAACAGGCTCTCTCATTGACCTTTGGTGTCTGTGGGTGGAGGTACCTGCGTGACAGCTGGAGATTCCATCCCTGAAGCCTGCTCGGATCTGCTCTTTTTGGTGCTGTGTGGCCAAGGCAGAGCTGGGCTCCACTCCGGGTCCAGTATGTGATGGACCTTTGGTGTCAGTTTTTCAGGGCTCTCTGGAACAGAAATCTCCTCTACTCCATTGTTGTATGGCTTCCGGTGCTCCAGAATTTGTTGGGAGTTCTTCTTTATAGGTATTTTATGGGCTGTGGGTTCAGAGCTAGCATATGTGAATGTTTCTACTCTACCATCTTGGCTCCTCCCCCATCCCATTCATTTTGTAAGATTTTGCTGCATTCTTTAAAATCATCAGATATGTTACTGATTATTTTTTTCTTTCATTCTACTTTTATTCTTCGTACTATTGATCTAGAACTTTACACTGTTGTACCATTATTGTTTCATTGTACTTTCATTGACATATTTCTTGCCTCTCCATATTTGGAGTGTGGGCTGACCATACAAAAGCCTTCTTATTCAGCTCATGCACTAAAAGACTCTTATGTATTATGCTATTCCTTTCAATGTATTTTGTCATTTTCTCAACTATTTGAGAGTGCTAGGAAGAGATTGGAATGAGATAACATTGCCTCCTCATTCAGTATTCTTGCCAAAACTCTGTCCCTCCTGTAGTAGATAGTGTTAAGGCATTACTGGGCCCATCCTTAATCTATTTTCACATTTTTTTTCTCTTTCCACAGTTCTGTCACTATGCAAATTGCTAAAATTCTATATATTAAGGCTTGTGATATAGTATTCATTAGAATTTGTGCTGTTAAGAGACTGTGAGGAAAAATAGCCACGTGAAACTTCAATCATAAGTTGTATGTATTATGTGCCAATCAGGAAGTTTGTCCACCATTAGGATTATTGAGCCGGTAATGGGGTATTCTGTTATTTTCTGTAATATTATATCATATGCAATTGTTTCTATTTTCACATTTTTGTTTTGTTTTTATTGTTTTACTTGGTGTGATTTCTTATATTTTCCTATATTGGATAGATTGCAGAGTCCAAGTTCAAATCCAGCTGCAACTTACTAGCTTTGTGCTCTGGCAAGTGATTTAAATTCAGTCTACTTTAGTACCTTCATCTTTAAAATGGAGTAATAGTAGTACCCACCTCTCAGAGTTGTAAGGAACAAATATTTGGTAATATTTGTAAAGCACTTAACTTAGTGCCTGACTCATAGCGGGTGATTCATAAACACTTTCTCCCCCATCTTTGAGTTGTTTTTTTTTTATGTGATAAGGAAAAGTTGACCTCAAGTATAACATCACATTCTCCCAACTGCCTGAAATCTCAAGTCAACTTGAGATTGTTAACTCAAGTCAAAGATAACTCCAAATTAGGAAGCCTAGCTCACTCAGAGGAAAGTGTGTACATATTATGTATATACTCATATATCTATATATGTACAGATATTTATTATCTATGCATATTATAACATAAAGTTCTTCTAGATCTTCTCTCTCTCTTTCTTTCTCTTTCTCTTTCTCTTTCTCTCTGTCTCTTCCCCTGTTTCCTTATCTCTCTCTCAGATTTAAATAGGAGAAAAATAGATTATGTTGTCTTTGCAAAATTGCTATGCTCCTTTAATGACTTCAATCTTCTCACTGAAGAAAGGCTATGATTTTAAGAGAAATATTATAAAGATGTTTATGTGACAGCCAGTCAGAGAACAATGCAGTCACTGAAGAAGTAAAAATGTATATCATTTAGAGAGCAATGGAGGTATGCATAATACATATGACTTAAAACATAACAAATAATCTAAATAAGAGGAAATGATGTCATTAAAGCCATATAGGATTAAAAAGTGTCTGGGCTGATCAAGAAACAAGAACAAAAGAATAAGTAGACAACTTTTATGCTTCATTGCTGAAATCATAATTTCAAGAAAAGACAAAACAGATACCCAGTGTGTTGACTAAACTTTTATGACATATTTATAGGGGAAAGTTTACAATAGTAATACAGGATGGATGGGTACAGATGGTTTTCAGAGTGCATCATTGATAGGAAATAACCACATCAAGAGGATCCCAGATTCATTTGAATATGTCAGTATGTATTTATATATGCATTCTGTGTATGCATGTAATGATATCACCCTATTCATTCATTAAATCTTGACATAATAGCCATTCTAAAAGCTGAGTTATGCAAGAAGTTGGAAATAACATCTATCAAGCTCTTATCATTCATGGACACAAAGAATTG
Organism: Bettongia penicillata ogilbyi; assembly: GCA_023548195.1. Taxonomy (NCBI): domain Eukaryota; kingdom Metazoa; phylum Chordata; class Mammalia; order Diprotodontia; family Potoroidae; genus Bettongia; species Bettongia penicillata. The sequence continues at coordinate 126,852 of JAJHZJ010000350.1, read as the reverse complement.
ATAGTACAGCTACTTGTCTATAAGTGAACAAGCAATTATTAAGTGCTAAATGTGTGTGAGATATTGTACTAAGATTTTTGTAACTAAGGTTACAAAGAAAGGCAGAAACATAGTCCTTTCCCTTAAGTCATCCACTTCTATGCTAGTAACTCCAATTGTGAAATAACTGATAAAATATGTATGTATAAGCAGTAATTTGTTAATTTCAGTAAGGACGTGTTAAGATGTTTAAAAGTATCACAGTCAATTTATTCAGTACTATAATATATATTTTGAAAAGATGATTACCATGGTCAGATCCTTTTTTTTAGTTTTCCAACATAAAACAGAAGAGGTTATCCATCATTCAAGAAACAGATATCCCTACCTAAAAAACAACACAACTCAAAGTAACATGACATCAAATGAAATGAAAAGTGCTATGATAATTTTAAAGAAGGAGGTAGCACTTTGATCTGGGTGATCATTCTCAACATGATATATTCTCAATCATTTAAACTGTTTTATTATTTTAATGAATAATAATTGATTTTCATCATTTCCCAGCATCCATGCCATTGGAGAGTAAAAAAAAAACAGTGGCAAGCAAAATCCTTGAAAAATATGTCGATTCATTCAAAACAAAAATTTATATAGGTAATTTCATTCATGTATCTCTTTCTTCATCTCTATATTTCTGTCCTCTATCTATTCACATACATACATACATATGCATTGTGAAGCTTCATATGAATATTTGTATTGTTTACAATTCTACTTGTGTGTGTGATGTGTATATCTGTGTCTATGTCTGTTCCTGTGTCCATGTTTATGTCTATATGTATATGACTACACACCTTATTGCTTATTACAGATCTATCAGTCCTTAATTATTTAGCCATTTCTAAATTAATGACATTCTCTTAGTCTCCAATTCTTGGTTGCAACAAAAATCACTGCTGTAAATTTTTTTGTACATGTGAGACGTTCTTTTTTTGTGTGATCTCTTAGGGCTATAGGTCTAGTTGTTGTATCAGCAAGTAAAAGTGTATATATATATATATGTGTGTGTGTGTATATATATGTATATATATGTATATATAATATGTACATATTATATATATATATAATTTTGTGGGCACAGCTACAGATTGCTTACAAAAGTAATTTTTAAAATTCAATTCAAATCACCACCTATATAAAATGTAAAGTATGTCAAGTGTTGGTTTTTTAACTCTCCCCGTAGCATTTGTCATTATATTTTGTAAATCTTTCCAACATTATATGTGTGGATATAACCTCAAAGTTGCTTTACATACATAGGAAATTCCATACATAGGAAATAGACTATTCATAGTCTTATAGTATTTATCAATTGAGTAATGTCTCTTACATATCTACCAAACCAGATATCTATCTAGATATAGAGAGATATAACTTATATGTGTGCATGAAAGATTCATACATGCATATGTATGTGTATATCTAAATATATGTAGATAGGTTTATATGTGTGTGTACACACACAGATACACACACACACACACACACACACACACACACATATATATATATGTATATGTATTGAGAATGAGAACCTTATCATTAAACCTTGCTATAAAAATATTCCCTGTGTATGTTTCCCATCTAATCTTAGTTGTGTTGGTTTTGTTTGTGCAATTTGATTCTGATACTGCTTTGATTACATAGAACATAAAATATGGAGTTTCCAATTTTAAAGAACTTTTACCTTCACCCTCATTAATTCCCTTGCAATTTTTGGTCTTTTTTTCCCTCCAGTGACAAAAGGGAGAAGGAATGATTAGAGGTAAAGTATATTTAGGGAAGTATTAATAATGAGGAAAGAAAATCTAACATCATATAGGTGATCTTGTAGAGAGCTATGAAATGGAAAGAAATAAATCATCAACTTTCTTTTAACCACAAATTCATTTTTTCGAGAAATTCTAATTTAATATGTAACCAAGGTTTTATTTAAGATTTTATTTGCATATGTTTGTTTTTTGAAGTTATTTTCCTCTTCTGGGTTTTTGCCTTGGAAATCTCTATAATCCTAATACTCCTACAGTATGATCATATGTTTTATTTAATCATATCCCTTCTATATCACCCTAGATCCTGAGGAGTTTAAGACTTTGGGGACTTTGAAACTACTCACAGGACAGTACTAGTCTTTTTGGATCTTGTTCTATCTTATTTTCTGCCCTGCCACTATGTTCTTTGAATATTTAGTATTTATTCTTTAAGGATCACAAAGATGGCTTACACCAAGGACCTGTAGATAATTTTATAGGTCTTATGTGATTTGATGATGGTCATATCTGTTAATGATTCTCCTGGACTTTCAAATCTCGATACCGGTTAATTTTTAGGCAATATAGCAACAGACTTGTCCTTGGATGTGATTTCTTTAGACAATATTTGACCCTAGTGTTTTTCAGAGAGATGAGAGGTTTAGGAAGTTAATATGCAGTTTGTCTAGTCTTATTTTGGGATTGGAGATGATTCCTGAAGTACTTTAATTGTTGTGAAGGGCTAAGTCTAGCAGAAAAATTCCTCATACACTGTGTTGTTACTGTGTACAAGATTGTCCTGGTTCTGCTCCTTTCATTCAGTATCAGTTCATATAAAACTTTCCAGGCAGGGGAGCTATTGTATCAAAACTCTTCTTACTATGCATATTAGAAAAAATATATCTTTCTCTAAAACCCAATTATCTAGTTAAGTAATTGTCATTAAAAAATTATCGTTTGTGTGAAGAGTAGGCATTTACCCTTAGCCCCTCAGAGTCCCTTCTGTTAATTAGAGGGAATAATTAATGGCCAAAAAATGTTGACCCAAGCTCCAAGTATGATTTGAAGTGGGAAAGAGATCCCTAAGACAAGTATTACACAGATTTTTCTAAAGTCAGATTTGTAGTCATCTAGTTATGTGAATTAATTTTAAAATGCAGTCTTCCTGATTATACCCACTTAACAGCAATACAAATCTGAATAATATTCACAAAATTGACTGCAATTCATTGTAATGACCTGAAATACAAATGCATTTCTTTATAAAAATATTTTAAAACTTATTTACTCTGTGGTCAAATTTAAAGTCTGTAATCACAAGATAGAAGAGAACACAGAAGACTTTCATGTGAAAATTTGATGTTTAAACAACAATCTTCTTTTGCAAAAAAACTAGCAGAAGTTAAAAACCAAAAGTTTTTATAGCAAACTTTGCTTCCATTCAACTTTACAGGTAGCTACATTTCAAGTCATCCTCACCACATCATTTGCTAATGTAAATCAATGTTGTTTTCCTCCCTAAAACAAAAGATTACTTAATCCACTGTTCGTTCACAAAGTAATATATGTAGCCAGTCCTAATTTACAACCTGAGTCCTGATTTCATATTCCAATAGCCAGAGGCTTCCTTGCATAATTCTCCATTTACTATGATGAAAGGTAAGAATGTACCTCCCATGAAGAAAGAACTTTCTGGAAGAATCAGCATTGTGTGTGTGTGCGCGCGCCCGTGTGTCTGTATGTGTGTGTGTGTGTGTCTGTGTGTGTGTATGTGCGCATGTGCAGGTGTGCAGCATAGGAGTTGGTGAAAGTCCTATTTATACTTTATTTCCTTTTTTAGACTAAGCTGCAATTATATTGACATAATTGAAATTTGAATTGCTCTGTTATGGAAATAGCTGCTCCAAAAGTTTGTTTATTTTGACCCTGCCTAGGTTTCCTCTTCTTCATTTTCATTGGGAGTTGTCACATTGGCACTTGTTTAATTCCATTTAAAATATGTGATTGCATAATAAATGGTTAGTAGAATTCAGTGCAGTTAATTCTATTACATTTTAGTAGAAGAAAAGGAAAATAAATATGTGCCTTAAGACATCTGTAAGGTTTATGGTATCCACAATGAGAAGTAATATAGTTTAAAGGAAAGAGTACAAGAAATGAAGTGAATAGAGATGTGCATTCTTATACCTTCTCTAATAGTTTTGTGTTATAAGCAATTTATTTAATTTCACTTTCCCCACTGCTAAAATGAAGAAAGAAATTAAGTACTTATCACATGGGTTTGGTGTGAGTTTTAAACAAAAGCCCATTTGTAAAAGGCTTCACAAATCATTAAAAACTATTTAGTAATATAAACAATGATTCCATGAATCATTCTTAGTTGATTTAATTTCTTAATATCATTCATATTTCTGTCTTTTTTTTAGTAAGATACTCAAGAGAATGTTAGAGGATTCATATTCTCAAAAATCCAGAAAAATATATATTAATATATAATTTAATCCTCTTCAGTGATGTATTGGATTTAACACACTCGATTCATTTTAGAGAAAATGCATCTGAGGCCCTTAGAAATTCATAGGTTTTCCCGTAAAGAAAATTTTTGTTGTTGAGTTGTTTCAGTTTTGCCTGACTCTTCATGACCCATTTTTAGTGTTTATCCTTGTTGAGATACTGTGGTGCTTTGCCATTTCCTTCTCCAGATTATTTTATGGATGAGGAAAATTAGGCAAATAATGTTAAGTGACTTGTGCAAGGTCACACAGATACTAAGTGTCTGAGGTCAATTTTTAACTTAGATATTCCTGACTCGAGGCCCAACACTCCATCCATTGCACCATGTAGCTGCCCCTTGAAATAGTAAGTGTAAAAACAAACAAACAAACAAAAAAACCCAGTAAACCAGGACTCAAGTACAAGTTTTCTAACTTGAAGTCCAACAAACCCTTTTCCTCATGTATTGAGTACTTTTCTCTGTATACCAAATAGCCTCCATCACTCAGTCAAGTAAAGTTGGTGACAGATAAAAAGCTGGAGAATTTTAGAAGGCATGAATTCCTCAATAACACAGCATAAAAACAGGAGGATCATTTAAATGACTGAGCAGTAGTAAAGCAACATATGAAAAGCTTTGTGAACTTATTTTGGCTTATTAGTATATTATTCAGTTAATGTTTCAGTAGCCTAAAAGATAAAAGAAAAGAGAAGTCCCAATGGATTACCAGTGTCAAATCGTGCTGTGGTACAATACACATGTCCCTACAACAGTTTGGTGTTAGGTTTGCCTATTTCAAAAGTCATCAGCCTGTGTGTCACATTGTGAGCTGGGAGAGGATGTACAATGCAAATTAGTTGCTTCTCTTTCTTCTTAGCAGTTCCCCTGGAAGGCTTGGTTGAGAAGGTATTCAGAACTCTTAGATAAAATGAATGCTTAACTACCTTTGATTTCCATTTACACTGCTATCAGAGTACCCTGAAACTCTGTGTAAGTCACCTATTCACAGTTAGATGATTTTCTCACAGAAGGATAAAAGTACACTAAAAAAAAAAAAATCATACAATAGACAGCATGACTGTTAGACGAGTAAGAATGAAAAGCATTTTGGAAAATTCCTGATAATATAAATTTGTGGTGATGGATTTCAGGGAGTATCTATTCTAATCCTGCTGCCTGCTTTAGAGACTTTACAATAGCAAACAATGGCCAGAAGGAGGGGAAAAAAAGTGCAAATGAGGATAAAGTCTGCAACAATCTATTTAATTTAGAACCCAACATCTGGACAATGAACAAAAAAGAAAATAAAATAAGGGAATAGGGGAATCCAGAGACCAAAATTACTCTGAAAAATATTTTTCAATAAAGGGTAAAGAGGAAGTAACATAAGAATTTAAGAAGGATTTATATCTCTTTATATTTCTAATGTACATTAAAAAGAGAAAGCAGAATGGACATAAGTCAAATTCTCTCTAAAGTTAATAGTAAAGATAAGGCAGGAACTAGTTTTTGTTTGCTTGCTTTTCTCCATCTAAAGGTCCATATCATTTCCATAGAAGATAATTCTATGCATTGCATTTTGTGTACCAGTATTTTCTAAAACAATATTAATAATGTTCAAAGTAGCAACAAGTCTTACACATAAAAATGGAAAGGTTCAGATGTGTTAAGCTCCTCTTTCTCACAGAAATGAGATTCACAACTCCAGTACTGAAATAGTTCATTAAACTGAATAAGAACATATTTATTTTCAAAAAAACAAATAAACAAACAAAAAAGAAAATTTCAGGGTTCTGAGTAACTGTCAAAGGAAACCAATCATCTAAAATATTTCAATTATTCATGTTATGAGTACATAATGCACATTTAAACATGTATGTAAATATGTGATATATAGACATAGATACATGTATATTTTACATACACATATATGTGTGTGTTCTCACATCTTGGTTTCAGTAATCATCCTCACAGTTTTCTTGGAGTTGAAAAAGTTAGATAAATTTATCCCCATTTTAAGGGCATTTCATTTTTAATTTTTTTTCAAATGTATACTTTTTCAAGGAAATAAAATATTACTTATATAATTTTTAACATTTTTTTGCTTCATGTTTCCTTCTTGATTGGTTGGGTAAGTAGATGTCATCCACAGTTACTGGGAAGCAGCAGAAACACTAGACCATACTATGATTTATATTATATACCATTATGCATCTCAGCCAGCCTGCCACCTGCTTGCCAACATTCCCCAACCACACCCAACTTCTTCCATTCCCTTGTCTTTGACTCGTTAATTAAATCAAATCTTAGATTGCTTATGCGGTTCTGGACACTACCTTGTCAGGTAACTGTAACTACTACCTCTACCAGTAAAATATAAACTCACTGAGGATAGGAATTAGCTCGATCTTGTATTTGAATACTTATTCCTTAGCAGTTTCTGGCACATAGTAAGGGTATAATGTTCTTGTAATTCCTTTAGCACTCATCTATATTCCAATATTTCAAACCAAAAATTAATTTTGAACCATTATAAAACAATCAGATTTCACACAAATCAGCCAGTATATCAAAGAATCAGTGTTTTCAATGACCATGAACAAAATGAAATTCTTGAAGACTGACTCTCTATTCCTACTCAATTGATCATTCTTTATTATATTTTGGTTGTGTGAAAAATGATTGTATAATCAAAAAAACAGAAAATGCAAATTAGATTTCATATTGCTTAATGTTTTGGTATAAGGCATAAAGTGGGGACTGCATTAATCATATCACTGAGGAAAGATGTCGACAGAAAAAAAATAACATTCTTATCCATGTATGCCCTCTCAGTAATGAGACAGTTAAAGTCATGTCACTTAAGTAACATGCTGATTATAGGAAATAGTTTGGGGAAAATCGGGAAAATCCACCACTGGATGTGTCATTCTGTGAAGAGATTGAATATGGTTATTCTAGATTTATTTGTCACTACATAGGAAGAAGAGACTAGTCAGTGGATGGAAATTATAAGGAAAATCATCACTCTCACCTAGACTTTTGTGATAGAGAATAAAGGTTGTTCTTGGTCTAATAAATAATATCCAGCTTTGGAGAATAGGTTTAAGAGCTAAGAGAAAAGAAAGGCAGGATCCAATGGCCTATAATTCTGCATAGAAAGTGAGCCCAAGACTAAAGGGAAATTATCAACCATTAAAATTCACAACCCAGAAGGAAATAATTTTGGTGAAGAGGAAAAGAAAATGTGGGAAGAGAATGATTTGGAATAATTCCCCTGAAAATTAAATGTAAAATATGTAGAGGGAATTGAATCAAGGACAGGTAATAAGATAACTACAAAATTATGGCAAGGGACTGAAAGATTAGAATTGGGAGTGCAGAACTTAAGAATGAATTAAGGCTGGCAAGAAGAATTTTTGTACTGAGTAAAAGTACACTGGAGTGGAATCTTTTTATTATTGATCTAGAGTTGGGGATAACCTCAGAAGGCATGTAATTCAAACCTCATTGTACTAAGAAGAAAACAGGCCAAGAGAGAAGTGACTTGCTCAAGGTCACATAGATAGTAAATATTTTGAGTGGTATTTATACCCAGGTACTCTCACTCGAAAGAAAATTCACTTTTCTCTAACTGCATGTACTCCCTTTGTAAGGCTAACCCTTTTACCCCCATTGAACCAGTATCTTTTATGCTATTTGGTAGTTATGACAGACTAAATCAACCGAACTTTTATGTCCACTCACAACTGGGGACTTCTGAGGTCAGAAATAACCTCTATTCCAAATTGGTTATTGCTTCGGTATTTTGAACTATATTTATGTAACTCTTATAAGATCTCGAGCCAAGGAAGAGAAATTGCATGTTTAATCTAATCTACTCGTTCAGATTCTCACAGACTTCACATATACTTAGTCAGTTGCATGAAAAGAATTCAAGAAAGAGTGGGTGGGCATTAGGCTTAATATTAGTGAGAAACACGTCACAGAAATAAGAAAAAAACTAATGTGATTTTTGATTTGATTAAGAAAGGCATAACTTTAAGGAGTTTAATTTGGTATTTCCATTGTATACTGTCAGAAGCAATCTGGATTGTTGGGTTTAATACTGAGAGTTACTGTTCAATGACTATGTTGAGATGCTAGAGCACATTCTGAAGAGGACAATTGAGAAAGTGAAGGGCATTCAGGAAATTGTTTAAATGAGTAGGAATGTTTTTGTGACCCTAAAAAAAGGAAAACCAGAAGACTCAGGGGCACAGATGGCTGGGTAAAAGTTTTCTTTCAAGCGAAAGAGGGATTCAGTTTTTGTTGTTGTTTTTTTTTCTATTTGTGTATGGAGTGCAAAACCAAGATCAATGGGTGGATGCAACAAAGGAAAAGTTTAGTCATAATGTAGGAGTGAGGGTAAAAACAAAGGAAAACAAATACAAACAATAGATACCATCCAAAAATAGAATGAGTTATCTCAGAGGAATAGTGATTTCCCCCTCATTGGGAATTGCTAAGCAAAGGGTAGATGACTAATTATTGAGTATGCTATAGTATAAATAGTTTCCTCCAAGGCATTGGATGAAGCTAGAGGCTACTAAGATCTCCTTCAAAACTGAAATGATTCACGTAACACACTGTGGTGTAACATATACATAGAATTTGCAGTCAGCAAATTGTAAACTGAATTGGGTATTAGTCCTACTGACCAAAGCATGTCCCTTCCCCTTCCATTATGGCCCCTTCTCTTCCCTTCCCTCCCTGTATAGTACAGAGAATGATACATGACTTGGCTCAGGCTCACCAGATTGTAGGTATGTTCAAAGGCCCTCTGTCATCCACATTATATTACCTTTCCTTGAGCTCCTATAAATTAGCAAGTTATTTTGGAGGCTTCCAGATTCATTGAAATTTATTTAACAACACAGAATAGGGGCAAAAGAGGAAAGGAAAGCTAATCTCAGATAACTGCCTCCTGTGTTGTGAAGGCTTGCTGAGTCATTTTCAGCTACTCATCTACCTTTGGTGTCTACCTGTCATTCAATTTTCACCTATGGATCCAAGAAGCTGTGACATGAGCAATAGCCACAACCCAGTAAATTGTCTCAGAAGAAAGGATAAACCAGATTGAGTGTAATTCACAGAGCTTCAAACCATTGATGAGTTAGGGAGGTGACTAGCTGAAGCTTGTGAAGACTTTGCCTGGTGGAACAGACAAATGAGAATAATTTGTTCCAATTGCCATGAAGGTAGCTGAAGCAGGCACCATGGAGCACTGATAGCTTGGTCAGGCATCAAAAATGCCAAGGCAATCCAATGCATTCTGGGCCATTGCCTGTCATCCTGACTTTTGTTTTGCCACTGAACTTGGATGACTTTGGAAGAGAGACTGAGGCTGATGACTTTGTGCAACTCTATTTCACTTAAATGCAACTGTTTCACAAGTAACACACAGGAGGTACTGGAGATTTTGGACTCCAGCCTGTAACAGGTTCACTCTTGATTTGGTCAGAAAGGAAGGACAGGAAGACAGTTTCAGAGGGCTTAATAATCTTACTTTATTCTAGTCTAGTCTTTTCAAAGGGAGCATTGATAATGGGAGCATCAAATCCTACAGCATTCTCTAATCTCCCTTCTCCAAGGGGTCAGCAATAAAGGAGGAGTTAACTACCCCTCAGTCTCAATTGAGTCAATCAAGACAGGTACAGTACTACAAAATTTCCCTCAAACCTCAATGGGGGCCTGTTTAGGCAGGTATATGAATTCCTCTATGCATTACCCAATTCCAAAATGGGTTACCTCAACGGGTTCCCCACTCACTGACCAGTGTCCACTTGCTTCATAGGACAATAGACAAATCAGGCATCTTTCCAACATTAAACTCACAGGTTAACATTAGCAGTATCATCATTTTGTACAAGCATAATGTCACATAATGTCACCCCATATCTCATGGCACAATCTCAGTAGAACTGCCTATCACTGCGATTCTAGGAATTACTGCTTAGGATCCTAGTGACAATTCTGGGAGCCATAACCTGTTTTTAAGTTAATTTATTTGTTTTCAGTTTTTTACATTCACTTCCATACGTCTTAGATTTTCTCCCCCTCCTCAAGATGGCATGCAATCTAAAATAGGTTCTACATATGCATTCTTATCAATTACATTTTCACATTAGTCATGTTGCATTGAAGAATCAAAACAAATGGGAGAAACGATGAAAAAAAACAAACCAAAGCAAAACCTAACACAAGAAAAAATATTCTACTTCATTCATTCTGTGTTCTGATTTCACAGTTCTTTCTCTGAATGTGGAGGGCATTTTGCCTCCAGAGTCCTTTGTGGATATTTTAGTTCCTTGCATTGCTATGAAGAGCTAGTTCTACCAGAAGCAGTCCTTGTACACTGCGGTTAATACTGTGTACAATGTTCGGGGAGTTTTTATCTAAGACTTGGAAGCTAGAGGTTGCCATGACCATGGATCCTGAGAAAATAAACATTAAAAAGCATAACAAAATCTTCCTTACTTACACCAACCCACCCACAAGTCAAGATATCACCATGTGGTGTTACTGTTCCTGTCTGGAAATGAATGACAAACAAGAATGATAAAATGGACTAACACATTTGTAACAATAAAATCAATTATTTAACAAATAAAAGGTGAAAGATACTGGATCAATAACTACCTGGAAAGTGTATGTACTTTCCAATATTAGTGAAAATATGAATTACAATAATTCTAATATATGATCTTGTAATCAAGAAATTGTCAATTGGATCTAGCAACAATCAAATTTAATGGTAACCATTATGTCATGAAATAAGCACCCCATTATACTGTTGGTGAGACTGTGCATTAGTACAATCTCCTTTTGGAAAGTAATTTAACTTTACATAATAGGATCCTCAAAACTCTTCATACCTTTTGACCCACTCCCAAGATTATTGTACAAGTGTTATTGAAAAAGAAACAAATATCTGTCTGAACAAAAATATTTCCAACTCTTATTTGCAGTAGAAATACAAGTACATAAAAATCTACAAATACAACTATTGTGTACTTATTTTAGTATGCAAGTACAGATTATTATTGAAAAATCAGGAATTATAAAGAAAAGAAACAAGGAATAGGAAGGCATTGATGAAGTGAAGCAAAGTCAGCATTATGTGATGAAAAAAGCATATTTAAATCAGATAATAAGGAATTTAATCTTAGCTTTTCTTCTTTTTATGTTTGTGGCACTTAAGTTTTTTAGATTATATTTTCTTTATCGTTAAAACCAGTGAGATTGATTAGATGACTTCTTCATGGTTTCTTTGTGCAATACATTTTTAATCATAAATATATATATATACACACACACACACATATACATATGTACACACATATACATATATATACACATATATAATCTATATCTCTCTACATATCTATATCTATCCATCTATCATCTATCTATCTATCTATCTATCTATCTATCTATCTATCTATCTATCTATCTGTCTGTCTGTCTGTCTACGGAGTCAGTAGGCCAATCAATAAACATTTATCAAATGACTCCTGGATAACATATGCTGTACTAAGGCTTTGGGTCTACAAAACTGAATAAAAAGAAAAGAAACGAAAGTCAGCCTCTCCCCTCAAGGAACTCAGGAAAAACCGTTGCATTCTCTTGATGAGTTTAGATGCCAAAGAAAAATTAAGTATTGAAGTAGCACCACAAGTTCTTCGTATATCAATACTGGGAAATAAACAAGGCCATGGCTATGACAATATAGAAAATATTTGTTTTTTATTTATTTTTAAGAATACTATTTTTCATAGATCTGTGTACTCCATCCTACTAGTCTTCCTGACAGTCAGAAATGGAGCCTCGTAGTTTGATGCATTTCTGGCAAGTTTTCATACTGGAACAAGGATTTTCACTCCTCCCCCCCCCCAAGTCCCAGGAATGACTAAAAAAAGGTAGCAATTATATATTACAGTAATCTCTTAAAGGTTAATCATAAAATGACTAGTCTTCTACATCAAATGTTATTAAAGTATTACATTTACAAATTACAGAAATATTTAAAGTGTTAAATAGTTTCATAAATATTTTGCAAATTCCATAATAAAGATTTTAACATTTAAATGCTTCTCCATTAAATGGTTTTAAAATATTTGTATACACGGGTAATGAAGAATTTATCAAATGCATATAACAGTAGGTCACTGCATAATAGTATTATAGATTTAAAACTTGAATAAACCTCAGAAGTTATCTAGTTCTACCACTCATTTTTAATGAAGGAACTGAGTCCCAGGGTAGTTTAGTGACTTGCCCAAGTTCACAAATATTGTAAGTATCTTAGGTAGCATTTGAACCCAGATCCCAGAGTCTGTGCTCTTCCATTCCACCATAGATTTAATGGAAATCTCACCCTGGGGGTGGACATGAGCATGGCACTTGCCATTGTTCATTACTCACTCGAATTCCATCATTAGAGATTCCCTTATGTTATTAAAAAAATTTAAAAAAAAGCAATGGAAGAAAGAACAAGAAAAGAGAAGAAAAGAAAAGAAAGGGAAAGAAGAAAAGAAGTTTTTTTCATCCTTTTTATTTAACTTCTATGTACTAAAGAATGAGATGAGAATGTAAAGAAAAGAACAAAAATTTGGGAGTTGGAACCTGGGATTTATAGGAGAAGACTATGGAGGAACAGAGAAAATGTTGTGTATTTTCAAAGTCTCAACTTTTGCCCTTTTGTTCTATGATCTCCACATTGCCAGCCCTGTGTTTTGCCATACTAGTAAAGATTCACCTTTTAGTGATGGTATAGCTATGACCACTGCTTACATCAATATTAATTAAATTCTGATTCCTCATCCAATTTTTTACTTTGATTTCTCTCCTGTTCTAGGACTTGTTCTACTACTGTGGACCACTTTGGCTGTGGTCAGTTAAGTTCCTATGAAATAATTGCCCTATTTCACTTAAAAGCATGTTTCTCTTAGTTTACATGACATTTTTTTTTGTCAAAAACAACTTAAATACATTTATAGTTTGCAATGTAAAGCAAAAAAGAGATGGTATTACACTTTTACTATTCCTGTAGGTGAATCTGCCTTTATACTCCTTTAAAAAATTAGTTTTGGAAGATCTTAGGAACTCTGCCTGTTCTTAATAACATTACAATAAACCTTGACCCTTTGACTGGAAAAAAGATTTGAGTTCATGAATTTTTTCTAGGCTGATGTTGCCATGTACCCTAACATTTCAAGGTTCCCAGAAATCCCAAACCACATCATTTTGGTAACCCTCTACAGGGAATTGCCTGACCTCCTCAAGCTCCCCTCCAGTTAAAACCAGAAGATATGTGACTTCCAGTCTGGACCATTCACCTATAGTCTGTAGCAAACACTGCATGCCAGCCTGTGGATGCAGCCTATGCTCTGTTACAGTCAATTACCGCCCTTGGATTTTGTTGAGTCAGGGACAGCTCTACATCTTTTGCTAGCAGAAACCAGTTTCAGAAGTCAAGACCTTCACCCCTTACCCCCTAATATTTTGGATTCTATTTATTTGAGGGGGGGATGAAGAGGTGATGGAAATTAGAACTCTAAAAGGAAAAGATTTGAAAGTAACCCAGTCCCTGAATTTTCCAGTATATTTCAACAGTTCAGATAGCTGGCCTCTGGCCAAGGCAATTGGCCCTCAGACTCCAGTCAGCCTAGATCACCTAATGTAATGCCAATGCTATATTCACAGCACCTATGATGGCCATAAATATCCCAGTGCAATTCTCAATCATGAAATGCAAAAGACTCTCTACATGGATGACAGAACCAAAATATTGATTCAGACACCAGAAAGCCAAATCCATCATAGTAACAAAAACCTATGCACAATAACCATGCAGAGAACAACACCATGTCCAAGCCTTCCTCCTACTGGGCTTCTGACAAACCAGTTCCTTTAAAGAAATCACAAACAGGCCCCTGTAAACAAAAACAGAAAGCATCACAAAAACACTCACACTAGCCTGCTCCCTACTTGACTGAATCCTACCAATCTCTGACTAGACTCTGACCGATTTCCTCTCACTTTTGCTCTAGTGCCAACTCCTCCTGTTCCACCCTTTCTATTCCACTCATTCAGCAAACTCCTTCCACCACCGGTTCCATGTGACTCAGACTTCCACTTGACTTAAGGAGGTCACATGGGCCTGTTAATGAATGGGAAAGATTTTCCATTTAAATTACAGTTACACCTAATTAACTTGCTTGACATTCCTTTCTTGGTTGAATTTGACCCACACAAACTACTTTCCTCCTTATTTCCATCCAGATCCTTTCGTTGTCCTTTTGTACATAATCATCGATTTCACCTCGATTAAGTTGCAGGCTCAATAGGAATTCTGTCTACTTCCCTTGGAATTACAGTAAACTGCCCTTTAACTGGAAAACAAAAGTTTAGGTTGGTGTAGACCACAAATGCCTACAACTAGTTCAGTAAAAAAGAGACCATTTGAAGTGAATATTAGTCACAAATAGTGACAGTGTGAACAAAAACTCTGTAGTCATTTTATAATCATATTTAATTTTTCTCTCTTCCTATTTCTCCTCTATTGTATCTTCTTGTATTCCTACTACTTAGCACAGTTCTTAGCATTTAATAGGTACTTAATTAATGTTTATTGAGTTATGAATTCACCTCCCTCTTCTTCTTGTTAATCTCATTTTTATTTTCTTCCTGTTGTCTATGGGTTATTCAGAGAGGACTAGTACCAATGGTGTGAGGGCTTACCAAGGCCTTTTTAGATCTGCTCATCTATACTTCGTGTCCACCTTCACTCAATTCTCACTTGTGGCTCCGAGAAAGTACTGTAACATGATCAGTGCCCACACCTAGCAAAACTATCTCAATAGATGGGGTAAACTAGGTTGAGGGTAAGTGAGGACCGTAAGTACATTGTTTAGGTAGTACGTGTCTACCTCGAGCTTGTGAAGAATACACAGATGAGAGCAATTTGCTCCAAATTCCATGAAGGCAACTGATGCAGGCACTATGGTGCAATTAGAATTTGGTCAGACATCAAAGATGTCAAGGTCTCCCACTGTATCATAGACCATCTCTAGTCATCCAGAGTTTTGTCTTGCCACTGGATTTTGATGACTCTGGAAGAGAGAGTTAGACTGTAACTCTGTTTCATTTCAATCCAATTCACTCACATGTCAATACATTATCCCATGATGTCACTAGTCCTCTTCAAAATGAAGAATAAATAATGATCTTCAAAATACTTTGTCTTCTTATTTTTCTTCTCCCCTTCTTCTACTCCTCCTATTTCTCCTCTTTCTATTCCTCCTCTTCCTGCTCCTTTCCTCCTCTTCCTTGTCTATCCTCTTACTCCCTGTTTCTCAGTCATTATACACACATGTATGTATTTTTACTTTTGAGTCACTTCACATTCGTCTGACTCTTCATGAGGCCATTTGGATTTTTTTTTTATTTTGAGTGTTCTACAATCACTACTCCATAATTTAGATTTTTCCCACCCTGCCTCCCCCTTACCTCCTCCCTCCCTCCCTGAGACAGCCTACAATTTTATATAGGTTCTTCACATACATTCCTATTAAATACATTTTCACCATAGTCATGTTGCATAGAGGAATTAAAAAGAATGTGAGAAATCATATAACAAAACAAAATGCAATACAAAAGAAAACAATCTGCTACATTCTGCAATTGAATTCCACAGTTATTTCTCAGGATGTGGAAGGCATTTTTACCTTAAAAGAGCATTTGCAATTTTTTAAGTCCTGGCATTGCAATGAAGATCTAAGTCTACCAGATAAAATTCCTCACACACTGTGATTGTTGTTGTGTATAAAATCTCCTGGTTCTGCTTCTTTTGTTCAGCATTAAATTATGTAAGTCTTTCCAGCCCTCTCTGAACTCTTCCTGATCATCAGTTCTTTTAGTGCAATAGTATTCCATTATATTCACATACCATAATTTATTCAGCCATCCCTCATTTAACGGGCATTACCTTGATCTCCCGTTCATGGCCAACAAAAAGAGTGCTGCTATAAATATTTATGTACATGTGGGACCCCTTCTCATTTTTATGATCTCTTCGGGGTACTGTCCGAGAAACAGCATTGATGGGTCAAAGGCTGTGCACAGTTTTGTAGCCCTTTGGATATAGTTCCAAATTGCTCTCCAGAATGGTTGAATCAACTCAAAGTTCCACTAAGAATGAATTATTGTTCCAACTCTCCCATATCCTCTCCAACATTTATCATCTTTCTGATTTGTCATGTTAACCAATCTAATAAGTGTGACGTGGTATCTCAGAGTTGTTCTGATTTGCATCTCTCTAATCAATAGTGACTTAGAGCATTTTTTCATATGAGTGTAGATATCTTTCATTTCTTCCCCCAAAAACTGCCTATTAAGATCCTTTGACCTTTTAGCAATTGGGAATGACTTGCATTCTTGTACATTTGAGTCAGTTCTCCATATATTTTAGAAATGAGGGCTTTATCACAAACACTAATTGCAAAAATTCTTTCCCAGTTTTCTGTTTCCCTCCTAATCTTGGTTGCATTGGGTTTGGTTGTGCAAGAACTTTTTAGTTTAATGTAATAAAAATTATCCACTTTGAACTTCATTATGTTTTCTCTCTCTTGTTTAGTAAAAAAAAAAAAAAAAACAAAAACAAAAACAAAACCTTCCCTTCTCCATAAATCTGATAAATACACTAGTTTTGCTTCAATAATTCATTTATATTATCAATCTTTATACATAGCTCATGTACCTATTTGAACACTATTCTTGCGTATGGTGCCAGGCATTGGTCTATGTCTAGTTTCTGCCACACTGTAATACAGTTTTACCTGCATTTTTTGTTGAATAGTGACTTCTTATCCCTGAAGCTGGAGTCCTTGGATTTATCAAACAATAGATTCCTATATTCATTACCTGCTGTGTCTTGAGTACCTAGGCTATTCCACTTGTGTACGTTTCTGTTTCTTCATCAGTGCCAACTGGTTTTGATAAATGCTGCTTTATATTACAATTTAAGATCTAGGTGGAGCTAGGATACCTTCCCTAGCATTTTTTTTTATTATTATTTCCTTTGATATTCTGGAACTTTTGTTCTTCCAGATGAATTTTGATATTTTTTTCCAGATCTAGAAAATAATTATCTGATATTTTGAGTGGCATGGCACTACATAAGTGAATTACTTTAGACAGAATTATCATTTTTATTTTATTGCCTCGGCCAACTCATGAACAACTCACGTTTTTACACTAAATTAGATCTGACTTTATTTGTGCAAAAAGTGTCTGGTATTTGTGTTCATAGAGTCCCTGGATTTGTTTTGGAAAGTAGAATCCCAAGCATTTTATAGTATCTACCTTAGCTTTAAATGAGATTTCTCTTTCTATCTCTTACTGCTGGGTTTTTGAATACTATATAGAAATGCGAAGATTTGTATAGGTTTATTTTGTGACTTTCATCTTTCCCAAAGTTGTTAGCTATTTCAAGTAGTTTATTTCTTTTTATTTGAATCTCTTGGATTTTCTATGTATATCATCATATCATCATCATAGAATGATAACTTATTTTCTTCTTTGTCTACCCTAATTCCTTCAATTTCTTTACCTTCTCTAACTGCTACAGCTAACATTTCTAGTAACATATTGAATGATAGTGGTGATTACGAACATCCTTCTTTCACCCCTGATTTTATTGGAAATGTATCTAGCTCATTTTCATCGCATATTATGCTTTTTGAAAGTTTGGGTTAGATACTTCTTATTATTTTATGGAAAGTTTCATTTATTCCTATACTCTTCAGTGTTTTCCATAGGAATGGTGGTTGTATTTTGTCAAGAGTTTTTCTACATCTATTGAGGTAACCATGTGGTTTCTGTTCAGTTTTTTGTTCATAAGACCAATAATGCTAATAGTTTTTCTAATATTAAAGCAGTCTTTCATTTCTGGTATGAATCCTACCTGATAATAGTGTATTACTCTCGTAATAAGTTGCTGTATTCTTTTTCCTTAAATGATATTCAAAAATTTTGCCTTTATATTCATTGGAGAAATTGGTCTATAATTTTCTTTGTCTATTTTGACTCTTCCTGGTTTAGGTATTTAAAAAATATTTGTATCATAGAAAGAATTGGGAAGGACTCTTCTCCCCCAATTTTCCCAAATAGTCTATATAGTATTGGAATTAACTGTTCCTTAAGTGTTTGATACTTGTAAATCCATCCAGCCATGGAGATATTTTACTAGGGAATTCATTGATGGCTCGTTCAATTTCTTTTTCTGAGTGGGTTATTTAAGTATTCAACTTCCTCTTATGTTAATCTGGGCAATTTACATATATGTTTTATGAAATAATCATCCATCTCATTTAGATGGTTGAATTTACTGGCATAGAGTTAGAGAAAGTAATTTCTGACCAATGTTTTAATTTCCTCATTATAGGTGAGTTCATCCCTTTCATTTTTCATATTGGCAATTTGGTTTTCTTCTGTCTTTTTTTTAATATAATTGACTAAACGTTTATCAATTTTATTTATTTTTTCATAAAACCAACTCTTAATTTTCTTTATTATTCAAGAGTTTTCTTACTTTCAATTTTATTTATCTCTCCTTTACTTTTTATTATTTCTAATTTGGTATTTACTTGGGGATTTTCAACTTGTTCTTTTTTGAGGTTTTTCAGCTGCATGCCCCATTTCCTGATCTCCTCTTTCTCTATTTTATTCATGCAGAGATTCAAAATATAAAGTTTCCCCTAAGAATTGCTTTTGCAGTATCCCATAAGATTTGGTATGCTTTCTCATTATTGTCAGTCTCTTGAATGAGGTTGTTGATTGTTTCTATGATTTCTTGTTTATCCCACTCCTTCTTTAGGATTAGACTATTTAGTTCCCAATTTATTTTTGGTCTATCTTTCCATGGCCTTTTATCACACATAACTTTTACTGAGTTATGGTCTGAGAAGAATGCATTGACTATCTCTGCCTTTCTACAATGCATTGTGAGGTTTTTATGCCCTAGTGCATGGTCAGTTTTTGTATATGTGCCATGTACCTCTGAGGAGAAGGTATATTCTTTCCATTCCAATTTAACTGTCTCCAGAGATCTATCATATCTACATTATACAGAGATTTATTCACCTCCTTAACTTCTTTCTTGTTTATTTTAAGATTGGATTTATAAAGTTCAGAGTGGGGGAGGTTGAGTTCTCCTACTAGTAAAGTTTTGGCGTCTATTTCTTCCTGTAACTTCCTTTACTTCTCCTCTAAGAATTTGGATGCTATACCATTTGAAGCATGTATGTTAAATAATAATCTTACTTCGTTGTCTATTGTGGTTTTTAACAGTGTATAGTTTCCTTCCTTATCTCTTTTGATTAGCTCTATTTCTGCTTTTGCTTTGTCTGAGATTAGGATTGCTACCCCTGCTTTTCTTACATCAATCGAAGCACAATATATTGCTCTCCAACCTTTTACCTTTACCCTGTGTGTATCCCCCCTTTTCAAATGTGTTTGTTTTAAACAACATTGTTGTATTATGGTTTTAATCCATCTGGCTATCCACCTCCATTTTATGAGAGAGTTCATCCTGTTGTCATTCACAGTTATGATTACTATCCGTGTCCTTCCCTCCATTCTCTTTCCTACCATTTATGCTTTTAGTTCTCCTTTCTCTTCCACAATAGAGTTTTAATTTTTGACCACTATCGCTTGCAGTCTTCCCTTCCTTCTTTCAGCTTGCCTCTATTTTACTCCCCTTTACCCTTATTACTTCTTCCTTCCCTTTGAGCCTCTCTTCCTCTTTCTTTCTCCCTTCACCTCAACTGACTGTAGAAATAGTTAGATTTTTATACTTGTTTGTTGCTCCCTCCTTGAACTAAATCAGATGAACCTATATATCAAGGAATACTCATCTACCTCCCCTCTTCCCCTCTAATGTAATATATATATATATATATATATATATATTTTACTTCTTCCTGTGATGGAATTTACCATTTTCTGCTTCCTCCTTATCACATCTCTTGTTACAATCCCTTTGCAAGCTAAAATCATATTTTTATTATCACCTAGTTTACTTTATACCTGTTCCCTCTTTCTATGTTAATCCCGTCTATATCTATGTTAATACCTTCTATATTTCTTAATAGATTAACAAGGACCATCTTCCCTTATAGGGAGGTAACCAGTTTGTCCAAATTGAGTAACAAGTTTTTCTTTTCCCCTGTTTGCTTTTTTTATGCCTTTCTTGGGATCTGTGTTTGAAGGTGGGATTTTCTATTTATTTTTGGCCTTTGTATCAGTAAAGTCTGGAAATTCCTTATTTCATTGAATGTCCATCTCCTTGCCTGAAATGTTATGCTGAATTTTGCTGTGTGAGTGATGCTTGGTTGTAGTTTCAACTCCTTTGCCTTATAGAATATCATATTCCAGTCAGTTGATCTTTTAATATAGAAGCTGCAAGGTCCTGCGTGATCCTTGCTGTACCTCCTTGATATTTGAATGGTTTCTTTCTGATTGCCTATATTATTTTCTCCTTCACTTGATAGTTTCAGAATATGGCAACAATATTTCTTGGGGATTTTAGGTTGAGATCCTTTTTTGGAGGTGAATGGTGGATTCTTTCAATGATTATTTTGCCCTCTGGTCTAGCACTTCATGGCAGTTTTCCTTGATGATTTCTTGAAAGATATTGACCAGGTTCATTTATTATCATGGTTTTCTGGTAGGCCAATAATTCTTAACTTTTGTCTCCTGGATCTATGTTCCAGGTCCATTCTTTTTCCCGTTATATAGTTCACATTTTCTTCTATATTTTCATTCATTAGATTGTATTTGACTGATTCTTGATGCTTCATAGAGTCATTAGTTTCTACTTACCCAGTTCTAATTTTTATCAAATTGTTTTCCTCAGTTAACTTTTGCACCTCTTTTTCCATCTGTCCAATGATTCCTTTTAAGGAATTATTTTCTCCAGTTCGTTTTTGTACTTCCTTTTCCATTTGTTCAATTTTCCTTTTTAAAGAGCTGTTCTCTTCAGTGAATTCTTTTTTTTTTCATACCTTTAAAATCATTTGCCAATTTTTTTCTGTTTCCTTCATCAGCTCTTTTAATAGTGCTCTTTGTGTATGTGAGAAGTTCATAGCCTCTTCTGAAGTTTCAGATGAGAGCACAGTGTCAGTAATGACTACTTTGGTATTCTTGTTTTGGTGCTTGTCCCCATAGAAAAATTCTATGATCTTTTCCTTCTTACTTTGCTCTTCTTACTTATGATGGTGAGGCTTTGTGTGTTGTGATCTCAGGTTCTTTCAGCTAGAAACTAAAGAACCTGGGGCCGAGCTGGCTGGTGGGAGAAAACAAAGGCCTGATGAATTCTGTTTGTGTTTCCCTGGATTAGGATGGGAGCTAGCTTGTTAAGTGTGGGGGAGAGGTGTTCTGTTCACAAGAGCTCTCACCTGAGCTAGAGCAATGGCCAACTCAGGTGTTGGTGATCCAGGGTGCTCTATTGTCCCCTAGAGCACTGAGGCATGCCTGGGCTACTGGTGTTGGTGTTTGTGAGCCTCCACCAGTCCGGGTCTCTGGATATCCTCGTTTTGGTTCACTGAGGTGAGGCTGTCTGGGCCAGCTCCAGCCCTCTGCCATACTAAGAGGAATAGGAGGAATACACCTTAGTGATTTTGCTAGCTTCATATGCTATGAGACTCTTTGCCTGCTTTGCTGATTCCACTGTTCCAGGATTTTTCTGGGGAAATATTTTATGGTTTTTTCAAGGTCAACAAGGGGAGGGGGAGAGAGAATTTACTGATTACTCTGCTGTTTTAGCTCCCAGAAGTTAAAGTAGGTAACATATGGACGTTTAAGCTATAGACTGATGGTCCCAGGAGCAGCTACTGGGCCACTGTGACTCTCATTTGCTTGGCTCTGCTCAACTCCTTCCCTGTGCTGCTATTCTGCCATGTTGCTGCCTCAGACTACCCCAGCACTTTCCTACTCGGCCCTTCTGCTGCAGGGACACACTTCACTTTGTGTTGTATCCTGTATGATCCTCCACCCCAGCAGAACACATCTGTCCCGCCAACATTCCAGTATGTCCTGGGCTGTTAATCTACCACAGTCTGTCTCCTATTGGATTCTGCTTCTCTTTTTAGAAGTATCTGAAGGAGTTTGTCTAAGAGCTTAGGTGAGTAGTTGCTCTCATTCCACCATCTTGGTTCTACCATATGGAGTTTTCTTTGCAAAGATATTAGGATGGTTTGCCATTTCCTTCTCCACCTAACTTTACAGATGATGAAACCAAGGGAAGGAAACAGGGTTAGCCCAGGGTCACACTACTAGTACATGTCTGAGTACCAAATGAATGTGTCAATAAATGGATGGACTAGTGAAGAATCCACATTTATTAAACATTTATTTTGCTTTAGAGACCTAAAAAATGGAGTGAAAATGTCTCTGTTTTCAAAAAAATTATGTCATAAGAAGATTAAGTGCATATCTGGTGAGGAATTTCTGTCTCAGGAATCCAAGTATTGTCAGGGAAGTTATATGGATATTTCCCTTTCCAGTAGTGAGGGTAGCACTGTTCTGATTACTGTGCCCAAAATATTAAATTTAAAGGGGGATTGAAGCAAGGGGTTAAAGTGGCTTCACATTAGATAGCCACATTCCTGTGCTGGCTAGTATCTAATTTCCTTGTAGATGCATGGGTGGGATACAAAGTATTCTATAGGACTGACTGAAATTAAATTACTTCTAACTCATTTTCCAGCATTTCTAATAGCTCAATTTTAAAACAAGCTAAACTACCAGAGTTAAGTGAATTTACTCCATGAGTGAAAGAAAGTAATTTTTGAAGAGTTCAGAGGAAAATATCTTCTGGATGAGAATGAAAAAAATATCAAAATAAATAACAAAATATTCTTTACTTTAAAGGTTATCCCTTTACAATCTTCTTGCCCATTAGAAAATGTGATTTTTTTCCCCAAATTTTTAAAATATAAACACTGCTCTACTGTTGTAGAAAATAATGAGTATGTTTTCATCCTGGGATACCATAATATCCTTTAAGATACATGTAGTTTTTCCCTCTTCACATTTATGAAGGTTGTCTTAGACAAAATAAGTTAAATGTTCTGTCCCAAATTTTCCAAGTCCCCATTTACAAAAATTTCTAACATTTAGACTAAATTTAATATGTTGCCTAACTTTATATTTGTATTCAATTACTTAACTAACTTTTGGCCTTTTTCTGGATAAAACAAAATTTATTTTAATGAAATATATAGATAATAAAATAGTAGATGTTGATGTTGTTTTTTCTCAGTACTCTCAGTTGTGTGTAACTCTATGTGACATCATTTGGAGTTTTCTTGGCAAAGGAACTTCAATGGTTTGCTGTTTCCTTCTGAGATCATTTTACTGCTCAGTAACTGAGGCAAAAGGGGTTAATCAACTCGACCAGGGTCATGCAGCTAGTACTCTGTGAGGCCAGATTTGAATTCAGGAAATGAATGTTCCTGACTTCAAGCCTGGAACTCTATCCACTGAAAAACGCAGCTGTTCCATATATTATAGTATCTATATAAATCTTGGTCGGGATATTGTGGGAAAATAATATTTTTTGAAATGTCCTTCACACTAGAGCTTCTTTTTGAGATGTCTTACACCAAATATCTTGCAGCCGATGACCCTTCTCAATATATACCTTCTCTCAGTTTCACCTTTAGTCCTCAGAGATGTCTATGTGTTATATGTATCCAACCTTTCAAATAGACTCCCCTCTCATTTCTCTGGATAATTTGTAGATGTTTTCTGATGTGTGGCCAATTTTTTTTTTCAGCCTAGTGGAATACAATTGTTGTGAAATGTCAGTATAGTTAGAACTTTTCCACCCATATTCTAAAACCAATGAGAATGATTGATTAGCCATCTTATATCATATTTAACTGGGATAAAATTGAGTAGATCAATAACATTACCATTATTTTTTTTTCTAATTTTTATTTGTATATCTAAGGAAGAGTCAAGTGCTTTTGTTCTTTTTTCTCTATTCATTTCATGCACAAATATATAGAAAGGAATCAGAGAAAAGTATCTAATTGTCCATGGAAGAAAAAAAATTCTCCCTTTTTATGTTTATTCATAGTCATTAATTGAATAATTATTAAGTACCTAATATGTACACAATGATGTCAGCCTCAAGTTACTGTCTTAATGTCACACATTTATTTTAATTTGGAAATTCAATTCTAAACAAAATGATTTAAAATATATTGTTCATAGAATCACTTAATTTCACAATGTGGTATTCCAAATATTCTGCCTTCTAGTCTACTTTGCAATCGTCCCCATTATTTAGGATGTAAACAAAATAATGTAATTTTAAAACTTTCACTAGAGTGTAATGTTTCGTGAATGTTTAATCATTTTAACTGGCAATATTCTTCAACTAATGACACTGTAGGTGATATTGTGTGCAATGACCAGAACATCCACATAACACATAGGGAAATTTCCCTTTGTTGATCAATAATTACACCATTCTTCTATAGCAAATTCATTTAATTTTCATGAAAGTCCCCAGAAGGTGGAAATCTAAGCTGCTTGTGCAGATTCTGTTCAAATTAAGCTAGGACCTTCCATCTAAATACCACTAGAAATAGTAAACAACTTCAGTTCATTTTGCTCTAATAAAGCTTCTACATGATTAAACCACATAATGTAAGCCTAATACTGCAGAAAAGAATCCCCATTTCTATTTAACTGCAGTAACTCTGAAGATTAAGAATAAGTTACTGGAAAGTTAAAAAGGAAAGAAATGAGAATGTACAGGTGTACTGTTATCAGGATTCAGTTTTATTCCTTTACTGATTGTTTATAGAACTAAAATATTCCAAAAAAATAGTCGCTGAAATTAAATTGAGAGATCTGATTATTTAAAGGGAAAGAGGCAGGGGTAGGAATCTTATTCTCCATCGAGACTTCTTTGGAAACTAGACAAGATATGGGATAATCCTGCTGAAATGAGATGTCTGACCACTCTAAGCTGGATGCAGCTCCCACAAAAAAGGCACTTATAAAAAAGAAAATAAGTATGCTCTTCCAGGAGAAAGGACTCCATTTTTAGTACATAGTGATATAATCTTTATGTTTGCAGAACATATAGCTAGAAAGAGAAATAATATGTAAGTAAATATTGGTACCTAGGCAAAATAAAACTCTGCATAATGTCTAAGAAAATACTTCCAAATTGTCTTCATCAATGTCATTTGAATGTGAAGTTATTAAAAGCCTAGCATGTGTATGGCAATGATATATTTAAAGCAGCTGTAAAAATGAATAACACTTGATCCTTGGCATCAAAGAGCCTAAATTATAATCAAGGAGACTTATGCATATCTATATCTGTCTATGTATCTACCCATCTATCTGTCTATTTTTTTTTCAATCTTAGTATTCCAGAAAATATGTTAGACTGTTTGAGGTATATTATTTTAATCTAAGTGTACAAACACACAAACACAAACACAGATAACATGAGCACATACATCTATAAGAGAGAATATGGTGAGTAGTGAAAAATATAGAGTTTCCTTTTATTTTTAACATTTTCCAATTTGCACAATACTTCCCTTATAATATGTCTGTGGGGTGGTAAACAAATTTCTTCTTGATATTATGCCCATTTTTGATGAATAAGCAGGATATAATTGAATATATATTTTCAGGTTCATCTGTCAAAAGTTTCTCAGGAAAGGAAATATTAAAATATTGATATTTTAAATCAAGAAAGACTTTAGAAGGATGAAAAGTAAAAATCCAGCCTTAATTTTACAGCACAATGAAGTGAAAAGATAGCTGACACTAGGATAAAATGACTGCAACTTGGAAAATTATTCTGTATTTCTGGACTTCCTGGGAATCAATCAATAAATATTTATTAAATACAAGCTACCTGTCAGGTCTAGCACTCAATCCATCACATTACCTAGCTACCCCACAATATGTGTAAACAGATAGATAATTCATATATATATATATATATGCATATACATATATACGTACATAAATTATAGATACTTATATAGATATAGATATTGCCAGGCACTATGCTAATCATTGGGGATACAAAAAGTGGCAAAAAACTCTCCCTGTTCTTAAGGATTTTATAATTTAATGAAGAAAATATTGGACTAGATGACTTTCAAGATTCATTCTAATTCCAAAATCTGTGATTCAGTCCTAGTGCACTGTGCTACAATACTATGGTTGAAAAGTAAATCTATTTTTCTCCAAATTAAGAATAACAACTTCCATATTTTATTTTTCTTTTAAGAACTATTTTACATTTAATGAAGCTTGTAAATTATTTTCACTCAGATTCAATGGCAAGAATATGAGAGAACACTGTTTGTATTAACATACTTGAGAAATACAGGTTTCAATTAAAAAAATAACATTCTTTGCACTTTGTGGATAGTATATTAAAAATATTTAGAAGGAAAACAAATTCAGTGTAACTACCTAAGCAGTATCTTGCAGGATAAGTTGTGTAAATCACGAGGTAGACAGAGTTTTGCCTTGTTTTTACTGGAAAAAGAAGATTTTGGTCTAGGTGTCTCCAAGTTCTCTTATAGTTCTGAATGCTGCTGGAGGGTGTCTATCGACTGGCGAACCTGGTGGTTCTCTGATCTGAAGCTTGCCAGTTACCCTGGCTGTGCTAAGGCATGTGGGGTTCCTGGTGTTGATGCTTGGCTGCTCCACCACCCTGGGGGTCATTATCTTTCACTGATTACTTCCTTTTTTGAAGCTTTATCATTCACTTCATTACTCCATCACCTCTAAGAGATGAAATTTTATATTGGTACCATCAGGAAAAAATCATTTCAAAAATTCATTCATTATTAAATACTTAATGTATTTCTTTTTTGTTTATTTCAAAAGATAAAGCCAAAAAACAACAGTAGAGACTTTCTGAGGCTTAAATGGTGGAGGAAACAAAAAATTTCCCTCAATATCCCTTATTGACCTCTGAACACCCAGAAAATATTGCCCCAGGGAAATTTCTAGACAAATAACTTCCAGAAAAATGGAAAGAATCAATGTATTAGCCTGGGTGGTTTAGAAGATGTGTGGGAAAGGAGGAAGGGCAGAACAGTCCAGGACTAATGGCATTCCAGCACTCCAGGGGCAAGCCCGACCTCAGGAAATCAGTGGGAGAAAATGTCCCCCAGGGTGGTGGAGCAGCCAAGCACAAACTACTGGAAACCCACATGCCTCGGCACAGCCAGGGAAACTGTCAGACTTCAGATCAGAGAATCATCATGTTTGCAAGTGGATAGATACCCTCTAGGAGCTAAATTTCCCTGTGCTTTTGTGCAGCTCCAGACAGATAGGTGTCCTCCAGAAGCGATCCCACATGGTTCAGCATGTGAGTTGGCATCCATCAGTAACCAGATCCACCTCAGGAGTTTTCATGTAGCCTCAGGGAAAAACAGAAAAACATACCTATGTAACCTCAGCCCACATTAAGACTATGACCCCAGCACAACATCAGGCAAGCTGCCTCCATCTTAACACACAAAGCCAATGACCAGGCCCCTTACTCCCAACGTGAGAAGTTTGTAACAGTGTCTCCCATGCTCCAGCAGGAGAATTCAAATTTAAAAGTCAGTAATTAGGCAAAGAAGCAGAAACAGACAGACCTTAGATTTGTTTTTCTAGGGAGACAGGGAACATCAAAACCCAAATTCAGCAGAGAACAACATCAATATACCTGTTTGGTATATTGAAACCTCAAAGGAGAATGGGAACTGACCTCAAGCTCAAAATGCCTTCCTTGATGAGATAAAGAAGGATTTTAAAAGAGGAATGAAAGAAGAAAAGTTGTGAAAAGAAGTGAGAGGTATTGAAGAGAGTCAACAGCTTTGAAAGGGATGGACAAAAAGTAACTGCATAAAATAATTCCTTTAAAAATACAGTTGGCCAAATGGGGGGAAAAAGCCCACTGAAGAAAACAACTCCTAAAGACCTAGAGTGTGTCAAATGGAAAAGGAGATGCAAAAGCAAACTGAAGAAAATAATTTGTTAAAAATTAGAGCTGGGAAAGTGGAGAATAATGACGCAATGACACATCAATAATCAGTTCAAAATAATCAAAAGAATGAAAAAATAGAAGAAAATGCAAAATACCTCATGGGAAAAGACAAACAAATGCAGGAGAGATA
Source organism: Bettongia penicillata ogilbyi (assembly GCA_023548195.1). Lineage (NCBI taxonomy): Eukaryota > Metazoa > Chordata > Mammalia > Diprotodontia > Potoroidae > Bettongia > Bettongia penicillata. The sequence continues at coordinate 98,296 of JAJHZJ010000350.1, read as the reverse complement.
ATTTAAGAATTATTGCTCTACTGGAAGCCATGATGAAAAAATAATCTAGGCAGCATTTTTCATGAAAACTGCCCTGAGGTCCTAGCTCCAGAGGGTAAAAAATCATCAAAAATATTCAAAGATCATCTACTGAAAGAGATACCAAAATGAAAATGCCAAGGAATATTGTAGCCAAATTCCAGTATTATCAGATCAAGGAGAAAATACTACAAGCAACCATAAAGAAATAAATATGGAACCACAATCAGAATTGTGCAAGATCTGGCAGCTTCTACATTAAAAAATCACGGGATTTGAAATATGATATTCTGTAAGGCAAAGGAGCTTGGATTACAATCAAGGATCAAGGAACCAGTAAAACTGCTCAAAATCCCTAAGCAGAGGAGGTGGGAATTCAATGAAATAAGGGACTTCCAAACTTTCCTAATAAAAAGATCAAGACTCAATAGAAAAATCTGATATTTAAATGCAAGGCACAAGAGAAGTATAAAAGGTAAACATGTAAAAAAATCCCATCTGTGATAAAATAAGTTTAAACTATTTACATCCCCTTATGGGAAAATGATACTCATAACTCTTAAGAACTTTATCTTTATTATAACATTTAGAAAAAGGTATACATAGACAGAGAATGTTGACATGAGTTGACCTTGATGTGATGAAAAAAAAAAAAAAGGACCAAAAAACCCCACAAAGATCTCCTTGAAGACGAGAAAAGGAGTCAGAAAAGGGTAAAACACAGTATATGAAGATGAACAAAGAGCTATTATAGTAGAAGGAAAGAAGGAGAAGATGGCGGTGTAGAAAGATTCACATATGCTAGCTCTGAACCCACAGCCCATAAAATACCTGTAAAGAAGAACTCCCAACAAATTCTGGAGCAGCAGAAGGCACAGAACAATGGAGTGTAGGAGATTTCTGTTCCAGAGAACCCTGAAAAACTGACACCAAAGATCCGTCACGCACCTGACTCAGAGCAGAGCCCAGTCCTGCCTTGGCCACAAAGCACCTAGAGGAGCAGATCCGAACAGGCTTCAGGGACAGAATCTCCAGCAGCCTCGCAAGTCCCTCCACCCACAAGTACAAAGGTCAAGGAGAGAGTCTTCATAGTTGGCCGAGAGAGGGGAGCAGGTGTCTCCATAACTCAGGCCCCCTCGGGAGGCATCAGTGGGAGCAGCAGGGCACATGAGTTCCCAAAGCAGACAGGAGATTGGATCCATTGTTGAAGGTCTCCCCATAAACCCCGTGAGGGAATTGAGCCCCTGGTGGCCACCCTGCCCCCACCTACCAGCTGAACTTAATCTCACACTGAATAGAAGCCCTGCCCCCGCAAAAGCCCTGAGGCTGGGAAGTAGCATTTGAATCTTAGACCCCAAGCTCTAGCTGGGCAGATCTGGAGGCAAGATGGGTGTGGAGAAGAATCTCAGAAGTCAAGTAACTGGCTGGGAAAATGCCCAGAAAAGGCGAAAAAAAATAAGACTATAGAAGGTTACTTTATTAGTGAACAGATATCTCCTCCCATCCTTTCAGTTGAGGAAGAACAATGCTTACCATCAGGGAAAGACTTAGAAGTCAAGGCTTCTGTATCTCAAACATCCAAAATAAATATTCCGTGGGCTCAGGCAATGGAAGAGCTCAAAAAGGATGTTGAAAATGAAGTTAGAGAAACGGAGGAAAAACTGAGAAGAGAAATGAGAGAGATGCAAGAAAAACATGAAAATCAGGTCAACACATTGCTAAAGGAGACCCAAAAAAATGCTGAAAAAAATAACACCTTGAAAAATAGGCTAACTCAATTGGCAAAAGAGCTTCAAAAAGCCAATGAGGAGACGAAAGCTTTAAAAGGCAGAGTTAGCCAAATAGAAAAGGAGGTTCAAAAGCTCATTGAAAAAAGTAGTTCTTTCAAAATTAGAATGGAACAGATGGAGGCTAATGACTTTATGAGAAACCAGGAAATCATAAAACAAAATCAAAAGAATGAAAAAAATGGAAGAAAATGTGAAGTATCTCATTGGAAAAACAATTGACCTGGAAAATAGATCCAGGAGAGACAATTTAAAAATTATGGGACTACCTGAAAGCCATGATCAAAAAAATTGCCTAGACATCATCTTGCATGAATTATCAAGGAAAATTGCACTGATATTCCAGAACCAGAGGGCAAAATAAGTATTCAAGGAATCCACCAATCACTGCCTGAAAGAGATCCAAAAAGAGAAACTCCTAGGAACATTGTGGCTAAATTCCAGAATTCCCAGGTCAAGGAGAAAATAGTGCAAACAGCTAGAAAGAAACAATTCAAGTATTGTGGAAATACAATCAGGATAACACAAGATCTAGCAACTTCTACATTAATGGATAAAATCACGTGGAATATGATATTGCAGAAGTCAAAGGAACTAGGACTAAAACCAAGAATCACCTACCCAGAAAAACTGAGTATAATACTTCAGGGGGAAAAAATGGTCTTTCAATGAAATAGAGGAATTTCAAGCATTCTTGATGAAAAGACCAGAGCTGAAAAGAAAATTTGACTTTCAAATACAAGAATGAAGAGAAGCATGAAAAGTTAAACAGCAAAGAGTAGTCATAAGGGACTTACTAAAGTTGAACTGTTTACATTCTTACATGGAAAGACAATACTTGTAACTCTTAAAACATTTCAGTATCTGGGTAGTTGGTGGGATTACATACACACACACACACACACACACACACACACACACACAAACCTCTACACATCTGCATGCACACAGAGACAGAGCACAGAGTGAATTGAATAGGATGTGATCATATCTTTAAAAAAATGAAGTTAAGTGGTGAGGGAGAAATGTTTTGGGAGGAGAGAGGGAGAAATGGAATGGGGCAAATTATCTCTCATAGAAGAGGCAAGCAGGAGACTTTTTAATGGAGGGAAAAAGAGGAGAGCTGAGAGAAAAAACAAGAAGTCTACTCTCATCACTTTCGACTAAAGGAAGGAATAAAATGCACTCTCATTTTGGTATGAAAACTTATTTTACAATACAGGAAAGTAGTGGGGAAGGGAATAAGCAGGGTGGGTGGATGATGGAAGGGAGGGCAATGGAAGGAGGGAACAATTTGAAATCTACACTCTTGGGGAGGGACAGGATCAAAAGAGAGAGGAGAAGCAATGGGAGGCAGGATAGGAGGGAGGGAACTATAGTTAGTCTTACGCAACATGACTATTATGGAAGTCATCTTCAAAACTACCCAGATATGGCCTATATTGAATTGCCTGCCTTTCTAAAGGAAATGGGTAGCGAGGGAGGGATGGGGAGAAGTTGGAACTCAAAGTTTTAGGAACAACTGTTGAGTATTGTTCTTGCTACTTGGAAATAAGTAATACAGGTAATGGGGAATAGAAAGTTATCTGGCACTAGAGAAAGAAAGAGAAGATTGGGACAAGGGAAGGGAGGGATGATAGATGAGAGGGCAGATTGGTGATAAGAGAAATTAGAATGTTCGGTGTATTGGGGTGGGGGAGGGGAGAAATGGGGAGAAAATTTGGAACCCAAAATTTTGTGCAAATGAATGTAAAAAGTAGTAAATGAACTTTTTATAAAAAAAGAAGGAAAGAAGGAATGGAGGTGTTATAAAACAATAATGATTAACACTAAGAAATGAATGCATAACGGAAAAGTTTCAGTGATTAGTGGGAGAGGTTTTATTTTGAGAGAGGGAGAGGAAATTCTTTCTGTTAATTTTACAATTTATTACTCTGGTGTCCAGTTAGTCTCTTTTTCACACAGTTGTTCATTCATGTTGCGTTTTCGTTTCTATGCTTTTTATTGGCTATTACTGATGCCTGAATGTATCTGAACACAGAGGTTTTTACACACATTTTAGCCATTAAAGAAAATAATAAGCCATATATAGTTTCCTCTTACTTCCCAGCATAAAAGGGTTTATCTCTAACACAGATAATGCATTTAAAGTCAATTTAAATATTTTTCTTTAGACCAAAAGAACTTTTTTGTTCTGTTTTATTTTACCATCTCTTTAAGCACTAATATTTCTCCATATGATTGAGATGTTCCTTATCAAAGCACAAAACTTTATAAAGGGTAGCTATACCTCTTCATTAATCTACTTCATTAACTAATAGAATTGGTGCCTATTTCTTTCACTTCTGCCTGTACCTTGACTATAGTCTTTGACTGAAGTGCTCTTTTCATAACCACATGCTACTCTGTATACCATCCGTAAGAGACTGTTACTCTTGATAAACCTATCACTGAAGGAAAAGGCTATGTTTCCTCATGTTGTGATTATAACACATATATCTCTTTATAGAAAGCTTTTCTTCTCAGGTAGTTTGATGGAGTAAGTTATCAGTTGTCTAGGTTAATATCTCTTCTTTTGTTTTTTTTTTTTTAACTTTTCTTTGAATTCTTTCCTCTCTTAGTCACTCAATTCACATCTCATTTGATATATAATCAAACCTCATTTTTTCTTAGTTCTTTTCTTTTCTATAACTATACTTATGTCAAAATTTCTAAAAATAGAATTAGAATTGTGAATTCATTTTGGTTGAGTACTGTTAATGAGATATTCAGTTCTATAAATGCATATCAACAATGGTTCTGCAATTTATATTCTTAGATGGCTGTGGGGGACAATGAGAGTTAGTGATTTATACAAGGTGACACAGCCAGTTTTTATAAAATGGTTTGTTTGAAATCATTTTTTCTCACTCTGAGACTAGATCTCTGTCCACCAAACAGCTACATACAATATCTATTTGATGATGTTTTTGATATTATTTTATGTTTATTTTAAGCAAGGCTCACTCTGCTCCTTGTTCAAGCAATCTCAATCAATGGCATCTTCTCCACCAGATTATCCCCTCTGTCATCTCCATTCTTGGAGATATTTTCAATCTTTCCCTATTTACTTGCTCATTTCCTATTGTCTACAAGTATATGGTTGTCTCACCTAGCCTTAAGGAAAACATAAAGCAAAAATCTGCCCTCATTTTATCCTTCCATTTTCTTTATCACTTTGTATTTCTTCTGTCCTTCACAGAAAAAAAAAAAACTACTTTAAATACCATATACAACAAGCATATCTATTTCTTTTCTCCTTGCTTTCTTCTTACTATCTACTTACCTTCAGAACTTATTATTCCATTGCATCTGCTTACTCCAGAGTCAACAATGATCTCTTATTTGCCAAATCCAATGACCTCTTCTCTAGTCTCATCAATTTTTCTGCAACCTCTGCCACTGATGATCACTCTCATTTTTGATATTTTTTTCTGAAATCTACCTTTCCTGGTGCCATCTCTCTATTCACCTCCAAATTCACATGTCCAACATGTGTATTATGTAAGTGCGCACATACACACATAAACACACATATATGTATTTAAGGTTATATATGTATATGTGTGTATATATATGTATGCATGTTTGTATATGTACATACATGCATATTCATGTACATATGCATATGTGGGTATATAAGTAAGTACATAAATATATATGTATATATGTATTTGATGATATATTTACATGTACATATGTACATCAACATTTTTTAACCTGCATGTGTACACATAGCACATATATATATATATTTGCAGATATATGCATATAAACACATACATTCATATAGCATATATTTGCTTGCATATACACATGTATACATCTTCATTTATGTGCATACATATGTATGCATAAATATATGTGTTGTATGTTATATGTGTGTTTCTGTTTGTATACATATATACATATATGTTTGTGTGTATGTTTCAATTGAAGTAGACATATCACTATTTGTCTGATTAGTGTGACCACAGCTAGAAGTGGAAGGCATAAGAATTCGTGGCACAACCAATAAGTGCATTAACTTACCCACAGACTAAGAATGTTTTGAGATGTTATAGGGGCTATGATGAAGGGCATAACACTTAAAAAGAAATGAAAGTTATCATAGATTTTTCAGTTCTCCTTCTACTGATAGAAATGTGATAACAATTGGGGGGATATTAATAAATATGAATTTTGGTGATATATGATTTGTTGGAAGACATCCAAGGTAGGCAATTTGGGGATAAGATACAGTTAGCTAAATTGTATTCTTGGCATAAAACATAAAGCTACTGCAAACTTTATAGTAAACATTTTACCTTTAATTACTTTTAACCACTTCACCATGATTAAATTCATTGTCAAAGTTATAAAGGCCACTTTGGGAAACCATGTTCATTTCATGCTCACCAAGATCTTAATTAAGTCTGGTTAAAGGAAAAAATACAATCCTCTATGCATCATTACTTCAGCCCTACTTATTTTCTTAATTATGTAACTGCTTCATAAAAACCACAAAACCACAGAACTTAGAAATGCCAGTTAATGTGATTATCAAATTACCTTATTGTCATATTTTAGAAAACCTGTCTGTTCCAGTGGTTATGTTTCTTATACTACAATTATTTCAAACATATCTTGATTTCTAAAATTATTTTAAGTCTGATTCAAGACTCTTTGCCTTACAAGGTATAGGTAATATAAATTTCTTCAATGTTTTATGCACAATGTTGATGTAAAATGGAGGTTACTAGAGAAATATTGTTAAAAAAGTCAAAGACAAGAATTTGGCATTTAAATTGAATTTACACTAGTCATGCTAGTATTAAGTGTAAGGGAAGAAATTTGAATAAGACCTTCCTTCTTCAGAATTAATATCCTTACCATTACACTAAGATGTTGAGAAACTTTTATGCAAGCTATTTAGGTGTCTATATCAAGCAGGTGTAAAAGTTGGTATGTCCTTTGCTTGCTTCAAATTATTTTTGACAACATTATTGGGAGTAAATGTATTAACTAAAGATGATGAATTGCATTTTATTTTAAACTTATATTTTGTAATTAAGCAAATGCTGTGTAAGATGCTCCCCCCTGCATAATTAGATAAGAATTTGTGTTCACTTTGGCAACAACCTATGTGTATATCCCAAGTCTGGAAAAGGATTGATAAATATTCACAAATGATTTTAGGAAACAAGTTGAATAGGTAGTTTCCTTCTGTCATGAGTTTAGGGCACCAAGCAGAATTTAGTTATAATCCAGTCAAAGTCATAAACAAACCAAGAAAACAAACAAAAAAATGAACCCTAGACAATTGCTTACTCCTCCAGTTTGGCATTTACATTCTCACTACTAAGAAATTTGAAGATCCAATAATTATTTGAAATCAGTGCTGATTGACAAGAATTTTCTAAATTCTTACCTTGGAAAAGAGACAACTATTTCTGCCTGGATAAAGAGAACTTTGTGGTAAGTTCAGTTCAAGACAAGCTTCCTAGATCCTTTAGGAATCAGTGTAACTCTGTCCTCATATAAGTTTTTATTATTAAATAAATAATTCGATTCTGTGAATTAGTAAAGATTGATTTCATGTGCTGCTGAGTATAAGCATGATTTGGTGGTTCTGTTCCACTAAACCATATGTGTGATGACAAATTAGTTCGTCATGCACAAACTGAACTGGTAAGTTGAAAAGTAATAAAGAAACAAAATTTTATTCCAAAGAGGGCAATTAATATATGAACTTGCAAGAGAACTAGTTGAAGAGAGCATGAATTCCCTTGATCTCTTTGCAGCTATGTTGTTTGAAGAATAATGATAACTGAACTGTCTGTGTCATGGAGTGAACCAAAGGTAAATGCTTTGCAAACCATATAATTCCACAAAAATCGGGATATCATCATTGCTTACTTAAACCAACAAGAGATTTTTTTTTCACTGAAACATCATTACAGATTACAAGGCAGTTAAACTAATTGCTATATAGGTGCCACACGGTCATAATTAAATAACCATTTGTGTACAGTTTAGTAACAATCTATGAGTCTAAACCAAATTTGGTAAAGGATTGATAAGCTTATGAGGTATGTATTTTAAAGTTGAAAGTAAATGTAACCATATGAATGAAACCTACACTTATACCCAAGAGGAAGTGGAAATAAGGTGCAGAAAAATTGACCAGAATGAAAGAATTTTCAAATGTTTAAGCGAATAGAATGACTTCAACTTAGTCAAAACATTGTGTTCTTATTTCTTGTTGGAGTTGGTATAAAGGTAGATGATTAAATTCAGTTTATTTAAATAAGAGTTGCAGATTTGTATTCTTAACGTTGGGTAAAATGTCCATAGGAGTCTCATCCATGTGGGCAAGATATAATATAATGATTAGCAATTTTTTTGTTATTCAAGTTCAGAACCTTCCTGCCATGTCCTATCTAGATCATGTAACAGAATATACCCTCCAGAGTCGCATAATGATTATGTATAACAGTCCTTTACACAAGTGAAAATGCCAGAGCTATTTAACAAGAGATTTTAGCATACATATAATTATTTCAGTAGAGGAAAATAACCATTAATGTTCAATCTTCTTTTTAGATATCTTACATGTTGTTTATATGTTTTTGTACTGTTCAGTTCAAAATTGCATTTTAATAATGTTATTGACTCTAGAACACATTTTGTACAATTCCATGAAATCCAAACTTGTCCAGAAGAGAACTACTTGCAAACATGAATCTTCTTTGTAAATAATATAGAAATCCATTAAATCATAAATAGATAGTAGTACTAGGATGGAGTGAGGAGAAAAGTAGTTAAGTCTACCCATATTAGCTCCATTAGAATTGTGGCCCTGGTAAGAATAAGTAGTATATTTATGTTGCTGTACGAGATGGAGATTCGCATTTATAGAATTCTAACCCAGGACTAGCTTATTGATTGAGCCTGTGTCTAAAAGAGAGGAGAATAGTGATGAGAAGCAACAATTCTAGTTACTCTAGAGGTCATCTTAGTGGCATGGGACATTCAATATGCATTGCTACCATAAATGTGGGCCATGAAGATGGGTTTTAGTAGACTACATCAAGTTGTTCAGCCATACTATATAGCTAATTTATCTGATGTCTTAGAAAAATGACCTGAGGTCTAAAGAATGTGTATAAGGTTTCTGATTCATTCTGTTTTTATTGATTTTTGAAAAGTAGTCAAGATAATTAACATAAATGAAAGATAGTATAGGATAAACTTGATTTTTTAGGCCAAATAATATAATAATTTCTTCTGGTTAAATAGATTCCATTTCAGAAGTGCAAAGTAGTTTAAAACAGAGAAGCTAGTGCAAGAAATGGAGACTGAAAAACCAAAAATAATTAAAGCTATTTACAATAATAAAACAGGCAGAAGAAGACGTATGTTGTTCTTCAGAAATTTTCTTTTATTTCTTCTAAATCAAGTTAAACTAAAAGCGATGGAAAATATAAGTTTTGTGTAATTGTTTCTTAGCAACAAAACACTATTCTCATTAAGTCTTCCCAGGTTTATTCAGAACAGGAAAAATTCAGGACTTGCTTTATTCATTAAAAGGGTAAACAATGCTAGAGAGGAAACTGAGAGGAAAGTATAAAATCATAAAGAGAATATTTAGTCTAAATGTGGTTCGGGGAGCCAATATAGTAAACTGATCGGTAGTTGCTGTCTCCCTACCATTATTGGCCTTGATAAGCCCAGTGAACATATCCCTAGGAAAAATCACTGAAACAGTGGGAGCAGCTAAAGTGGTAGATAGACTCAGCCCGTGAGGCTAGGAAAAACGCTAAGGAGGGTCCCTCTTGTTGTGACTGAAGGGGAACAGTGCAGGACCAGAACTGTTCCAAACAGCCCCACCTCAGAAATGAGGAGAATATCCAGAGGCCCAGGGGGATGGAGCCTACAATTGGAAATATCAGGACCCCAGGTGTGCCTTAGTACCCCAGGAGAATCAGGAAGACACTAGCGCACTGGAATCAGAAGCTGCTGAATTTACCTATGCTCTAGCTCAGCATTGGAGACCTCCTGCACCAGACCACTCCCTCCTCCACACTTAACAAGATAGCTCCAGGGTAAATGCATGGAAAACCAAAAAAGATGTCACCTCACCTCTGCTTTCCAACACCAACCAGCTCAGCATCAGGTAAGTTGCATCATTTTACCTTCTAATTGAATGAATCAGAGGGCATAACACACAAAGCCTCAAGTTTTAGACACAAGAACTCTGAGACAGAGGTCGATGAGTCTGAGATACAGAAATCTACTTTAAAAGTCAGGAAAAGGATGACTATTATGAGTAAGAAGCAAAGCAGGAAAGACCATAGAATTGTTCTGTGGGGACAAGGATCAAAACAGAAATACCAAAGAGGTCAACATTGAGAATGTACTCCCATCTGAAACTTTAGAAGGGGATATAAACTGGTCTGATTCTTAGAAAAGCTCAGGAAGATTTTTAAAAGTCAAATTAGAGAAATAGAAGAAAAACTGATGAATGACTTTAAAAATACAAAAAAAAAAAGAAATACAGAAGAATTGAAAAGGACAATTGGACAAATGGAAAAGGAAGTACAAAATGTAAATGGAGAAAACAACTCCTTAAAAGGAACAATTGGACAGATTGAAAAGGAGATTCAAAAGTAAACTGAATAAAATAATTTGATAAAAACTAGAATCAGACAGGTAGAAATTAATGAATCTATGAGACATCAAGAATCAACCAAATAGAATCTAAGGAATGAAAAGTTAGAATAAAATGTAAAATATCTAATTGGAGAAACAACTTCCCTGGCAAAAAGATGCAGGAGAGAAAATCTAAGAATTATTAGTCTACTATAAAACCATGATGAGAAGAAGAACATGGACAATATGATCCAAGATGTCATCAAGGAAAATTGCCCAGAAGTCTAGATCCAGAAAATCATGGAAAGAATCAACTGTTCACCAGCTGAAAGAGACCCCCAAACTAAAACCACCAAGGAATATCGTTATTTTCCAGAACTATCAAATGAAGGAGAAAATATTGTAGGCACTCAGAAAAAAACAATTCATATACAGTCAGGATGACACAAGACCTTGAAGCTTCTACATTAAAAGATCAAAGCTATTGGAATATAATATTCCATAAGCAAAGAAGCTGGGACTACAAATAAGAATTAATTACCCAGAAAAGTGAGCATAATATTTCAGTACAGGAGATGGACATTCAAAGAAATAAGTGATTTCCAGACTTTCCTTAGGAAAAGACAACAACTCAATAGAAAATTTGATCTTCAAATGCAGATATCAAGAGAGGCATAAAAAGGTAAACAGAAAAAAGTACTTGTTACTCAATATGAGCAAATTATTTATATGTCTATAAGGGAAGATGCTACTTGTTAATCTTGAGAATTGCACTTCATTATGATACATAAAACAGATATGCATACATAGAGGGTGTGCATGCAAATTAAAGGATGGGATGATAACACGTGATTTAAGGGTGTGAAGGGATTGAAATGGGAGATGGGAAGAAGAGGAGGCAGAAAAAAACAAATTCTATCACAGGGAGAGACACAAAAATGTGTTACAGTACAGGGAAAGAGGGGAGCGAGATAAGCATTGTTTGAGAGGTAATCTCATCTGATTAGATTCAAGTAGGGTGCAAAAAAATCAGTTAAATATAGAAATAAAACTAGCTCTACAGGCCATCGAAGGTAAAATTGGAAAGAACAGGGAGGGAAGAAGTAGCCAACGATAAAGGGATTAAAAGGGAGGGGGACTGAAAGAAGGAAAAGAAGACTGAGGGAGGTGGTGGTGAAAAATTAAAACTCTATTATGGAGGGGAAGGGAGAAGGGAAAACTAAAACATAAACAAGGGGAAAAGGGATAAAGGGAAAGACACTTATAGTAATCATAACTGTGAATATGAATGGGATAAACTCTCCCAAAAAAGGAGAATTTTTATAGCAGATAATGATTAGCAGAATAGATAGCAGAATGGATTATGAACCATAATCCAACAATAACTTGTTTACAAAAAATACATTTGAAATGGGGGCATACACACAAGGTAAAGGTAAAAGAGAATCAGAATAGTTTGTGCTTCAGTTGATGCAAAAAAAGAAGGCATATTAATTCTAATTTCAGACAAAGAAAAAACATAAATAGATGTAATCAAAAGAGATAAGAAAGAACTGTATCCTGCTAAAGGGCACCATAGAGAAAGAAGCAATTTCATTACTAAACATATATGTTGGAGAGGGGGAGGAGCCAAGATGGTGGAGTAGAAAGACTCACCCAAGCTAGCTCCGAATCCACAGCCCATAAATTTTCTGTAAAAAGAACTCCCCACAAATTCTGGATCAGTGCAAGCCTCGCAGAAGCATAATGGAAGAGATTTCCCTTCCAGAGAGCCCTGGAAAGCTGTCCCCGGAGGTCCCTCGTGCACTGGACAATGGAGCCCACCCCTGCACTGCCCTGGCCGCCTGGACCCAGAGGAGCAGATCCGAACAGGTTTCAGGGATGAAACCTCCGGTGATCACAAAAGTCACTCCACCCACAGGAGCTCCAGGTCAGTGAGAGAGACTTCTGGGTTGGCCAAGAGGAGAGCAGGGTATCTCCATGACTTGGGCCCTCTTGGGAGGCAGCTGCACAGGGAGCAGCAGAGGCAGCGGCAGCCTGGAACTCCTGGAGCAGCAGGCAGGATTTCAGGGCCATTACCGAAGGTCTCTGCATAAGGCCCCTGAGGGAACTGAGCCTGGGAGGCAGCCCTGCCCCCACCCCAGCACCAGAACTTAAGCTCACATTGAATAGGAGCCACACCCACTGCTGAAAGCCCTGAGGCTGGAGGACAGCATTTGAATCTCAGACCCCAAGCACTAGCTTGTCAGATCTAGGTGGGGGTGCAGAGGAATCTCAGAAGTCAAGTAATTGGCTGGGAAAATGCCCAGAAAAGGAAAGAAAAATGAAAACATAGAAAGCTACTTTCTTGGGGGACAGATGTTCCCACCTATCATTTCTGATGATGAGGAACAATTCCTACCATCAGGGAAAGACGTGAAGGTTGGGGCCTCTGTATCCCAGACATCCCAGGTGAATGTTCAGTGGGCTCAGGCCATGGAAGAGCTCAAAAAGAATTTTGAAAATCAAGTTAGACAGCTGGAGGAAAAAGTGGGAAGAGAAATGAGAGAGATGCAAGAAAAGCATGAAAAACGGGTCAATACCTTGGTAAAGGAGACCTAATAAAATGCTGAAGAAAATAACACCTTAAAAAATAGGCTCACTCAATTGGAAAAAGAGGTTCAAAAAGCCAGTGAGGAGAAGAATGCTTTCAAAAGCAGAATTAGCCAAATGGAAAAAGAGGTTCAAAAGCTCACTGAAGTAAATAGATCTCTCAAAATTAGAATGGAACTGATGGAGACTAATGACTTTCTGAGAAACCAAGACATCACAAAACAAAACCAAAAGAATGAAAAAAATGGAAGAGAATGTGAAATATCTCATGGGAAAAAAAACTGACCTGGAAAATAGATCCAGGAGAGACAATTTAAAAATTATGGGACTACCTGAAAATCATGATCAAAATAGAGCCTAGACATCATCTTCCATGAAATTATCAAGGAAAACTGCCCTGACATTCTACAACCAGAGGGCAAAATAAGCATTGAAGGAATCCATCAATTACCTCCTGAAAGAGATCCATAAAGAGAAACTCCTAGGAACATTGTGGCCAAATTCCAGAATTCCCAGCTCAAGGAGAAAATATTGCAAGCAGATAAAAAGAAACAATTCCAGTATTGTGGAAATACAATCAGGATAACACAAGATCTAGCAGCTTCTACATTAAGGGAACGAAGGGCGTGGAATATGATATTGCAGAAGTCAAAGGAACTAGGACTCAAACCAAGAATCACCTACCCAGCAAAACTGAGTATAATACTTCAGGGGAAAATATGGTCTTTCAATGAAACAGAGGACTTTCAAACATTCTTGATGAAAAGACCAGAGCTGAAAAGAAAATTTGACTTTCAAACACAAGAATGAGAAGAAGCATGAAAAAGTAAACAGGAAAGAGAAGTCATAAGGGAATTGCCAAAGGTGAACAGTTTACATTCCTACATGGAAAGACCATATTTGTAACTCTTAAAACTTTTCAGTATCTGGGTAGTTGGTGGGACCACACACATGTGCAAGCACACACATGCACATATGCATGTGTGCACATGCACACACATACATACATGCATGCACATACAGAGAGAGAGAGAGCACAGAGTGAATTGAATAGGATGGGACCATAGCTTAAAAGAAATTATGGTAAATGGTGAGAGAGAAATGTAGTGGGAGGAGAGAGGGTGAAATGGAATGGGGTAAATTATATCTCATTCAAGAGGCAAGCAGGAGACTTTTTAGTAGAGAGAAAAAGAGGAGAGCTGAGAAAAAAAAAACATGAAGTTTACCCTCATCACAATCGACTAAAGGAAGGAATAAAATGCACACTCATTTTGGTATGAAAACCTATCTTACAATACAGGAAAGTGGGGGAGGAGATAAGCAGGGTAGGGGCAATGATGGATGGGAGGGCAGTGGGAGGAAGGAACAATTTGAAGTCAACACTCGGGGAGGGACAGGATCAAAAGACAGAATAGAAACAATGGGGGGCAGGATAGGATGGAGGGAAATCCAGTTAGTCTTACACAACATGACTATTATGGAAGTCATTTGCAAAACTACACAGATATGGCCTATGTTGAATTGTCTGCCTTCTCAAAGGGAATGGGTGGGGAAGGAGGTATGGGGAGAATTTGGAACTCAAAGTTTTAGGAACAACTGTCGAGTATTGTTGTTGCTACTTGGAAATAAGAAATGCACTTAATGGGGAATAGAAAGTCATCTGGCCCTACAGGACAAAAGAGAAGATGGGGACAAGAGAAGGGAGGGATGATAGAAGAGAGGGCAGATGGGTGATAGGAAAAATTAGAATGCTCGATGTATTGAGCTGGGGGGAGGGGATAAATGGGGAGAAAATTTGGAACCCAAAATTTTGTGAAAATGAATGTAAAAAGTTAAATACATAAATTTATATTAAAAAGTCATATATGTTCCAACTGGTATACCATCCAGATTCTTTTAAGTAAAGGGAGTTACTGGAGGGAATAGAAAGCAAAACAACACTAGTGGGGGATCTAAATCTCCCCTTATTGAACTTGATAACTCTAATCTCAGAACAAACAAGAAAGAAGTTAAGGAGGTGAATAAAACTCTGGGTAAGTTAGGTGTGATGGATCACTGGACAAAACTGGAGATAAGAAGGAATATACCATTTTCTCAGCTGTAGATGGTATATAGAGTAAAATTAACCATTGGACTCGACCATAAAAAAAAAAAAAAACAAAAAACAAAAAAACTTCACAATTCAGTGCAGAAAAGTAGAGATAGTAAATACATCCTCAGATAATAATGCACTAAAAATTTTATGTGATAAAAGGCCATCAAAAAATGAACCAAAAGTAAATTGGAAACTAAATAATCTAATCCAAAAGAAAGAGTAAGTTAAACAACAAATTATGGAAACAATTAACAACTTCATTCAAGAGAATGCCAATAATGAGACAATCTGCCAAGTCTTATGGATACTGTGAAAGCATTTTTTACGGGATATTTTATATCTTTGAATGTCCAAATTGACAAAACAAAGAGAGAAGAGATTGATAAATTGGGAATGCAGTTGAAAAAAGTAGAAAAAGGACAAATCGAAATTCACCAAGTAAATAGAAAATTAGAAATACTGAAAAACAAAGGAGAAATTAATAAACTTGAAATTAAGAAACCTGTTGAACTAATAAATAAACTAAGCATTAACTTTTTTTGAAAAAAACAATAAAATTGATAAAACTTTGGTCAATTTGATTTAAAAAAAGAAAGAAGTAAATCAAATTACTGACATTCAAAATTTAAACCCTGGACTCACCTCCAATGAAGAAGAAATTACAACAATAATTGGAAATTACTTTGCCCACTTGTATGCCCATAAATTCAACAATCTAAATGAGATGGATAATTATATATATATATATATATATATATATATATATATATATATATATATATATATAATTATATATATATATATATATATATATATATATATTTCTCCCAGATTAGGAGAAGAGCAAGTTGAAGTTGAATACTTAAACCACCCCATTTCAGAAAAGGAAATTGAACACATCATCAAGGAACTCCCTAGGCAAAATTCTCCAGGGCCAGATGGATTTACAAATGAATTCTATTAAACATTTAAAGAAAGTTAATTCCAAAAATATATAGAGTACTTGGGTAAATTGGGGAAGAAGGAGTCTTACCAAATCTTTTTCATGATTCAAATATGGTTCTGATACCTAAACCAGGAAGAACCAAAACAGAAAGAAAATCTCAGATCAATTTTTTTTTTTTTAATGAATGTAGACACAAAAATTTTAAATAAGATGTTAGCAAAAAGAATCCAGCAAGTAATCATGGCAATAATACGTTATAATCAGGTAGAATTTATTCCAACAATGGGGAGCAGGGTTAATATTAGAAAAACTATTAGCATTATTGATTATATTCACAACAAAAGTTACAAAAAACACATGATTATCTCAATTGATGCAGAAAAACTTTTGACAAAACACAACTCACATTCTTATTGAAAGCACTGGAAATCATAGGAATAAGTGAAACCTTCCATAAAATAATAAGAGGTATCTACCATCAGCAAACATTATATGCAATGGTTATAATCTATATGCATTTCCAATAAGACCAGGGTTGAAATAAGAATGTCCATTATCACCACTGTTACACAATATGGTTTTAGAAATGCTAGATGTAGCAGTAAGAAAAGAAAAAAAAATTGAAAGAATTAGAATGGGCAAAGAACAATCTAAGTTTATCTCTCTTGGGAGATGATACAATGATATTCTTACAGAATTCCAGAGAATCAAGTAAAAAGCTACTTGAAATAATAAACAACTTTGGCAAAGTAGCAGCTTACAAAATAAACCCATATAAATCAATCTGCATTTCCATATGCTACTAATAAAGCCTAAGAGCAAGGGATAGAAGGAGAAATCCCATTTAAAGCTATGGTAACTACTTTCAAATATCTCAGAGTCTATCTGACAGAACAAACCCAAGAACTATATGAACACAATTACAGAATAGTTTTTTCATAATTAAAGTCAGATCTAAGTATGTGGAAAAACATCACTGCTCATGGGTAGCCTGGGCTAATATAATAGAAATGAGAATTCTATCTAAATTAATTTACTTATCGAATGTCACACCAATCAAACTATCAGATAATTACTTTCTAGAGCTAGATAAAATAATTTCAAAGTTCATTTGGAAGAACAAAAGGTTCAGAATATAAAGAGAACTAATGAAAAGAAATGCTAGGGAAGGTGGCCTAGCTCTACCAGGTCTAAAATCTTATTTTAAAGCAACAATTATCAATACCACTTGGTACTGACTAAGAAACAGAGGGGTGGACTAGAGGATTAGGTTAGGTACTCAAGACACAGTAGTTAAGGCCTATAGCAATCTAATGTTTGATAAACCCAAGGACCCCAGTTTCTGGGATAACACCCAGAAAAAATTTCCTGGGAAAAGTGGATAATAGTGTCGCAGAAACTGACCATAGACCAATGCCTGATACCTTACATGAGAATAAAGTTCAAGTTGATAAAGGATCTTGGTGTAAAGATTGATACTATAAACAAATTAGGAGGAAAGAATAGTGAATTTGTCACATTATTGGAGAGTGGAGAGGTTTCTGACCAAACAAGCGACAGAGAACATTATAAAGTGAGAAATGAATAATTTTGATTACATTAAATTGAAAAGTTTTTACACAAGCAAACTCAATGCAACCAATATTAGGAGGGAAGCAGAAAAGTAGCAAATAATTCTTGCAAGTAGTGTCTGTGATAAAGACCTCATTTCTATTGTATGCATATATATTTTTTTCAGAGAAAGAAATTAAAACTATCTATAATCATATGAAAAAATTTTCTAAATCGCTATTGATTACAGAGATGCAAATCAAAACACCTCTGAGGTATTTCATCACACATATCATGTTGGCTAACAGGACAAAACAGGAAGATGATAAATGTTGGAGAAGATGTGAGAGAGCTGGAACACTAATTCATTGTTGGTGGAGCTGTGAGCTTATCCAACCATTCTGGAGACCAGTTTGGAACTATGCCCAAAGGGCTACAATAATATGCATACCCTTTGACCCAGCAATATCGCCTCTGGGACTCTATGCCAACGAGATCATAGATATGAGAAACGGTCCCACATGTATAAAAATATTTGTGTCAACTCTCCTTGTGGTGGCCAAAAACTGGAAGTCAAGGGAATGCCCACCAATTTTCTAGTTGCTGAATAAGATGTGGTAAATGATTATAATGGAATTCTATTGTGATATGAGAAACAATGAAAAGGAGACATCAGAGAAGCCTGGAAAAACTTATATAAACTGATGCTGAGTGAAAGCAACTGAGCCAGGAGAACTTTGAACACAGCAACAAGCACAGTATGCAAGGAATTTTTCTGATAGACTTAGTACTTCATTGAAATGAATATACTTTAAAAAAATTTCCAATTGACTCTTGAGGCAAAGGACCTTTCACATCCAGAGAAAGAACTAAAGAATTGGATAGTAGACAGAAATAGACCATTTTATTCTGGATTATGTTTTGTTTTGTTTTATGATTTCTCCCACTCATTTTAATTCTTCTATGGAACATGCCTTTAATAGGAATATATATGCACAACCTATATAAGATGGTATACCACATAGGGGAGAAAGTGGGGAGCAAGGGGGGAATGAAAGGGAAGGAATAGAGTAAAAATCTAAGATATATGGAGGTGATTGTCAAACACTGAATACAAATAAAACAATTCAATGAAAAAAATGTTATACTTTATAACTATATTGTATTAAATTGTGAACCTGAAGGCAGAGACTATATA
Organism: Bettongia penicillata ogilbyi; assembly: GCA_023548195.1. Lineage (NCBI taxonomy): Eukaryota > Metazoa > Chordata > Mammalia > Diprotodontia > Potoroidae > Bettongia > Bettongia penicillata. The sequence continues at coordinate 79,436 of JAJHZJ010000350.1, read as the reverse complement.
GGGGAGTAGTATCACAGACCTGTTCATGCTCTCACCTGTCAAATTATTTAAAATACCTGTAAAGATAACTCTAAACAAATTCTATAGTAGCAGAAACCACAAAATAAGAGGGAAACAGATTTCCAGACCAGGAGAGTGAGGAATGCTGACAGTTAGGGTCCATCGCACCAGGCTTAGAGTTGAGCACAGTCCAACATGGGTCACGCCAGCAGTTAGTAGTGGAGCAGGATTCAGGGCACTCCACCATGGGTAGCTACTGTGGTCTCCAGATTTCTTAGCCCACAAATAACAAGGACAGCTTCAATGGTCAATGATAATTCTCTTTCATCTGGGTGAGAGGAGAGTACATTTGGAACCCAATCCTAACCCCAGCCCCAGGAAAGCAGCAATCAGTGTGGCAGCAGCATCCACTTCTGGAGCTCTTAGCACACACACCCTGGTGGGACTGAAGTGCTGATTTTGGTTTCAGTCTTGTGTCGCAGTGCTGGGTTGAGGAAGAGTGCTGGCATGCAGATCTTGTAGTGGCTGTGGAGAAGGAATTCTACTCTCAGGTACAGGGCAGAGAAGAGTGGTTGTGGTCTCTCACAGGCCAGAGAGCAGGTCAGGAGAGGAATAAACACATTTCCCTTGATTATGCCAATTGGGAGGACCTGAGAACTTATAGGTCTCTAGGATATCTAAGAAAACAGTTGCATGAAACCTCTGAAGCCTAGGACATTATATACTCCAATGGACAAACTCAAGTAATTGACTGGGAAAATGTCCCATAAGGGGAAAAAACCGAACTGTAGAAGATTGTTTTCTTGATGAAAAGGTATATTCTTCCATCCTTTCAGATGAGAAAGAGAAAAGCATACAATCAAAGGAAGAGTAAAGCATGCATCCAGAGGAAAATATCAAGGGTAAGACTCTTACATTCAAATCTTTCAAAAGATATGGCATGGTCTCAGGTCATGGAATAGCTAAAAGTGCATGTTGAAATTCAAGTAAGAGAGGTGGAGGAAATATTTGGAAGAGCAATAAGAGTGATCCAAGAAAATAAAAAAAAATTGTGTCATCAACTTGGTAAAGGAGACACAAAGTTTGTGAAGAAAATAACACCTTTTAATATAAGACTAACCCAAATGGCAAAAGAGGTTACAAAAATCTGTGAGGAGAAGAATGCCTTAAAAAGCAGAATAAAGCAAATGGAAAAGGTGGTCTGAAAGCTCACTGAAGAAAATAGTTCTTTAAAAATTAGAATGGAGCAGATGGAAGCTAATGAACTTATGAGAAATCAAGAAATTATAAAAGAAAACCAAAGGAATGGAAAAATAGAAGACAATGTAACATATGCTATTAGGAAAACAACTGATATGGAAAATAAATCCAAATCCAAGACATATAATTTAAAAATTATTGGTCTACCTGAAAACCGAAATCATAAAGAACCTAGATATCATCTTTCAAGAAATTATCAAGGAAAACTACCCTGATATTCTACAACAAGAGGGTAAAATAGAAGTGCAAAGAATTCAACAATCATCTCCTGAAAGAGATCACAAAAGGAAAACTCCTAGGAAAGTCATAGCCAAGTTGCAGAGTTCCCAGGTCAAGGAGAAAATATTACAAGTCTTCACAAAGAAACAATTCAAGTATTTCGGAAATACAATCAAGATGTCACCGAATTTAGCAGCTTTTTCACTAAGCTACTGAAGGGCTTGGAATACAATATTCCAGATGTCAAAGGAGATAGGATTAAACCAAGAATAACCTACCCAGCAAACCTGAGTATAATACTTCAGTGGAAAACTCGGGTTTCAATCAAATAACAGACTTCCAAGCATTCTTATTGAAAATGCCCGAGTTGAATAGAAAATTTGATTTTGAAATACATGAATCAAGAAAAACATGAAAAGGTAAACAGGAAAGAGAAGTCATAATTTAGTTTTTAAAGTTTATCTGTTCACATTACCAAAAGGAAAGATGTGATTTGCATCTTATGAGACCTTTTTCAGTATTAATGTAGAGGATACACACACACACACACACACACACACACACACACACCACACTCACACATGTGTGTGTAGGTATATATGGGCATATATGTAGGCACATGCTATTTTTGTGTAAGAATGTATATCTAACTATGTAAGTATATACCTACAGGGAACAGGGTGAGGGAAATATTGAGAGAATAACTAAAAAGTAAAATTTACAGTTCAGTGGAATGAGAAAAGGAGAGGTATTATGGAGCAAATCATCTCACCTAAAATAGGCAAGAAAGAGCTTTCCCAATGCAGGGGAGAGAGGGGAGATGAAAGGGAATAAGTTAACCTTACACTCATGGAATTTGGTTTAAGGTGGTAATAACACTCACACAATTCGATATGGAAATCTATTTTACCCTGCTGGAAGGCAAGGGGGAAGGAGATCAGAGAGGCAAGATAAGAAGAGGGGCAGCAAATTGGGGGATGGGATAATCAGAAGCAAATATTATTGTGGGAGGACAGATCAAGGAAGAAAATGGAATAACTGGATGGCAGGATAGGATAGACAGAAAAGTGGTTAGTCTTGTGCAACATAACTATTATGGAAATATTTTGCATGTCTACACACGTATGACCTTTACTGAATTGCTTGTTTTCTCAATGAGGGTGTGGATGGAGGGAAGAAGGGAGAGAATATGGAACCCAAAGCTTTAAAAATAAATGTTAAAAATTGTTTTTTCCTGAAACTGAGAAATAAGATGTACAGGCAATGGCATATAGGAATATATTTTGCCCTATAAGAAAATAGAGGGGAGGGGAATGGAAAAAGGAGGGACTAAAAAAAAAGTAGGACAGACTGGAGGAAGGGGTGGACAGGACATGTGCTGCCTTGGTACGGTGGAGGGGAGAGATGAGAAGAAAATTTTGAATTCAAATTCTTGTGAAAGTGAATGTTGAAAACTGAAAAATAGAAAATGTATTTTTTTTTAATGGTGAACATGAGGAAAATGGGCACTGTAGGAAAAAAAAAAAACACTTACATGAACTGATTCAAACTGAAGAAATCCAGACCAAACAAACAATATATAAATATGAATAGACGGTATAGTGACTCCAAAATAAGAATAAAAAAGAATGTCACAAAATTATAATAAATGTGCTTAGCACTAAGGAAAAGATGTGAGAAGACATTTTTTTTTTCCCAACTGCTTATCAGAGCTTGGATTTCACAAGCATCTCATCTATGGAAATGACATTTGGAACTCATTTAATATACTATCAGTAGTTATCAATATAATGTGTTCGCTACTCGACGAAAAAATTTTGTTTTCTTCCATTTTTATTTTAAATATAATTTTTAAAGAGATAGATGACTCAGGGTGATAAAAGAAATACATAGTGAAAATCTAGGCAATGAACTTTCAGAGCCAAGTTAGAATAAGCAGTAAATTACGGTTGCTCTCCCATACTCACCCCCTAAAAATCAAAAACATAACAGCCCAGAACAAATTCTGGAAAAACAGATCCAGAGAAAAGATGGGGTAGAGCCATCCTTTAGCCCATGAAACTTGGAGGTATAGCAAGGAAGGTCCATCTGACTCTGGCAAAAAGGGAGCACACTCCAAGACAGAAATCATCCCAGCAAGATCCAACTGAGTAAATCAGCAGGAGATCCTGAGCCCCAGAGTGGTGGATCAGGCCAAGACCAAGACTAGCACCCATCTCATATTTTGGGATAGACAGGTGAATAGGCAAACTCCAACTCAGAGAATCCCCACATAATTTAAGGCATCCCCAGTTTGGCCGATTCATTCCAGCTGTCAGACCTGCTCATTCTTCAGTACCACTCATGACAGGCAGGCATCTTCAGGGTCTCACATCTCCAGATGCTTCAGTGTAGTCCTGGGTAAACACAGAATAAATAGCACCAAGTTTCATTACACAACAGGCATAACTGCAAGGTCCCCAGCTCAGCAGCAGGTAAGCTGCCACACCTATACAACCTCCAGCTGCGAGCTCCTGTGGCCACAGAACACAAAGTCAATCACTAGCCAACCTGAGCCTGTTACAGTGACCCCATGCTCCAGCAAGAGATCTCAACTCTATAAACCTGAACAAACAACAGGAGAAAAAAATACAGAACTTTGATCATAGAAAATTATTATGGCGACAGGAAAAATCAAAACAGAAATTCAAGAAAGGAGGTTTTTGCTAACGTACCTATATCTGAAAACTCAAAGTGGAATACAAATTGGTCTCAAGCCAAAAAAGCCTTCTTGGAAGATCCCAAGAAGGACTTTAAAGGTCAAATGAGAAAGGTGGAAGAAAAATTGGGGAAAAAATTGAGAGATATGCAAGAGAGATCTAACAGCTTGGAAGAGAAAAGACAAAAATTGACTGCAGGAAATAACCCCATAAAAATGCAATTGATCAAACAGAAAAAAAAAACAAACTGCAGATAACTCCTCAAAAAGTGGAACTGGACAAATAGAAAAGAAGTTACAAAAAGTAACTGAAGGAAACAAATCATTAAAAATTAGAACTGGGCAAATGGAAACTAATGAATCTATAACACATCAAGAATCAATCAAAAAACCTCAAAAGAATGAAAAAATATAAAAGAAGAAGACTGAAAAAGACTTCACTAGAAAAGCAAATGACAAGGAAAATAGATACAGGAGAAGTAGTTTAAGAATTGTTGGATTATCTGAATGTCATGATTAAAAAAAGGAAAGATCCCCAACAGCATACTAAAAGAAATTATCAAGGAAAACTACCCTGATCCTAGAACCAGAGGACAAAACGTCATTGAAACAATCCAGTTCTTACCTGTTGAAAGGGATCCAAAAATTAAAACTCCAAGTAGCCAAATTGTCTGGTGATGCAGAAAACACTGCAAGTAGCCTAATGGAAGCCATTTAAATTTTGTCAGTATTACAAAGGATTTAGCAACATCTACGTTAAAGAATTAGAGGACTCAGAATGTGATAATCCAGAAGTCAAAGATTCTTGGTTTACAGTGAAGAATCTACTACACATAAAAACTGAGCATTGACTTTTATGGGCAGAAAAGAATATTCAATGGAATAGGGGAATTCTAAATTTTCCTGATGAAAAGACCAGAAATTTGATCTTCAAATACTAGAATCAAGAGAGGCATAAAAATGTAAATAGGAAAGGGAAAAGAACAACAATAACATTTTATGCAATAAGTGCTAACAGTTTTCATCCCTCCAAGGGAAAATGATACTTGAAATGTTTGAGAACTGTGTCTTTATTGTGACATTTAGAAAGAGTATGCATAAATAGAGTGTGTAGGTATAAGCTGTCTTTAATGTGATGATAAAATCTAACTAAGAGGTGAACAAACATTGTACTGAGAACAGGAGAGGAAGAAGAAGAAAAGGTTAAATTACATCACGTGAAGAAGCACAAACATTTTTTACAGTATAAAAGAGGGAGATGAAAATTGTTTGAATCTTACTCTCATCAGATGTACCTCAATGAAGGAATAATTTCCTGAGTTACAAATAAAAATCTAACTTCCCTTACTGGAAGTAGGAGGGGAAAGGGGAAAGAACAGGGAGAGTGGATAGAAGGGAAGGAAGAAGTACTGAGGGCAAAGGAAAGAAAAGGGAAGGATGAGAGAAAGGAGGGCAGTTTGAGGGATGTTGTGGTCAAATGAAAAACTCTAGTGCGGGAGTGAAAGAGAGAAAGGAGAGAGAAAAACATAAATATAAAGGGGGGGGGTCAAAAGGATGGAGAGAAATAGGCAGATAATAATCAAAACTCTGAATGTGAATGGGATGAGCTCTCCCATAAAATTTAAGTGGAAAGCAGAGTGGATTAAAAAACATAATCCCACATTATATTGATTACAAGAAACACATTTGATGCAGAGGGATATTAAAGGTAAAAGGATGGAACAGACTATATTATGCTTCAGCTGAAGTTAAAAAATATCAGGCCTAGGAATCCTTATGTCAGATTAAACAAAAGCAAAACTAGATCCCAAAAATAGATGAGGGAAACTACATTTCACCTAAAAGGTACAATAGACAATGAAGTAATATCATTATTAAACATATAGGCATCAAGAAGTGTAGCACCCAATTCATAGAGAAGAAGTTAAGTGAGTTACACGAAGAAAGAAACAATGAAACCATACTAGTGGGGGACTTCAATTCCCTTCTCTCATAGCTGGATAAATCTAACTTCAAAATAAACAAGAGAAAAGTTAAAGAAGTGAATAAAAATTTAGAAAAAGTTAGATATGGTAGACCTTTGGAGAAAACTAGATGGAAGTACAAACAAATATACATATTTTTACATGTTACATTGCACCTACACAAAAACTGAGCATTTGTTAAGGCTTTAAAACCTCACATTCCAGTGTAGAAAGTCAAAAATATTAAATGCATCCTTTTCAGATCATGATGAATGTAGTGCCAATTCGATATTCATAGTGCCTACAGAAGCTATGAATATGCTGCATAGATCTGAATCTCAAAGTATAATAGAATCTCCACATGGAAGATAGGATCAAATCATTTATTCAAACACCAGAAACCTGAATTCCAACACCAGGAAACCAAATTCATCATAGCAATGACAAAAATTCACCATAGTAGTCAAGAAGTCTATACAACTTATCAGGCCTGCCCATGAACACTCACAATTCTACGTGTCTGCTTTCTCTGCCCTTCCCTGACCTGACTGCTCTCACCAACTTCCTCTTAGCTGTGCTCCAACTCTGTCTCTTCCTGTTCCATTCTTCCTGCTCCACACCTTCCTATTCTTCCCTTTCAGCAAACTTCTCCCACCATAGGCTTTATGTGACTCAAACTCATGTATACCTTAGGCTTCCATATCACTTAAGCAGGTCACATAGACTTATTAATGGATGGAAAATATCTTCTCATTCCATTAAAATACAATAATTCCATTAAAATACATTAACAATATATTTGGCCACAAGATCTTTCTGATATATAAATCAATGGGGCAACTGATATCAATAGAACTTTAGAACAATATAAATGGAATAAGACAAAATAAACACACAAAACAATATCTTAGGATGGGACTTGAACACAAGCACCCTATCTCTGCACGCTCAAATGAATGTGGCCCAAAATCCTCTCAGGTAAGTGGTAAAGGTCTCTTCTTCTATAGCTACTTCGGATGAATTTGGATGTAATTGGATGCCCCAAGAGGTCTCATTCAAATGATCAGTTCCTCAGCTGCCATCTGGAGTTTGGTGGATGTCAGGTTTAAGAGTGACATAGCCCATCATACAGGGGGTGAAATCCAGGTTAAATAATCAATCGTATACAGATGGAAGGTATTAAGGCTGCAGAAAACAAATCAGACAGTTGAATATGATGGTTATTTACTCTTCTTTCTGAAGGAAATTTATTCTTTTTACTGATTTGCACCATCCAAGACACCAGTGATTCTCCCATCGTGTGGGTGAACTGATTCCAAATATCTGCAACCTCCTGCTGAGTAAAAAAAATCTCAATTAACTTCTCAAACACTGTGGGGGCACCCTGATTCTTATGCTTTCTTCTAATGAACTTCAGCCTCCTGATCTAACTTTTTCTCATTCTCCTCCCATGAATCCTCCTGGCAGGTGTTTGGATCCCAATCAAGCCCAGTCTGTTTAAGAACTTCAGGCACCTTTCTCTTTTGGATTTTTCTTTTTTTTTGTTTTTCATTTTTGGTGAGCTAAACTAACAACAGCTTTGTCTTCTACTACCACAAACTTTCTAGTTTTCTCTATTAAAGGACAGTTGAAAGTCATGGCATAAAATGTTTCTCATGGAAACAAGCCAGCTCCATTTTCATCTGAGCCTTCTTTTCCAGCAGCTTTTCTCTGCTTTTACACACAGGGAAATAACTGGTTAATAAGGTCCAGTCTCTCCTACACCCCTGCCATTTCTTTCCTTGCTTCTATTGGTATTCCTTGCAAAGCCTTTCTGCCTCCAAATAAATGTTTGATATTTTGTGATCCCATTATCTTTACCAATTATAGAACTAACACGATATTCACAGTGTCTATGGTGGCTATGAATATGTCAACAAATTTCTCAGTAGCAAAATAAAACATACTTTCAACATGGAAAACAGAAAGACATCTATTCAAACACCAGAAATCTGAATCCCAACACTAGAAAACCAAATCCATCATAATAAAAAAGAAAACTATAGTCAATAACAATGAAGGAGGCACTAGCATCCCCAAGCCTTCTCTCTGTTAGCCTTCCCACAAACCAACTCTCTTACACAAAACATAATCAGGTTTCTTTAAACAAAATCACAATCAAGCTCTCCCACTCAGACTAGTTCAAACCTGGGAGAAAGTTAGTGAGAGCAACTAGGGCAGGGCAGAGAGAGGACACAGGAAAGCATAGCTCGTCTTGTGAGTGTTTGTTTGTGGGAAGGCCCAGTCAGGCTAGGGAAATCGTGACAATGGCTTTCTTCCTTACAGAGATACCATGTATTGACTTATTGTTTGCTATTGCAAATGAGGCTGCCTAGTATTGGGATTTGGCTTTCTGTTGTCTGAATAAATATTTTCCTCTTGCACTCTATATGTTATACATTGAGATTCAGAACTATGCCAGCATATTCCTAGTTGCTGTTCATGCTTTGAATATTGTCTTGGCTATACATTGCATTAAAAATTACAAGCAATAAAGGTACATGGAAATATTGACTAAAATTAATTGGAAATTAAATAATTAAACTTAAAGAAAGAATGGGTCAAAGAATAATAGGAACAATGAATAACTCCATCCAAGAAAATAATGAGACAAAATATTGAAACTTATGGGATGCAGTGAAAGTGTTTCAAAGGGGAAGTTGTATATTTCTCAATACTTACAAAAATAAAATAGAGAAAGAGGAGATCAATGAATTGAGCATGCAAGTTAAAAAAACTAGAAAAGAAACAAAGAAAAATCCCCAATTAAATACCACATTAGACACTGAAAACCAAAGGAGAGATTAATAAAATTGAAATTAATGAAATGTTAAGCTAATAATAAAACTAAGGGTAGGTGTCATGAAAAAATGATAAATTTTTTACTAATTTGATTAAAAAAGAAAAAAACAAAACAAAATTGCTAGTAAAAAATGAAAAGAGTGAATTCCCCAAAAATGAAGAGGAAATTAAAACAATATTCTGTGGCTATTTTGTCCAGTTCTATGCTGATAAACGTGATAAGCTAAGTGAAGTGAATAAATACAAAAATAAAATTTATTCAGATTTTCAGAAGAAATAAAAATACTTAAATAACTTCATTTCAGAAAAAAAAATAATCAAACAAGGCTTCTATGAACTCCCTAGGAAAAAATATCCAGGGCCAGATGAATTTAAAAGTTAATTCTAAAAAAAAAAAAAAAAAAAAAAAAAAATCAAGAACCGTTAATTCCTATAATATGTAAAATACTTAGGAAAATAGGTCAGGAGGAAGCCTTAACAAATTCCTTTTGGTGCTGATATCTAAACCCATAAGAGCCAGACCAGAGCAAAAAACATTGCAGAACAATTTTCCTAACGAATATAGATGCAAAAATTTAAAGTAAAATGTTAGCAGACATTACAGCAACTTATTGTGAGGATAACATACTATAGCAAGGTACAAATTATACCAGAAATGTAGGGCTTATTCAACATTAAGAAAATCACCAGCAAAATTGACTAGAGAAGCAACAAATTTAACAGAAATCTTATGATTATCACAGTTGATCCAGAAAAAGATTTTGACAATTGCAAAACCTATTCCTATTAAAAACATGAGAAAGCACTGTAACAAATGGAGTCTTCTTTAAAATAAGTCACATCTATTTAAAAAAAGTCAGCAAACATTATATATAATGAGGATAAGCTAGAAGGATTTCCATTAAGATCCGGGGTGAAAGGAGGATTTCCATTATCACCACCGTTATTCAATATCATACTAAAAATGTTAGTTATAGAATTTAGAAAAAAAGAAATTGAATGAATTAGAATATTCCTTGAAATAATAAACAAGCATATCAAGGTTGCAGGATGTAAAGTAAAATAAATCCACATAAATCATCAGTTTCTATAAATCACTAAAAAAGTGCAACAGCAAGAGATAGAGAAATTACATACACATTACCATAGATGTCATAAAATATTTGAAAGTTTACTTGCCAAAAGAATCCCAGAAACTATATGAATGTAACTACATAATACTTTTCACCCAAATAGATCTAAATACTCAGAAAAAAATGTAAGTTGCTCATTGACAGGCTGAGCTAATATAATAAAAATGACAGTTCTACTGAAATTAATTTACCTCTTCAGTATCATTCCAATCAAATCACCAAAACATAGTTTTGGAGCTAGAAAATAAATAATAACAGCCTTCATATGGAAAAACCAAAGTTCCACAATAATAAGGAAATTAATTAAAAAAAAATGCAAGGAAAGTTGGCCTAGCTGTACCAGAACTCAAATTGTTTTACAAAGGAGCAATCACCAAAACTTTGGCACTGGCTAACAAATAGAGTGTTGGATCAGTGGAAAAGGTTAGGTGCACAAGTCATGGTATTCAGTGACTATACTAATCTCCTGTTTGATAAAGGCATAGACTTTAGCTTCTGGGAGTAGAACTAGCTCACTATTTGACAAAAACTGCTGGGAAAATCAGAAAATGTTATGGCAGAAACTAGGCATAGACCAGCATCATACACTGTATACCAAGATAAAGTCAAAATATGTATAAAATTTAGTTAAGGCCAATACTGTAAGCAAATTAGTCATTACTTGTCATAATTATGGAAAAGGGAAAAATTTATGGCCAAACAAGAGAGAGAGAATTATGAAATGCTAAGTGGATGCTTTTGATTACATTAAATTGAAAAGTCTTCTTACATAAGCAAAGCCAATGCAACCATGATTAGAAGGGAAGCAGAAAGCTGGGAAGCAATTTTTAGTCAGTGTCTCTGATAAAGGCCAAATTTCTAAAATATAGAGAGAGTACTGAGTCAAATTTCCAAGAGTACATATCATTTCCAAATTAATAAATGATTAATGCATATAAACAGGTCAATTTCAGATGCAGAAATTAAAGCTACTTATATTCATATGAAAAAATTCTCTACCACTACTGATTAGAGAGATACAAATCAAAATGCCTCTGCAGTACCATGTCAAACCTACTAGAATGGCTAACATGCCAAAAGAGGATAATGACACATGTTGGAGAAGATATGAGGAGTTATGAATGGATACAACCTTTCTGGAGAGTAATTTGGAACTGTCCAAAGGGCTATAAAACTATGAAAATCCTTTGACCCAGAAATACCACTTCTTGATCTTTCATGATCCTCAAAGATCATAAAAAAGGGGAAAAGAGCCATATGAACAAAAATATTTGTAGCAGCTCTTTTTTAGATGAAAATTGGAAATTGAGGGAATGCCTGTCAATTGGAAAATGGCTAAACAAGTTGTGGTATATAAATGTAATGAAGTAATTGTACTATTTGAAATGATGATCAGGTTGACGTCAGAAAAATCTAGAGACGTATATGAATTGATGCTGAGTGAAGGATTCATAACCAGGAGAACACTGTACACAGCAATAGCCACATTTTGTGATGACTAAGTTTGATAGACAACTCTTCTCAGAAATGCAAGGATCCAAGAGAACACCAAAAGACTCATGATGAAAAATCCTATCCATATTCAGAGAAAAACATTTGGAGTCTGAATGCTGACCAAAGGATATTATGTGCTTTCCTTTTGTTATTGTTTTAATTTGTTTCTTCTTTCTCATTGTTCCTCTGATTTTCGTTTTTCATTACAATATGATGAATGTGAAAATGTGATTAATATGAATGTGTAGATGAAGCCTATACCATATTGCATGCCATTTTGGAGACGGTCAAGAGCAGGAAGAAGAAGGAAATTTAAACTGCAAAATTTTATAAAACTGAATGCTGAAAACCAAATGTAAATAAATTGATTAAAATTATTTGAAGCAAAGAATAACAGACAGAATAAAGGAAAAAGGCTGGACCACCATATATTATGCTTCAGCTGAACTAAAAGAAAAAGCAAATCCTGTTCTCAGATCAAGAAACAGCAAAATTATATCTAATTAATAGACATAAGGAAGGAAACTACATCTTGCTAAAATGTAAAAAGACAAGGAAGTCATGTTAATATGAATCATAAAAGGAGAAAGTGCATCCAGACTCTCGGAGATGAAAGTAAGTGCGTTACAGGAAGAAATAGGCATTAAAGGTACACTAGTAGGGGACCTCAGTCTCTGGCCCCCAGAACCAAACAACTCTAACCACAAAGTAAACAAGAAGGTAAGGAGGTGAATAGAATTTTAGGAAGTTGGCCATGATATATCTCTAGGAAAAGACTGAATGGGGATGAAAGAATATAAATTTTCCATGTGTTACATGGCACCTACACAAAAACCGACTATATAACAGGGAATAAAGACTTCACAATCCAATGCAGAAAGGCAGAAATTTTATTAGTATCCTTTGCAGATCATGATGAGTTAAAAATCACATGTAATAAAGGGCCATAGAAAGAAGTACTAAAAATAAATTGGAAGCTAAATAATATAATTCTAAAAAATGAGTGACTTAAAGAAGAAATCACAGAAAAAAAAAATTACTTCATTTAAGAGAATGATTATAATGAGACAACATGCCAAAACATATTGGATGCCCCCAGAGAAATTTAAGGGATAGTTTTATATCTGTAAATACTTAAATTAATAAGATAAAGAGTCATTCCATTAATTGGCTGTGAACCTATAAAAAGCTAGAAAAAGAGCAATTTAAAATCTGATTTTAATATTAAACTACTAATTCTGAAATCACAGGAGAGGTTAATAAAATTGAAATAAAACTGTTGAAGTAATAATAAATAACCCTATGAATTGGATTTGTGAAAAAATAACATAGATAAATCTGCGGTTGATTATAATTAAAAAATAAGGAAAACAAAATTACCAGTGCCAAAAATTGAAAGGGTGAATTTATCACCAATGGAGATGAAATTGAAACAATAATAAGGAGTTGTTTTGCACAACTCTATGCCAATAAATGACTATATCTGAAATGGATGGATAGTTGGAAAAATATAAAATATCTAGATCAATAGGAGAAGAAATCAAATATTTATATAACTGCATTTCAGAAAAACAAATTAAGCAAGGCATTACTGAACTCCATAAGATAAATAAAAATTACCAGGGCCAGATGAGTTACAAACGAATGTTGTGAAAGATTTATTTATTTTTCCTAAACTACATAAACTATTTTGAAAAATAGGTGAAAAGGGAGTCCTTTCAAATTCATATTATGATAAAAATATGAAGCTATTCTATAAACCTATAATGTTCAAAATAGAGAAAGAAGATTACAGAACAATCCACCTAATGGATATTGGTCCAAAATTTTTAAATAAAACATTGGCAATGTGATTACAGTAACTTGTCTCAAGGATAATACACTCTGACCAGGAGAGATTTATATGGGAATGCAATTATGGTTAAATGTTAGGAAAACCATCAGCATATCTGACTATATCAATAACAAAATTAGAAATCATATGATTTCTAATCATATGATATGTCAGTTAATGAAGAAAAACTTTTGACAACCTCTTATTAAAAACACTAAAGAACATAGGAAAAAATGGAACAAATTTTCCCTAAAATGATGTATAACATCCATAGAAAACCACAAGTAAGCATTATATGCAGTAGGAATAAGCTAGAAGAATTTCCAGTATGATCAGTGTTTCAACAAGGATATCGATTATGAACATTGCTATTCAAAATTGTACTATGAATATTAGATTTAACAATAAGAGCATAAAGCAAAATTGAAGGAATTAGAACAGACAATGAAGAAGCAAAGTTACCACTATTTGAATTATGATATGATCATATATTTAGAGAATCCTAGGGAGTCAGCCAAAAAAAATACTTGAAATTATTAACAATTTTAGTAGATTTGCAGAATATAAAATAAACCCACATCAGTCATTGTTGTTTCTATATATTACTAACAAAGCCAAGCAGCAAGGAACAGAAAGAGAAATTCCACCTAAAATAACTGTAGACAATATAAAATACTTGGGAGTATACTTGCAAACCCAAGAACTCTATGAAAAAAATTGTGAAGCATATTTCACTCAAATGAAATCATATCTAAATAACTGGGAAAATATCAGTTTCTCATGCTAAAATAATAAAAAGAAATCCACCATGCCTAAAGTAGTTTACTTATTCGGTGCCATGTCAATCAAACTACCAAAAAATACTATAAAGAGCTAGAAAAATGACAAAATTTATCAGAAAGAATAAATGTTCAAGAATATCAAGGAAATTAAAGAAAATAAATATAAGGAAAGGTGGCCCCGGCTATACCAAATCTAAAACTGTACTACTAAGCAGCAATCATGAAACCTATTTGATACTGGCAAAGAAAAGGATCAGCGGATTAGGTAAGTTGCACAAGACACAGTGTTCAATGACTATCGTAATTTACTTTTTAAGTAAAAAAAAAGTCAAAGACTCCAGGGACTTGGACAAGATCTCACTCACTATTTAGCAAAAAGGGCCAGAAAAAACTAAAAAATGGTATGACAGAAACTAGGCACAGAGGAACTTCTCGTACAATATACAAAGATAATGTCAATGTGGGTACGCAATTCGCACATAAAAGGTGATATGTTAAACTAAATAAGAGAGCAATGAACATTTTTTTTCTCTCAAAACTATGGAAAAGGGAAGAATTTATTACCAAAACAGAGGAGAGAATATTATGACATGTGAAATAGATCATTTGCATTACATTAAATTGAAAACTTATTGCACAAACAGGGCCAATGCAGTCAACATTAGAAGGATAGCACAAAGATGTGAATACTTTTATTACAACCAGTGTCTCTGAAAAACACCTCATTTCTAAAATATACAGAGAACTGAGTCAAATTTAAAAGAATTCAAGTCATTCCCCTGTTGATAAATGATCCAAGGATATGAACAGGCAATTTTCAGATGAAGAAATTAAAGTTGTCTATAGTCATATGAAAAAATACTCTGTTATCACCATTGATTACAGATATACACATTAAAGCACCACTGTGTTACCACCTCACAGCTATCAGACTGGCTCAAATGACAAAACAGGGAAATGATAAATGCTAGAGAAGATGTTTGAAAATTGGAATACTAATGCATTTTTGTTGGAATTATGAAGTAATCCAGATGTTCTGGAGAACAATTTGGAACTATATTCAAAGAGGAATAAAACTCTGCATGCTCTTTTATCCAGCGGTATCACTACTGTGTTGGTATCCAAAGACATCACAAAAAAGGAAAGGATCTATATAAAAATATTTATGGCAGCTCTATTTGAGGTAGTCAGGAATTCAAAATTGAGGAAAATCTATTGGGAAAGGCCTGAAAAAATTATAGTATATAAATATAATGTAATACATAATTCTATAAGCAATAATAAATGGAATGATTTCAGATAAACCTGGAAAAACTTTCATGAACTAATAGTGAGCAAAGCGAGCAAAACCAGAACATCGTACATGGTAACTGAATCATTGTACAAGGACTAACTTTGATAGACTTAAACCTTCTCAGAAATACAAGACTTCTGATGGAAAATAGTACCTACATCAAGAGAAAGAAGTACTTAGTGCAGATCAAAACATAATATTTTCTTTTTTTCTCATTTTATCCCTTTTATTCTGACTCCTTTTTCACATGTCACATGTGGAACTAAGTTTAAAATGATTGTACCAGTATATCCAATACAGATTTCATACCATCTTCAGGAGAAGGTAAATTTGGAACTCAAAAATCTTATAATAGTAAATGTTTAAAAAATAAAAATTTATTAATTAAAAAATAAAATCTAGACAGTATAAAATATATCAATATATTCTATTATGAACTCAAAGGTTATGGAGTCACAATGATAATATTAAAGGTCAAAATAATAAAAAAAATCTTTTCATTTGGAAAACTTCTACATTCCTCACTCTTTTACAACATGAATACTTTGTTTTAGTCAGAATTTCCCCTCCCACAAACATGTTGTGTTAATTTATCCACCATGAATTTATGAATGACATTTCACTTATGTGTAATTTTTCACCCATTTCCCTACACTTATCCTAGATTTGTCAAGTTACAGCCCAAGTGCTATGTCCTCCATGAATCCTCCTCTGATTGATGGATTCTTCAATGACTTTCCTTTCTTCTGAAGTCTGCTAAGGTAGCATTTTCTTACATCTTTAGATAATGAAATTCTGTCTCCCGTTTTGGATATTGAATACATAACTCACTGCTTCCCAACTCTTGAATTCATTGAGAGAAAAAAGACTATCCCATATTTTTACTCTTTTCCATACATATTTTTAACAAAGTGATGTACATAACAGCAGTTACATGATCCTTATTGACTGATGAATAGTTAGCAACGATATGTTAACAAATAGTTGACAATGTAATTTAAATGCATTTTCCTTAAAAATAAAACTAAACAAAAAATCTGATTTGGATATATGGCACTCTGAAAATGTGCAGAATAATATTGTGCACTTGAATGATGTTTGTTATTGGAGTCTACTTGCATACTTTTACTAGCAAGATGAAAGGAGAAAGGGAGATTGGGTAAGAGGGTATATTGCCCTGTTTGGAAGGCACAGTTTTGATAGAATAGACTTACAAACCTTCTGAAACTTTTTCCACTTTTTGCATTTCTGAAGTTTTCATTGATGTTGAATAGTCTAAGGGTATGTACAGTGAGAAGTGTGCATGTTTTGTATTCAGAAACAAATCTGTAGTGAAGATAATGATGCAACCCAGGAAAGCAAAGCCAAAACACCTCAGATTCATTATGTGTTCGATCTTTAATTAAGTTTTGATTGTTGTGTGTTCAGAAACCTTTCATTGTTACCAAATTTTTCACAGTTTATGAAGTGCTGTACTAAAACAAACATTTTCTTTCTTGTAAGTATGTCATTTTACAGTAAGAGATATTTACATATTATATAAATATTACATATTTATAGTAAATTTTACTAGAAATTTCCCTATGAAGGTCCCTGCAAATCAATAGACAATAATATCCTAAGAGGATAAATTAATTTATTGGATTATTTCAAACTTAAATATCTTCAGCTGAGCAACATTGTAGCTCAAGTATCTTTAGTAATGTGTAAAATGAGTCAATAGATTTGATGAAATAGAACAGCCTTTTAGGTCTTATCAATAAATCCTAACCAAATTGACCTTAGTGTGATCAATTTCCATATTTGCTCTCTGAATTCATAGAAAAATATTGCCTCAGAGTTGAAAGTTATCTTATCCATGTTAGAAGTTATCTTATCCATGGTGATACAACCGGTTGAATGGCTGAAAATGAGCCCTCCCCACTGTACAATCCCTGATAAATGGTAATTCAGACTATACATAAAGTATGGTTTTTCTTTAGCTTTTTTTTATGGATCCTTTTGCCAATCTATTGAAGCTTATGAAACCTTTATCATAATGCTTAATAATGCATAAAATGTATAGCATTGCAAAGGAAATCAGAGATTAATGAAAATAGATATATGTTTCTTTTTTCCCACTATCATTCACAGAAACCTAGAAATCTATTCTCAAAATGATTTGTGGGTCCACACGACTAGGTTAATTATCTCTTAAAATTCATTCTATGTTGAGGAAATTAAGAATTTCCATAGGCTTTTCTCTCTTATTAACTTGAAATATAGCTCTTAATATTATCTGCCTGTTGTGAGTTCTGATTCTCGACAAAAACAGTACAAGTCCATTCCTTTCCAATATAACAATTCTGCCTTACTTATATCCAATTCACAAACGAGTGAAGACATCACCGTGTTGTCTGTCATTGATTCATCTTGAAAACAAATAATAAACACCAACATTTTTCTTTTCTATTAAAAATGGAAATCTTAGAGGACAAAAGCCATGCTATTTCCTTTCTTTGTATTCTCAGTGCTTAGAAATATTTATTGCAAATTGCAAGATTTAATAAATGCTTTTTGACTGTTTGATTATTGGTTTTGTCGTGAACCATATAAATTTAACTGGGTTGGACTTACATAAATACACCAAGTTAAAAATGTAATAAACACCAATAGGATCATTTTCAAAGACGCATAACGTATTTTCTGTGTGGAATTCCATGTTAATCCTACATTTGTGCCAGTATAATGCTTCTATAAATCTCTATGTCTTAAAAGTTCATCTATCATGAACTTTGAAGAAGAAGTTTGAATGAAATTACTTTCATCATCTCTTCACATAGATCAGGGTTCAATACTTGTATTTTTATGCTTCATTCCTATTAGAAACAGATTTGTTAAAGAGAAAACATGCCTAAACATAATTGATTTTTGAAAGATATCTAATAGCACAAAAATAATTTATTTTAAAATTTTAGAGGAAATATAGCATCCTTGTATACTTTGTTTTAACTTCGCCCCCAAGAAAGTAACCCCAATAGTCTGAAGGAGGAAAAGTAAATGGAATGAATACCTATTCATACCAATACAGATATATATATATATGTATACACATACATACACATATACATAAATGTACACAAACCCATAATGCATATGTACAGACATATATTTAAACTATATCTTTAAACATATACATGTGTATGTATATATGTATACACATATACATATATGTATATATGTGCATATGTATGTATATGATATTGATAGCATGATGCTAGCATGCAGTGGTAGGAAAAATAAACCTGTCAATTTTCATTAATATGACAAAAGTCTTGCAATATTTGACATGTATATCTATTAGTAATAAATTTTGTAGGTAGGCTTTTTTTCTTTCTTTTTTTTTTTGGTATTTTCTACACTTCCCTCAAAGATCCTAAAACCTTTATCAACAAATTTGGCTAATGTTTAAAACTACGCTAAAATATTTAGGACATCCTCATAAGCTTATGCCTTGATTACTGCAATACCTTGCTCCTGGATCTATCTTCCTTAAGTCTCCTGCCACTCTAATCCACTAAAGTGATTTCCTAAACACAGTTACAATCTTACCACCCTTCTCCCATCAAGTAAATTCCAGTGATTTCCTACTATTTCCAGGAGTAAAGACAAAATGTTTTATTTGACATTGAAAGTTCTTCATAACCTACTTCCATATAGCCATTGCCTGGATGTTAGAGGCCACATCTCAGGCAGTACACAGCAGAACAAGTAAAACCTTATTTATTTTTCTCAGTTTTCCAGGAAGCAAGTGCTGGTACAGTCTCTGATATCAACTCTATACTAATAAAAGCTCCATAATCTCTGATCTTTCTCTAGACCTTAATCTAGACTACTGGTCCAAAATTTTTTGAGTAAGATCAACCCTATTATCTCCTAGTTATAAACCAAAACCCACATTTCTTGTAATTGATGCCATACCAATGCAATTTATTGTCACCACACATTTCAAGGTACCAAGTTTTGCAGGTATTCACCTCAAAGTCTCTTTGGTCATGTGCAAATTAAATTTTGGGAAATAGGGCAGTTTGTCCATTTCCCCCCCCCCCTTTTCAATTAGGAAAATTGTCCAAATTTGAAAGGAAAATATCTTTACAGTAGAATTAGAATTAAAAGCTCATCACTTCTAATCTCATCACCATGTTGTTCTTGTTTTTCCTTTGTTCTGGAAGAGGATCTTGGCATCAGAAAAGTGATGCCATGACATGCACGTGAATTGTATTTAAGTGAGGGAAGGCTGTGAAAATTTTCCACATTTTCATATTTCATATTTCTAAATATTTCACACTTTCCTCTGATCCAGTGGCAAGGTATAGATGAAGAAGACTGAAGATGGCCCTGGATGCAGTGTGATACCTAGGCTTTTTTAAGCTAAAGTCTTCAACAGGTCTCATTTTGACTTAAGCAGACACCATGAAATGATGCAGTGAATGATATCCTTACCTATTCAACATTTAAAAAATACAAAAAAAGAAAGCAGCTGTGTTCTTTCTACTCAGAAGTTATTTGCTCTTTGTTCTCAGAGAAGACCACGGCATCAGGGAGGTGATGCCATGAAAATATGTGTTTGAATTTAAGTGAAGAAGGGCCATGCAAATTCAGAATTAAGCCAATCATTAACATCACATCTCTCAGTCTCCTCTTCCCCCTTACTGAAGGGCAGGGGAAATGTAGTATCAAATTCCTCCTAATATTTTTCTTTGTAGAAGGCAGAAATTGGACTTTCATATCACTCCACTTTGCATCAGCTGGTTCTAACTCTTTGGAGCAAGATGTCCCCTGCATCCAATGTCCCTATTCACAATCAACTTTCCTGCCTCTCTTCATGTGTTGCCTCCTCCCATTATACTGTAAGCTTCCTGAAGGCAGGGACCTTCTTTCTTTTGATTAATTGTATCCATAGTGCTTAACGTCTTATCTGACACATAGGACTATTTAGTCATTTTTAATCATGTACAACTACTTGTGACACCATTTAACATATTCTTGGCAGAGATGCCAAAGTTGTTTGCTCTTTCCTTAATCAGCTCATTTTACAGATGAGGCAACTGAGGTGAACAAGGTTAAGGAATTTACCTATGTTCCCACAGCAAGTGTCTGTGATTTGACCTGAAGAAGTTGAGTCTTAATGACACTAGGCCCTACCTATCCATTAGATTGTACCAGCTTATCTGCAACAGGTTTGTAAAGTAGTTTCTGAGGGGTGTAGAAGAATGAAAAGATATGCCTATAATCATGTGACTAGCACATGATAGAGCCAGGATTTGAACTCAGTTCTTGACAAGGCAAAATCACATAAGAATTGAATAGATGTCTTCAGTGATGAAGTGGCAATAGAATACAATAAGCATGGGAGGAGCAGCTTTTATAACTTTAAAATGTACTCATTCTCATAAAATATATTATATGAAAATTCAAATAATTTGCATTTTAAAATGTTATTTTTATTCCATGAGTTTTTGAGACAATTGGGACTAAGTGAAATATCGCAGAAAAAAATATTGTTCCCTTTCAGATTGAAAAAATATAAGAACTATACCTGTTCATTTCCCCCAGATTATCATTCGAGTCTTTCTGCAGGTCTACCATATCTATTCTCGAGAATCAGCCTCCATATCATGAAGAAAAAGTTCTAAAACATGGCATAATTGCTAGACTTTACTGGGATCTCAGACTGCTTCCAGATTATGGATATATCTTATCCATGGTGCAGAGTGTGTTCAGGGAGGATCAGTACCTTTGATGTGATGACTGTTGAGTCCTTTTGGGGGATATTTCCAACTTTGGCGTCCACCTAACTCTCACCTGTGGCTCCAAGGAGCTACAGTATGCTGCAGTATGTGCAGCGGCCACAGCCTGATAAACCATTTTGGCAGAGGGGCCAAATCAGGTTGAGGGTAACTAAGGTTTCCCAAACCAATTGATGAGCATGTGAAGACTTCCTCTGGTGGTATGAGCAGATCAGAACAATTTGTTCCAACGACCATGAAGGCAGATGAAGCAGGTGATGTGGAACACTTAGAGTTTGGTTAGACAATGAAGACACCAAGGTCATCCACTACATCCTGAGCCATCACCAGCCATCTTGACATTGTCCTGCCACTAGACTATGATGACTCTGGAGGAGAAAGTAAGACTGGTGACTTCGTGCAAATCTGCCTCACTTAAATCCAATTTATGCATGAATCAAAAGACATCACCCATATGATTTCACTATTATGCCTCAAAGTCCTGTGGCTATAGGCAAGTGATGAAGCAGCAGGTACAGATACAATGGGAGCTGTAGTCACAACCCTGTACACAGGCAACCCAGTCAATAGGATCATTTCTCACTGGAAGCAGCAGTGGGACTCAGCATCCCCTTGCTCACCTCTTAGTGTGAGTAATGGGATGAGAAAGGGTGCCCTAAACTTGGTCTGCTTACCCCACCCTGACCTGATTACCATGGCATGGTTGGAATCCCACAATGTGGTTGGAACACAAAAAAAAAAATGTACAAAATTTATGAAAACATCTGCAAAAATGATTCCACTCACCATTGGCATATGGAATATATGCACACTAATAGCACAAAAATCCAGAAGATCTGAAAGAAGAATGGCTATTTTGCAAGAGAATGCAACAAGTATTGCATTCAAATACCAGGCCTGAGTGAAAAAAGGTTGACAAATGAAGGTCAACTAACTGAAATCAGAGGTGGATACACCTTTTTCTGGAGTGGTCGCAGTGAAGGGGGGAACCCTGAAGCTGGTATGTGTTTTGCAATCAAAACTAATCTATTAAGGAAGCTGGTATGCCTGTGACAAGGAGTGAATGATAGGCTCATGATAATGAGATTGCCACTCGGCAGAAAAACCTCATACCACCATCATCAGTTCCTATTCTCCCACCATGACAAACCCTAATGAAGTCAAAGAAAAATTTTAGGACAATCCAAAGACCCTTAAGGTCAATGTGCCAAAAGAGAACAGCTTATAATTCTGAGTGACTTTTATGCTAGAATAGGCTCAGACCACCTGACTTGGCAGGAAGTCATAGGGAGAAATGGAGCTACAAACAGCAACAGAAATAGTCATTTACTGCTGAAGACTTGTGCATCCCATGACCTTCTCATCACTAACACTGTCTTCTGTTTACTTAAATGCAGTAAGTCTTCATGGATGCACCCTAGTAGCAAACATTGGCATCAATAGACTATGTGATTGTAAAGAGAAGAGAAAGACAAAATGTGAGAGTGAAAAAGTCCATATGTGGTGAAGAGTGATGGACTGATCATTGACTTATCCTTTCCAAGCTAAATATTCACATTCATCAAAAGCACTGTCCCCAAGGAAAAATGACTACCAGAAGAATAAATGTAAACAAATTATAGCCCTTCTGTTATTGTGAACAGTTTGTTGGTAACTTGGATGGAATGTTGAGTCAACACACAGCTGGCAACAGTGGAGCAGAAAAGAAGTGGGCAGCTTTCACAGATTTAGTGCACAGCACTGCATTTGCTCATCTGGATCCGAATACTCACAAACATCAAGACTTATTTGATGAAAATGATGGGGAAATTCAGAAGTTGCTAAATGAAAAACAATAACTCCACAGCATTTACCAGCAGGATAGTTCATCCACCTCTAAGAAGACAGCATTTAATTCCA
The DNA here is from genome assembly GCA_023548195.1 of Bettongia penicillata ogilbyi. Classification (NCBI taxonomy): domain Eukaryota; kingdom Metazoa; phylum Chordata; class Mammalia; order Diprotodontia; family Potoroidae; genus Bettongia; species Bettongia penicillata. The sequence continues at coordinate 56,229 of JAJHZJ010000350.1, read as the reverse complement.
TCAAAAGCAAAGTACAAACAAAATTTAGAGAGATGAAGGATTCCTGGCTCAAGAAAAAGGCAGATGAAATTAAGTTCTATGCTGATAGTAACAATCCATAGACATTTATGATTCCCTGAATGCAATTTATAGACCAAAAACCTATGGTAAACCACAACTATGCAGTGCTGTTGGAGTCACACTGATTAGTGATAAGGACGTGATCCTAGAGAGATGGGCTGAACACTTCTATAGTGTTCTCAACAGACTATCAACAATCAATGCTGAGGTCATTGACTGTTTACCTCAGGTTGAATTTAATCCCTCCTTAGCTGAACTTCCAACTGAAGAAGAGGTTTTGAGGGTCATTAGGCTCCTTTGAAGTGGCAAAGCACGGGGTGCTGATTCTATTCCAGTTGTGATTTACAAGGTAGAGGGATCATTGTTCATACAAAAGCTGACTGAAGTTTTCCAGATTATATGGCAAGAGGAGATTATCTCCCAGGAGTTCAAGGATGCTTCCACTGCCCATCCCTATAAAGGCGAAGGGAATATATTATCCTGCTACAATCACAGGGGGATCTCTTTGTTAGTCACTGCTGGCAAAATTCTTGCTAGAGTCTTCCTTCAATAGTCTGATCCTTCACCTGGAAAATGGTTATATAGCTGAGAGCTTGTTTGACTTCAGAAAGGGCTGAGGAACAGTCAATATGGGGTTTGCTAACAGACAACTCCAGGAGACATGCCAAGAGAAGAACAGAGGTCAAGACACAACGTTTGTAGATCTGACAAAGGCCTTTGACACTGTTAGTCATGAGGGCTTATGGAAAATTATGCCAAAATTTTGTTTCCTGGAGAAGTTCATCAGTATTGCACGTCAATTTCATGATGGCATGTTTGCCTGGGTTCTGGATAATGGACACTGCTCTCCTGCCTTTCTAGTCACCAGTGGAATGAAGCAAGTCTGTGAGCTTCCTACCATGTTCTTTAGCATGATGCTTTCAGACATATTGACAAATGCTTTCAATGAAGATGAACACGGCATCTAGATCAACTACTGTACTGATAGCAAGTTCTTCAAATTGAAAAGGCTACAAACCAAGACCAAAGTGGAGAAAGGGCTGGTGCATACTTTTCTGTTTGCAGATGGCTGTGCACTCAGTGTAGCCTCTGAAGCTGAGATGTAACAAAGTATGGATAAATATTCTGCTGCCTGTGCTAATTTTGGTCTAATAATTAACACCAAGGAAAACACAAGTGCTCCATCAGCCACCACTACACCATCCAAACATGGAACCATCAGTTACAACAAATGGAGAAGTTTGAATTGTTGTAGATAAGTTAATTTACCTTGGTAGAGTACTTTCCTGAAATGTATACAATGACAATGAGATTGATGCATGCATTGCCAGACCTAGCTCAGTGTTTGGGAGACTCCAAAGGAAACTGGAACTTTTCAAGATAGAATGTGAAAGTTGGAAATATGTAATTAATGAATGCACCAGTTTGCCAAAATTTACCTAGCACTAGCTCTGAATCTTGTTACATTATGACATCTAAAATTTATTATAAGGTTCTGGGATTTGAGACTCAATTCTTCCCATTGTCATACAAGAAATGAGAATTCTTCGCACTGTCATGCAAGGTCTTGAATAATAGCATTCTAAAGTGGATGGAAGAAACTGAAACCTAATTAGACAAACTGAGAGATTGTTTACAAGTATCCTTACACAAGAATTAAGTAGGTGAGTCGTTATTTCTTGCTTTGAAGTCTTCCTGTTCATCATTTCTTTTAGCACAATAGTATTCTATTACATTCATATACCACAATTTATGTGCCCATTCCGCAATTGATGGACATCCCTTTGATTTTCTGCTTTGGCCAGCACAAAGAGACGTGCTATAAATATTTTGTACATGTGGGACCCTTTCCCATTTTTATGATATCTTGGGGATCTAGTGCTAGAAATGGCATTGCTGGGTCAAATTGTATACACATTATGTAGCCCTTAGGTCATAGTTACCAACTGCTCTCCAGAAATTTTGGATCAGCTCACAGCTCCACCAACAATGAATTAGTGTTCCAACTGTCACGTCTTCTCCAAAATTTATCATCATCCTGTTTTGTCATGTTAGCTGATCTGATAGGTGTGATGTAGTATCTCAGAATTGTTTCGATTTGCATCTCTCTAATCAATGTTGATTTAGAGTACTTCTTCATGTGACTATAGATATCTTTAATTTCTTCTTTTGTAAACTGCTTGTTCATATCCTTTGGTCACTTATCAATTGGGGAATGAGTTGTATTCTTGTACGTTTGACTCAGTTCCCTATATATTCTAGAAATGAGGCCTTTATCATAGACACTAGCTCTTTCCCAGTTTTCTTTTTCCTTCCTAATCTTAGTTGTATTAAGTTTGGTTGTGCAAACACTTTCCAGTTTACTGTAATAAAAATTATTCCGTTTGCACTCCACAATGTTTTCTATCTCTTCTTTACTCCAAAATTCTTCCCTTCTCCATAAATCTGATAAATACACTATTCTTTCCTCCACAAATATTTTTATAATATCAATCTTAATACCTAGGTCAGGTAGCTATTTGGACTTTATTCTTGTGTACAGGGTCAGACATTGATCTATGTCTAATTTCCACCACACTGTTATCCAGTATTCCCAAGAATTTTTCTCAAACAGTGAGTTTTTATACCAGAAAGTGTGGTCCTTGTATTTATCAAACAGTAGATTGCTGTATTCATTGACCACTCTGTCATATTCCACTGGTCTACCTTGCTGTTTCTTAGCCAATATCAAGTGGTTTTGATAATCCCTTCTTTATAATACAATTTGAGATCTGGCAAAGCTAGGACACCTTCCCTAGCATTTCTTTTCATTAGTTCCCATTATATTCTGGACCTTTATTTCTTCCAGAGAAATTGTGGTGATGTTTTTTTCTAGCTCTACAAAATAATTATCTGATAATTTGATTGGTATGGCACTGAATCAATAAATTACGTTAGGTGGAATTGTCAGTTTTATTATATTAACTAGGGCTAAGCCACGAGCAACCGATGTTCTTCCACTTACATAGATCTGACTTTATTTGTGTGAAAAGTATCTTGTAATTGTGTTCATATAGTCGGTGGATTTGTGTTTTGTCAGGTAGGCTCTCAAATATTTTATAGTATCTAACCTAGATTTAAATGGGATTTCCCTTTCTATCTCTTACTGTTGGGCTTTGTTAGTAATAAATAGAAATGCAGAAGATTTGTGTGGGTTTATTTCGTGACCTGAATTTTTGCCAAAGTGTTTTACTATTTCAAGTAGTTTTTTTCTTTTTACTTGAATCTCTGGGATTCTCTATGTACATCATCATATCATCTGCAAAGAGTGAAAACTTAGTTTCTTCTTTGCCTATTCCAATTCATTCAATTCCCCTTCTTCTCTTATTTCTGCAGTTAACATTTCTAGGACCATAATGAATAACAGTGGTGATAATGGGCATCCATGTTTCACCCCTGATCTTATTGGAAATGCATCTAGCTTACCTCCACTGTATATAATGCCTCTTGAAGATTTTAGTTAGATACTGGTTTTTAATTTATGGAAAGTTTGATTTATTCCTGTGCTCTCCAGTCTTTTCAATAGGAATGGGTATTCTGCTTTTGCCAAAAGCTTTTTCTGTATCTATTCAGATAATCATGTGGTTCCTGTTAGTTTTCTTGTTGATATGATCAATAATGCTAATAATTTTCTTAATACTGATCAAGTCCTGCATTCCCGGTATAAATATTACCTGATTAGCATGTACTATTCTCATGATAAGTTCCTGTAGTCTTCTTGTTAAAATCTTATTTAAAATTTTTGCATCTATGTTCATTAGAGAATTTAGTCTATAATTTTCTTTCTATGTTTTGGCTCTTCCTGGTTTAGGTATCAAAATCATATTTGTATCATAAAAAGTTTCTTTTTTTTTTTCCTGAGTCAACAAGCTTTATTAATTGGGAAGCCAGACAGCAAGAGGCATGTGTTAGGGGAATGGGCTACAAAAGGAAGGTTAGGAAGGGAGAGACAAAAGCAGAGTGTTAAAGGAGGTCACTACAAAGCAACTTTCCTCTTGCTTCTCACTTAGACCAATGGGCCTCCCTTAGCCGGTAGATTGGTGGACATACTCCTGGGAAGAGATGACCTTGCCATCTTGCACCTCCTCCACAATGGAGCAACCTTGGAAAGTGATCACAGATTCTTTGGGTTTGTACTGAGATAGGTGGGCTTCCTCTCCCTCCATCAGGACATGGTAGGTGGCAGTCTTCTGCTGGTTTTTCTCCACCATCTTCTCATACTGGTCACACATTTCAGCCAGAGTTCAGCTCAGGTACCCACCAGGTGCTGCACACATCTCCACATCGATCTCTCCACTCACCTGGCCTCTAAAGGAATTCATCTCCTCTTAATGATTCTCCCTAAGGTAAGCCAGCTCCTCCTTGAGGTTCTCAGTCTGTATCTCCATGTCAGCCTGGACAGGGTCAACTCATCCAATACCCTGTGCAGGCCATTGATATCATCCTCCACACTGGTGGGTGGGGCCAGCTCTTTCTCCTACTTAGTTCAGAAATAAGCAGCAACCAGGTGAGATTTGTCAATCTGCAAAAGAATGTTGGCATTGCCCACAGTGGCATTGAAGATCTTGTTTTCCATGTCCTCGATAGTCTGATAGTAGCCACTGTAGTCCTTAGCAGGGCCAGGTGCCTGCTTCTGCTACTGGTGCTGGATTTTCAGCTCCAGATCAGTGTTGGCCTCTTCCACGGCACCTTGTCCAGGTAGGAGGTCAGGGGATCGATGAGATTCTGCATGGTGGCCTTCTCCCCACTGGCCAGGAAGTCATCCACACCACAAAAGCTGCTCCCATACCTGCCCCCATCCCATAGCAAATCTGTAATTGCCAGAATAAAAGCTGCCTCCATAACCTCCCCCTAGCCTTCTTCCTGACACCAACCTGGAGGAGGAGACAGAATGAAAGCTTCTGCCTGGGGCCTGACAAGAGGCTCTGGAGGAGCTCCCACAGAGGCAAGAAGAGTCCTTGATGGAGTTGGAGGGGGTGTACTGGCAAATGGTAGTGGTGGCAATGGTAAGGGAAAGAGAGAAAACCAACTATGTTTTCAGGCACACAAGGAGGAACTGGGATGCAAAGGTGTGTGCCCATAAAAATATTTTGAGAGTACTCCTTCCCCAATTTTCCCAAATAGTCTACATAGTATTGAAATAAATTGTTCATTAAATGTTTGACAGAATTCACTTGTGAATCCATCTGGCCCTGTAGATTTTTGCTAGGGAGTTCCTTGATGGCATGTTGAATTCCTTTTTCTGAGTGGGTTATTTAAGTATTAAACTTTCTCTTCTGTAAATCTGGGCAATGTATATCTTTTAAAATAATGATCCACCTTACTTAGATTGTCCAATTTATGGGCATAGAGTTGGGCAAATAATTTTCTTATTATTGTTTTAATTTCCTCCTCACTGGACGTGAGTTCACCCTATTCATTTTTGATACTAGTAGTCTGGTTTTCTTCTTTCTTTTTTTAAATCAAATTGTTGAAAACTTTATCAATTTTCTTGTTTTTTTAATAAAACCAGCTCCCAGTTTTCTTTATTAGTTTAATAGTTTTGTTGATTTTAATTTTATTGATCTCTTCTTCGTTTTTCAGTATTTCTAATTTGGTATTTACTTGGGGATTTTCAATTTGATCATTTTTGAGATTTTTCAACTGCATGCCAAATTCATTGATCTCCATTTTCTTTACATTATTCCTGTAGGCATTCAAATATATAAAACTTCCCCTAAGAACAAACTTTGCAATATCCCTTGAAATCTGGAAGGTTGTCTCATTATTTTCATTCTCTTAAATGAAGTTGTTGATTGTTTCTACAATTTGTTGTTTAACCCACTCATTCTTTAGGATTAGATTGCTTAGTTTCCAATTAAATTTTGATTTAAAAGTCCATGACCTTTGATTACGTACAAGTTTTATTGCATGATAATCTGAGAAGGATGCATTGATGATCTATGCCTTTCTGCACTGGATTACAACCCAGTTTTTATAGGTTTTATGGCCTAGTACATTGTCAAATTTTTGTATATCTGCCATGTACGGCTGAAAAAAAGGGGTATTCCTTTCTATCTCCATTCCATTTTCTCCAGAGACCTATCATATCTACTTTATCCAGAATTTAATTCACCTCCTTAACTTCTCTCTTGTTTATGTTGAGGCTAGATTTATCAAGTTCAGAGGGGGGAGGTTGAGGTCTCCCACTAGTAGAGTTTTTCTGTCTATTTCTTCCTGTAACTCCCTTTACTTCTCCTCTAAGAATTTGGATGTTATACCACTTGAAGCCTATATGTTTAGTAATGAAATTGCTTCATTTTCTATGGTGCCTTTTATCAGGATATAGATTCCTTCCTTATCTCTTTTGATTAGATCTACTGCTTTTGCTTTGTCTGAGATTAGGATAGCTACCCCTGCTTTTTTTTACAATAGCTGAAGCACAAAATATTTTGTGCCAACCTTTTACCTTTGCCCTGTGTATACCCGCATTTCAAATACGTTTTCTTGTGAACAACGCATTCTTGGATTAGGGTTTTTAATCCATTCTGCTTTTCCTCTACCTTTTATGGGAGAGTTCATTCCATTAACATTCATATTCATGATTACTATTTGTTTTTTCCCCTCCATTCCCTTTCCCCTCTTTCATACTTTTAGTTCTCACTTCCCACCCATTTGAATTTTAATTTTGACCACTGCCTCCCTCAGTCTTCCCTCCCTTCTTTCAAGCCCCTCTCTTTTAATCCCCCTTTCCCTTACTGATTCTTCCATCCCTTTTAGTCTCCCTTCCCTTTTCTTTCCCATTTCCCCTCCTACTGCCTATAGAGCTAATTGTATTTATTTACTTAACTGAGTTTGTTGTACCCTCCTTGAGTCCACTCAGATCTGCCTCTTCCTATGATGGAATTCGTTTTTTTTTTTTCTGCCTCCTCCTTTTCACATCTCCTACTAAAATTCCTTCCCACCTTTTAATCAAATTTGTAAACATCACATCATTTAATTCATGCCCACTCTCTCTATGTGTATCCCTTTTTCACTTCATAATAATTATACCATTCTCAAGATTGACAAGTATCATCTTCCCTTATAAAAATGTAAAAAGTTTGCCCATGTTGTGTACCAAGGTAGGTTTGTTTGTTTGTTTTTTTTGGCCCTGTTTATCTTTTTATGTCTCTCTTGAGACCTGTGTCTGCAGATCAAATTTTCTGTGACTTCTTCCCTGAAATCAGGAAGGTCTGGGAATTCCTTATTTCATTGATTGTCCATCTCTTTGCCTGAAATATTATGCTCAACTTTGCTGGGAAATTGATCCTTAGTTGTTATCCTAGCTCTGATATTCTTACAGAATATCATATTCAAATTACTTCGATCTTTTAAAATAGAAGTTTCAAAGTCCTGTGTAATCCTGAATATAGCTCCTCTATATTTGAATTGTGTTTTTCAGGTTGCCTTCAGTATTTTCTCCTTTATTGATTGTTCTGGATATTGACAACGATATTCCTTGGTGGTTTTAGTTTGGGATCGCTTTCAGCTGGTGAACAGTCAGTCCTTTCAATGACTTTTTTGCCTTCTGGATGTAAAACTTCCGGGCAATTTTCCTTGATGACTTCTTGGGTGATATTGTCCATGTTCTGTTTTTCATCATGGCTTTATAGTAGTCCAAAAATCCTTAGATTTTTCTCTCCTGGATCTTTTTGCCAGGTCAGTTGTTTTTCCACTTAGAGATTTTACATTTCCTTCTATTTTTACATTCTTTAGATTCTGTTTGATTGATATTTGATGTCTTATAGATTCATTAGCTTCTACTTCCCTGATTCTATTTTTTATCAAAATGTTTTCTTCAGGTAACTTTTGCATCTCCTTTTCCATTTGTTCAATTTTGCTTTTTAATGAGCTGTTTCTTCAGTGAATTCCTTTTTCATATTTTAAAAATCATTGGTCAGTTTTTCTTCTCTTTCTCTAATTCAGGTTTTGAAATCCTTCATACACTCTTCCAAGAAAGCTCTTTGTGCTTCAGACCAGTTCATATTCCCTTCTTAAGTTTCAGATGAGACTCTAGTCTCAATGTTCACCTCTTTGGTATTTGTATTCTGTTCCTTATCCCCACAGAAAGATTCTATGGTCTTTTATTTTTTGCTTTGCTTTTTACTCATGATAATAACTCTTTTCCTGGCTTTTAAGGTAGATCTTTGCATCTGTGGGACAGGGAGCTCTGTTCCAAAGTTCTTGTGACTAAAACTTCAGATATCATGTGTTGTGGCCTGTGATTCTTTCAACTAAAAGCTAAAATTATGCAGATTACCTGCTGCTGAGCTGGCTGGTATTTTAAAGCAGAGGTCAAGTAAGGTCTTTTTGGATTTCCTTGTAGTTACCTTGGACCTAACTCGTTAAGAAGGGAGGAGGGATGGTCTTGACTCTGGGGATATCCTCGGCTGAGCTAGAGCATAGGCAAGCTCAGCTTTCTGCGCTAGTGTTTTTCCAGTACCCCTGGGGTACTGAGGCACTCCTGGGGTCCTGGTGTTGGCAATTGTTAGCTTCACCCCCTGGGGCTAAGTGTCTTCTCCCAGTTTATTGAGGTGGGGCTCTCTGGGACAGTTCTGATTGTGCACTACTCGCATTCAGCCCCAGCAAGAGGGAACCCTCTTAGTGATCTTTCTAGCCTCATTGGCTGAGGGTCTGTTTACCCCTTCTGCTGTTCCCACTGTTCCAGAGTTTTTCCACGGAAGATGTTCTCTTGGCTCATCAAGGTCAACAAGAGGAGGGAAATAGCAATTACTGATCACTTTGCCATCTTGACTCCCACAACCAGAACTGAGGTATGCACTTTTTTACAGCCCTTTGGAAATAGTTCCAAATTGCTCTCCAGAATGGTTGGATCAGCTAATAACGCTAGTAATAATTAATTAGTTCCATCTCTCCCACATCTACAAATTTTATCATTTTCATGTTTTGTCATGTGAGCCAATCTGATAACTGTGATGTGGTACTTCAGAGTTGTTTTGACTTACATCTCTCTAATCAGTACTAATTTAGATCATTTTGTTCATACATGTGTAGATTGATTTAATTTCTTCCTCTGAAATTAGCCTGTTCTTATCCCTTGACCCGTTCTCAGTTGAGGAATGAGTTGTACTCTTCTAAATTTGACTTCGTTTTCTATTCATTTTGGAAAAAAAGGTCTTTATCACAGGCATTAGTTGTAAAAATTCTTCCCCAGTTTTATGCTAATCTTGGTTGTATTGGCTTTGTTCATGGAAAACTTTTTCAATTTAATACTATCAAAATTATGCATTTTATAATGTTCTTCATCTCTTGTTTGGTAATAAGTTCCTCCATTCTCAATAATTCTGATAAACAACTATTCCTTACTCCCTAATTTATTTATAATGTCAGCATTTATGCATAAATTGTGTAATCATTTGGCATTTTTTTTCTGGTATACACTATCAGGCATTGGTCTATGCTCACTTTTTATTAGACTACTTTCCAGGTTTTGCAGCAGTTGTCAAAAATAAGTTCTTATCCCAGAAACTGGCGTCCCTGAGTTTCTCATACAGTAGTCTACTGTAGTCATTGGTTATTGTGCCATCTCTACTCAATCTATTCTACTGATCTACCCATCTCTTTTTTAGCAACCACCAAGAGCTTTTTATGATTGCTGTTATTATCTGCTATGGCCAGGTCACCTTCCATAGCATTTTTTTTCATTAATTCCTTTGATATTGTGGATCTTCTGTTGTTCCAGACAAATTTTCATATTGTTTTTATTTGTATATCTATAAAACAGGTTTTTTGGCAGTTTGATTGGTATGGAACTGAATAAGTAAATTAATTTACGTATAATTGTCATTTTAATTATATTAACTAAGCCTACAAACGAGAAACTCACGTTTTTCCAGTTATTTATATCTATATTTATTTGTGTGAAAAAGCATGTTGCAATTATGCTTATAAAGACCCTGTGTTTGCATTGGCAGGTAGACTCTCAAATATTTCAAAGTGTCTACAATAACTTTCCCTGGGGTTTCTCTTTATTTCTCTTGCTGTTGAGTTTTGTTAGTCATACAGAGAAATACAGATGATTTAACATGGTTTTATTTTGTATCCTGCTACTTTGTCAAAGTTATTCATTATTTCAAGCGAATTTTATTTGATTCTCTACATATATCATCACATCATCTGTTTGTTCTTTACCTATTTTCAATCTTCTATTTTTTTTTCCTTCTCTTATTGCTAAAGCTAACATTTCTAATACCACTTTGAGTATTAGTGGTGATAAAGGATATCTTTTTTCCTCCTGATCTTATAATGTCCCCCATTATGTATAATACTTGCTCATGGTTTTAGATAGATGCTCCTAATTATTTTAAAGATGTAAAGATAAACTGTTTTTTTAAAGAAGACTGCATTCATTCCTATGCTCGCCAGTGTTTTCACTAGGGATGGATCTTGTATTTCGTTAAAAATATTTTCTGCATCTGTTGAGATTATCCTGTGGTTTCTGTTAATTTGTTTTTGATATGATCAATTATACTGATAGTTTCCCTAATATTGAGCCAGCCCTGAATAACTGGTATAAATCCTACCTGATCAAATTATATTGCTCTTGTGATAAGTTGCTGTAATATTTTTGCCAATATCTTATTTATTTTTTGCATCTATATTCATTAGGGAAATTGGGCTGTAATTTTCTTCCTCTGTTTTGTCTCTCCACAATTTAGGTATTACATTATACTTTTATCATAAAAAAAAAAAAATTAGTTAGATGCTTTCTTCTTCTAGCTTTCCCTTATAGTCTATGTAATATTGAAATTAACTTCTCTTTGAATGTTTGATGGAATTCACTTGTGAATCCATCTGGTCATGGATATTTTTTCCTGGGGAGCTTATTTTGTTCAATTGTTCAATAGTTTGTTCAATTTCTTTTTCTGAAATGGGCTTATTTATTGCACTTCCTCTCTTCTAATCCGGGAAATTTATGTTTTTGTAAATATTCATCTATTTCACTAAGATTGTCAAATTTATGGACGTGAGCTTGTGCAAAATAATTTCTAGAGGGGAAGGAGCCATGGTGGAGTAGAAAGACTCACATATGCTAGCTTCGAACCCACAGCCCATAAATTTCCTGTAAAAAGAACTCCCCACAAATTCTGGAGTACTCCAAGCTGCGCACCAACACAATGGAAGAGATTTCCGTTCCAGAGAGCCCTGGAAAGTCATCCCCAGGGGTCCATTGTGCTCCGGACAGTGGAGCCCAACACTGAGCTGCCCTGGCCCTGCGGCCCCAGAGGAGCAGATCCGAGCAGGCTTCAGGGATGAAACCTCCAGTGGCCGTGAAGGCCCCTCCACCCACAGGCACTACAGGTCAGTGAGAGAGACTTCTGGGCTGGCTGAGAGGGGAGCGGAGTGTGTCCATAACTCAGGGCCCCTGAGGAGGCAGTGACAGAGGCAGCTGCAGAGGCAGCAGCAGAGGCAGCAGTGGCAGCTTGGGACTCCCCGAGCAGGCAGAAGCTCCATTATCAAAGGTCTCTGCATAAACCCCCTGAGGGAACTGACGCTGGGAGGTGGCCCTACCCCCACCTGAGCACCAGAACTTAAGCTCACATTGAATAGCAGCTGCTCCTACTACAGATAAACCTGAGGCTTGGGAGCAGCATTTGAATCTCAGACCCCAAACACTAGCTGGGTGGATCTAGGCGGGGGTGCAAAGGAATCTCAGAAGTCAAGTAACTGGCTGGGAAAATGCCCAGAACAGGAAGCAAAATAAGACCATAGAGAGCTATTTTCTTGGGGAAGAGATATTCCTGCCTCCCTTCATTTGTGATGAAGAAGAACAATGCTTGCCATCGGGGAAAGACATGGAGGTCGGGGCCTTTCTATCCCAGATATCCCAGGTGGATGTCCGATGGACTCAGGCCATGGAAGAGCTCAAAAAGGATTTTGAAAATCAAGTTAGAGGGGTGGATCCAAGATGGCGGAGTAGAAAGACCCACGTATGCTAGCTCCGAACCCACAGCCCATATATTTCCTACAAGAAGAACTCCCCACAAATTCTGGATCACTGCAAGGGGTGCAGAAACACAGTGGAAAAGATTTCTGTTCCAGAGAGCCCTGGAGAGCCATCCCCAGGGTCCGTTGCACCCCAGAAAGTGGGCCCCACCCCTTCCCTGCCCTGGCCGGGTGGCCGAGAGGAGCAGATCCGAGCAGGCTTCAGGGATGGAACCTCCGGCAGCCGGGAAGGTCCCTCCGCCCACAGACGCTCCAGGTCAGTGAGAGAGACATCTGGGCTGGCCGAGAGGGGAGTGGGGCATCTCCATGACACGGGGCCCCTCGAGAGGCAGAGGCAGTGGCAGAGGCAGCAGCGGTGGCCCGCGGGACTCCCTGAGCAGGCAGGATCTTCATTACTGAAGGTCTGCATAAACCACCTGAAGGAGCTGAGACTGGGAGGTGGCCCTCACCCCACCCGCTCCATTACTGAAGGTCTCTGCATAAAGCCCCTGAGGGAACTGAGACTGGGAGGTGGTCCTGCCCCCACCCAAGCACCAGAACTTAAGCTCACATGGAATAGCAGCCTCTCCCGCCACAGATAGCCTACGGGTTACTGAGACTGGGAAACAACATTTGAATCTCAGACCCAAGCACTAGCTGGGTGGAGCTAGGTGGGGGGTGCAGAGGAATCTCAGAAGTCAAGTAACTGGCTGGGAAAATGCCCAGAAAAAGGAAGCAAAATAAGACCATAGAGAACTGTTTTGATGGGGTGCAGAAGTTTCTGCCTTTCAATTCTGATGATGAGGAAATATTCTTACCATCAGGGAAAGACATGGAGGGCGGGGCCTCTGTATCTCAGACACCCCAGGTGGATGTCTGGTGGACTCCGGCCATGGAAGAGCTCAAAAAGGATTTTGAAAAGAAAAGCATGAAAAACGGGTCAATACCTTGGTAAAGGAGACCCAAAAAAATGCTGAAGAAAATAACATAATCCTGCAGCTTCTCTGGTTCTGAGCTGACTCTTGGGCACTGAGACAGAGGCCAAGTGAAGTCAAAGTTTCCTTGGAGTTCAAAGTTTTCTTGGAGTTATACTTTAAGTTCACTGTGTGAGGGTGGGTGGGGTAGTCTGGTCACTGGATATATCCTCCTCCCATAGGGTTGCACTAACTTAACCTGCACTGCTGTCTGCCCAATTCCCCTGATGATGCTCATGCACACCTGGGTTTTTTGTTGCTGGCATGTATCATTTTCATCCCCATTGGGCTCAGGTTCTCCTGCTGGTTCAATAAAGTAGGGCTCACTGGGACTTTTCCAGTCCTGCACTGGTCCCCTTCAGTCATGAAAGAGTGATCATTACCGGTGGTCTCTCTAGCCTCCTTAGCTAAAAGACTATATATCCATTCTTCTGGCTCCACTCTTCCTCGATTTTTCTGGGGCAATATTCTCTTCATTTTTCAAGTTTAATCAGGGAGAGTGAGAGCACTTACACATTACTTCACCATCTTGGCTCCTGAAAGTTCAAGTATCTTTTTTTTTTTTTTTTTTTTTTTTTTATGTGAGGAACCTGAGATCAAGGAAAGTTATTTCATTAGTGAATATTACACAGAGAGCAAATATCAAAAACTTGTATTATAACTCTGGAATTAATGCTTTTTCAAATGCAGTAAAAGCAAAGCAACAACCTTTTCCTCCACTAAAGTATTAAAATTTGAGCCCTAAAGATCTTACTTACTTGATCTTAGACAAAGTGGTATCCTCCCTTATGGGGAAATGATAATATTTCAACATAGGACTTCAGCTCAGACTGTAATTTCTAAGCTAAGAGAATCTCCACTCTAATAGGAATGTCAGATCAATGCCTCAGAGGAAAAAATACCAAGGGAGGAGTGGCATCTCTCAAATGGTGTAGTATGTGATATAAAAGATGATCAAAGAAAAGCCTAGTGGAAGCAGTGTAAATAAATTTTTGGAAGCCTATATTAGCGTCTATCTAAGAATATAAGCTAAAGAGAGGGCTCAGCTACATGGATGGAGAATATTCTAAGTCAGTAGAACATTAAGAAACTAAGAATAGAAGCTAAAGGGAAGGTATTTCCCTATATGCTTAGAAAAGTTTCCTAATTAAGGAATTCCAATACAAATGAAATCTCAGGTCCAGTCCTTATTCCTTTTGTGAGAAGCTATCATACCACGGTGATTGAATCAAATCTGAGGTAACTACTATCCTTTCTCATTGGAATTAAAACCAGTATTAAAGAGATTAACGTAGGCACTCAATAATATGCTAAGCGAATAAGGAATACAAAATTTCCAGACAAAACCAGTGGTTCATTAAGCACATATTCAGCAAGTTATATAGAAGGAAAATTATCTGGGAAAACAACCTATTTAAAGGAAAAGATGGAGCTGAAATGCTTTTTGGGAAATTGTACAGTGCTTTAAATGATTCAAAATATTTAAATCCAACTTGTTTTGCTAACATTATTTTCCCAAAGATTATATATAGATGTAAATCATGAAATACAACAATTGTAGATGAATCAAAATTTAAAGTCATACAAAACATAATGTAAAAACATCTACTAGATACATGGAAACATCATATTGTCACCAATAACACACCTCACATGCTTTATTTGAATGGTGTTAAAAGAAATTGAACCAGATATGGAGCAAAAAGTACAAAAATTGAATATTCACTCTTAAATTGTCAAATGAAATAATGTACCAAAACATATATTAAAACAATTTGAAGGGAACTGACCCTAATGAAATTACCTCTCTGTGGACAATTATTGGAAACCTGTGTGCATGAACCAAATAAGAATAGATCCAATAGAGGCATTGTGTCACCAACTGATAGAAGAAAAGACCAAAATGATTCAATCACAGCTGCTTCAAATTAAGTATCAAAGAATGATCAATTGGAACAAAGCAACTATGGATTGTGAAGTCATAGCATTTTTAAGTTAACAGAGGATTATATTAGATTTTAGGAATTTTTTCAATGAATTCTAAGGAAGAAAAAAAGATTGTTTTCCATTATCTGCTTTATTTAACAATTGTCATTTGGAATTTCCTCTGTTGACCATGCATCAAAGAGAGATTACTATTAATGAGGATAAGTAATGGGCAAAAATGCTAATTTGACATTCTAATTTCCATTAACCTTTTTTAAAACTTTATTTCTGTTACTTCCTCATTAAGTTCAAGTTTTATTAGGCTATGATAACATTGTTTGTAGAAAGTGACTTTCTTTTGCCACTACTGACTTTTAAAAATGAAGGTTAACCTAGCAGAGATAATTATTTATCAAATAGTATATTCATCAAATTTGGGATCTTGTACTTATAAGCTGAGGAGAATAATTTGCTGGATTTTTTTTCTTTAATGTAAGTCCATTGCAATAAGAAATTTGATTTTTCTCTTTACAATATGTTCTCCTTTATTCTAGTTACATCTAGAGATAGTTTTCAATCACTTGCACAAATTTTTGAGTTCAGGACTTCTAGGAGCCAAGATGATGTAGTAAACAAGAGACTGCTAGTTTTTTGAATCCCATTTTTACCCTTGAACATCCATAAAATAGCAACCCAGAAGAAATCTTGAAACATTGGAGCCAGTAGAAAGATGAAATGCAGCAGTCTTTTAATCCAGGAGTCTTGGAAGGAAAGCAAAAAAACAAACAAACAAACAAAAAGAAAAAAAAAAAACGTCTATATCACTGTGGTAAAAGGGGAGTGAAGTCCAGGAGGGAGGCATTCCAGCAAGCCAGTGGCAGGCTGCACCTCAGCAAACAGCAGGAAATACCGAGACTCAGGGTGGTGGATGAATCAAACACCAACACCAGGACTTCCAATCTACCTTAGCACTGCCAGGAGAATCTTCAAATTCCAACTCAGAGAACTACCACATGCTTTGGCATAACCCCAGGCTGACATTTGTCTTCCAGCAACAGGGACTCCCTGTGCTTTGGTGTAACCCTGGACAGTCAAACATTTTTCTACTACTGCACCTCCAGGTACTTCAAGGCAGCCCATGGCAAACAGGCCTCCTCTAGGGGCCAGAACTCCATGTATTTCAGTGTAGTACTGGGAAACCACACTGGCTCTTGGGTAAATGACCATTTTTTACAGGTGAAGAATCAGCCAATTAAGGAAGAATCACGCAAGAATTTTGCCAGCAATCACTAAGAGAGAGACCACTCCACCATGATTGTCACAGGAAAATCTGTTCCCTTTATCTTTGTAGAGAAGTACAATGGAGGTATCCTTCAAAGCCTAGGGGATAACCTCCTCTTGCCATATAGCCTGGAAAATTTCATTCACCTTTTCTTTGAGAAATGGTCCCCCTACTTTGTAATTCTCCACTGGATTGGAATCAGCACCAGGTGCTTTGCCACATAAAAGGATCTTAATGGCATTCAAAACCTCTTCTTCTGTTGAAACAGTCAATATGGTGTTTGCTGCCCGACAATGCCAGGAGAAAAGTCAGAAGCAGAACAGAGTTCTGTACACAACCTTTGTATGTATGACCAAGGTCTTTGACAATGTAAGTAATGAGTGTTTATAGAAAATTACATCAAAATTTGGTTGCCCAGAGAAGTTCATCAGTATTATACATCAGTTTCATAAGAGAATGTTTGCCCAGGTTCTAGATATTGGACAATGCTCTCTTGCCTTCCCAGTCACCAATGTAGTGAATAAGGACTGTGTGCTTTCTCCTATGTTTTTAACATGATAATTTCAGCTGTGTTGTCAAATGCTTTCAATGAGAATGAACACAGCCTCAAGGTCAACTACTGTACTAATGATGGTAAATTCTTCAAATTGAAAAGGCTACAAGCCAAGATCAAAGTGAAGGAAGCGTTGGTCCATTATTTTATGTTTGCAGAGGATTGTGCACTCAATAAGCCCATGAAACTGAGATGCAGCAAAGCATGGATCAATTCTCTGCTGCCTATGCTAATTTTGTTCTAATCATAACACCAAGAAAACACAAGTCCTCCATCAGCCACCACCACATCATCCATACTTGGAAGCATCGGTTACAACAAATGGAAAAGTTTTAAATGTTGTGGATAAGTTTACTTACCTTGGTACTTTCTGGGGATGCACATATTGACAATAAGGTGGATGCATGCATTGCCAGAGCTAGCTCAGTGTTTGGGAGGCCCTGAAGAAAAGGTTGGGAGAGAAAAGGTATTAGACTCACTACCAAACTGAAAGTTTACAGAGTTATTGAGCTAACTTCATTGTTGTATACCTGTGAAACATGGAAGGTCTACCAGTACTATGCCAAGAAAAAGAATTGCTTCCATTTGAACTGACCTAGGAATATTCAGAGGATCACCTGGAAGGATAAGGTACCAGACACTGAAGTCCTCGTTTGAAGTAAACTGTCAAGCATTCAAACTATGCTTTTGCAAGTGCAACTCTGATGGGCAGGCCATGTTGTTCCAATGCAAAATATATGCTTGCAAAAAACCACTATTTTATAGAGGCCTCACATGGGGCATGGTGGCCAGAAGAAGTGATAAAAGGACACTCTCAACATTTCTCTCAAGAACTTTGGATTTGATTGTGCAACCTGGGAGACACTGGCTCAGGCCTGTTCAGCATGAGAAAGGGTGCTGTTTTTTGAGCAAAGCAGAATTGAGACAGCACAAAGTAAATATAGGATTTGAAAATTTGTAGTATCCACCTGAAATATTCCCATGGACTGTCTGTGTCCAACTTCTGAGCTGCTATTGGTCTGATCAATCACACACTGATATTTCACTTTATCATGGTGATGTTATTTTGGTTGTTCCTCTTCGAGAACAAAGGACAACAACCAAATAACCAGGCCTGGGAAAACAGAAAAAATCTGCACCTGGACTCAGATCATATAAGACACCACCATTAGAACCCCAGTGTAGCACCAAGTAAACTGTCAGACCCCTACAGGGTCCAGCATCCAAATCAGTGTACAAAGCTAGTGATCAAATTCCTGGACCTCAGTATGAGAAGCTTATGACGATGGCCCTTTGCTCCAGCAGGAGAGCTCAACTTTAAAAATCAGGAAAGAAGCAAACAACATGAGAAAAAAAAAAGTCCTTGGCCAAAGAGAACTTTTAAGGCAACAAGGAAGATGAAACAAAATGAAAAAAGGATAAGAATGCCAATACACCTGCATCGGAAACCCCATAAGTGAAAATGGATTGGTCTCATGCCAAAAAAGTGTTTTTGCAGAAGCACAAAAAGGATTTTACAAGTTAAATAAGAAGAAAAGTGGAGAAAAGAAATGAGAGGAAAGTAAGAAAGAGTCAGTAGGTTGGAAAAGGAAGGACAAAAACAGACTGAAGCATATAACTCTTTAACAAGTATAACTGGCCAAATGGAAATTCAGGTGAAAAATGTAATCGAGGACAAAAATTCATTAAAAATTAAAATTGGCCATGTGGATGGATGTCTATGACACATCAAGAATTAGTTCAACGAAATCAAAAGAATGAAAAAAAAGCCTGGTCATTTTCTTTCAAGAAGTTATGAAGAAAAACTGCTCTGATAGGCTGAATGAAAAATTGGGATTGAAAGAATCCACCAATAATCTCCTTAAGGAGATCCCCAAAAGATGGATCTTCAAGGATCATTGTAGCCAAATTCCAGAATATTCAGATAAAGGAGAAGACAGTGCAAAAAGCCAGAAAGAAACAATTTAAATATCGTGGAACCACAATCAGGATTACCCAGAAACTTTCAGCTTCTACATTAAAGGGTCAGAAGTCCTGGAATATGATACTTTGGAATTTTGGATTACAACAAAAATCAAGTATCCTCCTAAATTGAGTATAATCTCTCAGGAAGGTAGATGGAAATTCAATGAAATAGGTGACTTTTAATCATTCCTGATGAAAAAATCCACAGATTTGAACAGAAAATTAAACCTTTGTAGACAAGACTCAGGAGAAGCATAAAAATGTAAATAGGAAAGAGAAAACAACAGCATGGTATTCAAAATGGCTAAATAGTCTACATCTCTACAGGGGAAGAGGACATTGGTAACTCTTGAGAACCTCTGTCTTTATCATGACATTTATAAGGTGCTACATGAAGAAAGAATTTGCATATAAGTAAACGTGATGGTAAAAATAGTTAATTAGGGGGTGGAAAAAAAGGATCATACTTAGAGAAACGAAAAGGGGGCAGCATAAAAGGGCAAATTACATCACTGAAAAGATGTAATGATATACAGTTGAGGGAAAGAAGAGATGAAGTGAGCATTGTTGGAACCTTACTGTCTTTGGATTTGGCTCAAAGAAGGAGTAACCAACACATTCAATTTGTTATAGAAATCTATCTCATTCTATGAGGAAGTAGGAAGAGAAAGAGGAAAGTGAAATAAGAAATTAGATAGAAGGTATGATATACAGGAGGGAAGAATTAGTAGGAAAAGAAAAGAGGAAAGGGAGAGGGGATGATCGAAGAGAGAAAAAATTAAGGGAGGTGGTGATCAGAGGTAAAATATTGGTGGGGAGGAGAAAGGTGAAAGAAGAGAGAAAAGTATAAACCAAGGCATGGGACAGTAGAAGATGGAAAGACACAGTTAGAAATGATAACTGTGAATCTGAATAGAATGAAGTCTTCTGTAAAACAGAAGTAGAGAGCAGAGTAAATCAAAAAACATAATCCTATGAAATGCTCTTTAGAAGAAATCGATTGAAAGTGGAGAGATAGATGTAAAGGTGAGAGGCAGGAGCACCATATATTATGAAAAAATAAAATAAAAATGCACCTCATTAAAAGATACAGTGAAGAAAAGTACATGTTACTAAAAGGTAGCATAGACAATAAATCATTGCTACTAGTAAACTTACATGCAATAAATGGTAGAAAACCCAAATTCTTAGAGGAGAAGTTGAGTCAAAAGAAGAAACTGACAGCAAAACTACATTAGTGAGGGAGCTCAACTTCCTCCTCGCAGAACTAGACAACTCTTTTTTTTAAAATATGAAAGAAATTAAGGAAGCAAATAGTACTTTACAAAAGTTAGATATGTTAGACCTGGAGAGAGCCAAATGGGAATAGAAAGGAATATACCTCTTTCTCAGTGGTTCACAGCACCTAAACAAAATTTCATTATGAATTAGAACATAAAAACCTCGCTATTCAATGCAGAAAACCAAAAACATTAAATGCATTGCAGTGATGCAATAAAAGTTATATGTAATAAAGATTCATGTAAAGACAAAAAATGACTTATTTGGAAACTAAATAATCTAACCCTTTGCAAGACGCAAAAAAAACCAAAAACACAAACCATAGGCATTCCTATTTATTACTAATAAAGTTCAGCAAAAAAGAGACAAAAGATTCATTCCATTTAAAAATAATTTTATTTAGGAGTCAGTCTGTGAAGGAAATCCCAGGAACTACGAGAAGAAAATTACAAGTCATTTTTCACACTAATAAAATCACATCTATACACCTGGAAATATATCATTTGCTCATGGGTTGGTTGAACTAATATAATAAAAATTACAATTCAGTCTAAATAAATTTACTTATTCGGTGCATGCCTACAAAACTACCAAAATTAGTTTATAGTGCTAGTATAAATAATAACAAAATTCATCTGGAAGAACATAAGGTCAAGAATATCAAGGGAATTTATGAAAAAATACTGGGGAAAGTGGCCCAACCATAACCAATGTAAAAATATATTATAAAGCAGCAATCATCACAATTATTTGTTACTGACTAAGACATGGAGTGGTGAATAGGTGGAATAGGCTAGATACAAATGACACAATTTTAAGTTACTATAGTAATCTACTGTTTGATAAACCCAAAGACTCCAGATTTGTCTGAGATCAGGGTTGCTCCACCTGCATTATTTTTATCCTGTACATACTTTGCTCTCTCCTTTCACACTTTGCATCTCCACCACTGTTTTACCTCTGAATACAGACAATTTTGCCCTCTCTTCTCTCAACTTCCATTCCTTTTCTTTCCCCTTTCCCTTACTGTTTCCCTATAGGGTAAGATTCATTTCTCTACTAAAGTGAGTGTGTATGTTATTCGCTCTTTAAACTAAATGTAATGACAGTAAGGTTCTCACTCACAATGCTCCCTTCTTTCCCTCTGTTGTAATAGGTCTTTTGTGCTTCTTCATCTGATGTAATATATCCCATTCTGCATCTCCCTTTCTTCTCCCTGTACATTTCTTTTTCTCCCATTGCTTTTTATATGATAACATCACTTACATTCACACACTTTGTCTATGCATACCCTTTCTATCTGTCCTAATAGAGATACAGTTATTGAGTAACATTTTTCTTCTTTCTTTCCTGTTTATCCTTTCAGGGCTCTCTTGAATTATGTTTCTGAAGAATGAGTTTTCTGTTCAGTTCTGGTCTTCCCATCTGGAAAGTTTGAAAGCTCCCTATTTCATTTAATATCAATGATTTTTCCCTGAAGGTTTATGTTCCATTTTTTTGAGTAGTTGATTCTTGGCATGCAATCCAAAGTCCTTTGCCTTACAGAATATTACATCCAAGTCCTCAATCCTTTAATGTAGAAGCAGCTAAATCTCTTCTTTTCCTGACTGTAGCTTCACAGTACTTGAATTGTTTCTGGATGGTGGTGGTATTTTCTCCTTGACCTAGTAGCTCTGAAAGTTGGCTAAAATGCTCCGTGAATTTTTCATTTTGGGATTGTTTTCAGGAGGTGATTAGTAGATTCTTTGAATTTCTATTTTACACCCTGTTTCTAGAATATCAGGGTAATTTTCCTTAATGATTTCGTAGAAGATGATGTCAGTGCTCCTTTTTTATCGCAGCATTCAGATAGCCCAATAAATTTTAAATTTTCTCTGCTAAATGTATTGTCCAAGTCAATTGTTTTTCCAACGAGGTTTTTTGGATTCTCTTATATTTTTTCATTCTTTTAATTTTTTAAACTGCTTCTAATAAAGATGTCAGCTTCCCTTACTGTATTCTAATTTTTATGTGATAATTTTTCTCAGGTAACATGTGCTTCTCTTTTTCTATTTGGCCAATTATATTTTTTAAAGGAGTTATGTTCTTCAGTCAATCTTTGTTCTTCCTTTTCAAGTTATTGACTCTGTCTTGAGTACCTCTCAGTTATTTTCCTACATTTCTTCATCTTTTATTTGATCTTTAAAATTCTCCCTGAGCTCCTTCAAGAAAGATTTTTGGTTTTGAGATCTTTTTTTTTTCTTTTTGAGATTTCACATGTAGGCATTTTGATATTGTTGTCCTCTTCTGAGTTTGTGCTTTGATATTACCTTTCAGCATAGTAGCTTTCTATGGTCAAGACACTTTTTGGTTACTTGCTCATTTTAGAGCTTCTTTTATGGCTTTTAAAGCTAAGTTAAGATGCTAGGGCACATGGGTGTTACTTTTCCCAGCTTGTGGTGTTGGCATCCAGGTCGCTAACTTTCTGCTCTTGGACCTCAGATGCTGGGAGTTTGATCAGTGTTGGGCCTCAAAGATGGCTGTCTGTGTCACTGGCTTGTACCAGGGATCTCAGTTACTTATCTCTGATGTGGCTAAGAACCTCCTACTGACTTGGCAGGTTACAGCTTCTGCTGTACCGTGCTCTCCTGCTACCCCAGTGAAATGGACCATTTATTAAGTCTCTGCAAGTGATCTTAAGCTGGAAAACTGTTTTAATCTAGGTCTTTGTAGGTTTTCTTGCTCCAGAATTGATTTAGATACTTGATTTAATGTTGTTCCTAAAGGAAACTGGGGGTGAGTGAAAGCAACTACCTGATTTTTTTTAACCATCTTGACTCTGACTCCCTCTGATATTTATTTAAAAGAGATAAAACAAATCTATAATCAAAAGTCCTTCAAGATTTTGAAAATAGTAAGCATTTCTTTTTTAAAAATGTTGCTTTTTTGTACTGTTCTTATGGTTTGGCAAAGACATAATTCCTCACCATTATCATTTGATGAAACTGAAATTCAGAAAAAAAATTATGACTTGCTAATATTTAAACTGGAAATCAAAGATTGGTTTGTGACATGATGAAAATGCTTTTAACATCTTTATTCAGAGAAAATGCTGTGCTTTTTTCCACTATGTACTGTCATTCAATCTGTTCAATATGATTAAAATGTCCAACTGTATCAATCTTACATTATAGTCTAATAAATGCATGGTTTCATCAGTGAGGATTCTCTCAAAAGTAGTGTAGTTAGTGAACCATTTTTCACAAAAAAGAACAATATACACCCTATGTTTAAGAAACTAAAATTACAAATTTTACTTTTTGAGAACATAGTATCATATTAAAATATATATTTTTAGCTTTCAAAATTTTAAAATAACAAAATAGGCATTTTCACTATATATATTTTACAAAGTTACAAATTTTAACTTTTAGTGATTCTCAATATTATGTATTGAATGAGGCACTAGATTTCAATTTAAAAAAAAATATAGTATCAGTATTAAAGAGGTCTAAAATATGACTAAATAATTACTAAATCTTTGTGACAGATGGATAGATTATTTAATGACCTCATTGTTGTATGCCTGTGAAACTTTGCAAGTTATCCAGCACTGTGCCCAGGAACTGAATTGCTTCCTTTTGAATTGTCATAGGAAGTTTCTTAAAATCACCTGACAAGACAAGATACTGAACAATGAGGTTCTTTCTTTAGCTGAACTGCCAAGAATTCAAACTGTACTGCAGAGAGCATAACCTATGGATTGACCACGTTGTTCAAATGCTAAACATATATTTACCTGAAAGATTGTTTTTCCCAGAATTTCCACAAGACTAACATTCACGTGGAGGTCAGAAGGAGCTATACAACAACAGTGTCTGAAGAACTTTGGAATCTGTTTTGACACATGGGAGGCACTGACCCAGGACCACCCAGCATGATGTGCTCACAACAAAGAAGGTGCTATACTCTGAACAAAGTAGAATTGCAGCAGCTCAAAAGGGGGGATGCACAAATTCAGGGACAAATACACTTTACAAATTCCTAGGGACTATTTGTGCTTGACCAGTGGTAGAATTTTCAGAGCTTATATTTCTCTGATCAGCCACAGTTAGACCCGTTTCATTCCCACATGGTGATGTCATTTTCCTTCTATTTAAGCATTAAAGATAGCAACTATCCAATCAGTATATGTGTGCATGTGTGTATATATATATATATAATATACACATATATGAATATATAATATATAAAATTTATTAATTTTTATAAATTATAATTAATATTAATATGTAACCTATTCATCACCCTGAAGATGCATATATATGGATATGTGCATATATACATGTATATGTATTAACATTAAACTTCAGAGAATGTTGTTGAATTGGTGCTGAAACACTGAGAATAAGATACATGCTGCCAGCCCAGTTTACCAGTTCTAGCATGTTGGGGGGAATGGAAAACTAAAAAAGATGGCACAATTATTGCATTTGTGAATAACACCTCCAGGAGAGAGAGTTAATATGTTGGATAGCAACAAATTTCAGAAAAACAAAATGACGTGCCATAAAAGAAAGAAATACTAAAAGAATTGGTAAATTTCTTCTGACACATTGTAAAAAAAATATTATCTTTCCAAGGATAGGATGACAAAAATATTAATGTAATAGTTTTTTATCAACATACAATTGTAAATTTGACATGATATCCAATAAGCTTACTGTAATTTTAAGGTGCATTAATAGTGCAATAGCTTTTTGAATATGAAATACAATCACCTCATTGTAGTCCATATTAGTTACACTCACCACCTCAAAAATATTGCATTCTGCCTTGAATGATATGTTTATATAAGAGCACAGACAAGCCCCAGTATGACCATAAGAGGGAGGACAATATGTGATGAAACACTCAAAATGTTATTACATAATATCAATTAAAGTAATTAGGATTTTTATCATTGGAAAGATGGTTTTAAAAGATGAAACAAATGATTAGGCCCTAATGACTAGGGGGAATGTTATTCCGGAATTGAATTTATCCAGTGATGAAAGATACATTACTAAAATATAAATTATGGAAATTCTAGAAGGAAGAAATCACTCCATCATAAATATATGATAAATGAGATAAAAACCAGGCATTGTCTAACATTTAGCTTAATTTTTTTTTTTACTGAGCAAATTGCAAAGGAGTTCAAGAAAAAAATAAATAAGATCTCACATGCTAAAAATTACTTGAGTCAAATTAGCATAAGATTAATGGGAAACTTTCAAGAAGCAATTCATAATACAAAAGGAAAAATTATTCTTTTCATGAGGGGAAGAATACACCTTGAGACAATGTTGTCAAGAGTTTAATATGGAAGTAAAAAATAGCTTAATTTTTGGGAAAATTGATAAACAAGGAACTCAGAGATTTTTGATGAAAAAGGAATAATAGACAGCAAAATCAAGGACAGGTGGTTGATGATGAATGTTCCTTGAATTAATCTTGTGGACAAACCAATTGATGGTTGGATTTTAAATGACCAGATTCAGGAAATTGACTGCAGGAAAGAGTTTCATAAAGAAATTGTATATTGAAAGACTACACAGAGGAGGTTATTACTTAGTAGCCTCTTGCTCTAGCAGACACAATCGTATCAAGCTCTGAATTTGTTCAGGCAGTCAATCACTTATCCTAGGATTTCCATTCCTAATTATTTGAGATATGCTTAGTCCCTTGTGAAGATGAGCAAACTGGGATCTTTTGCTGTTTTTGTTTTAGTATAATCAAATGCCTCTCTTTGAATCGTGTTTTTATCATCCAACAGTCTTTACTAGGAGTAAAGTACAAAAACAAGAGTTTCTTTAACTAGAAACAGTATATGAATTTGTATTGTTAATGTGATTAACGATCTTTCCCACATATCAATGCACCTGTTCATTAAAGGAAGTTTCATTATGGAAGATTTGTAGGAAGGTCCACTTTTGTTATTGAGGCACTGATTGCCAAGGGTTGGGATGCCCTCTTGCTCTACAAAAGGTATAAATACGCTGAGGGTGATGTTTTGCTTTGTGGCTTACTAGAAGTGTTTGTTTGGCCAAATAAGGACTCTGGGAAGTCACTAAGGAGCCCCCGGGTTCGAAAGCCCAGATGTCAGTGCTTGCTTCTCTGGTAAGTATGGTCAGAGAGTTGAACTTGTCTGTTGATGATCAGGCAGAGGAAGCCTGACCTTTGATATCTGTCTATGTTCTTTAAAGTTCACGGTGCTACCTCCCTTGGACTAGGTAAATGATATATGTACTTGGTTAAAGGAATGATATATGTGTTTGATTAAAGTGACTGTTAACTCCTCAAAAGATACCTTTTCTGCTATGAATGCAGATCTAAGAATCTGTGGTGGCAGACCCCCCTGTATATTTTGGGGTGCTTACTGATGCATCCCTTTAATTAAAACAAATAAAAAACTCGATAATGCCTAAGCAAAAAACAATTCTCCCAGTGTGACATTTATGTAAAAAAAATGAATAAAAAAGAGAAAAAATGGGCAGTATTTATGACATTGCTTCAAATAGTCTATTCAAGTTATCTCAAGAAGAACAGAAGTATACGGCCAGTAATTTCTGATAGTATAGATGTGACATCTTTTCTCCTTTTTTTTTTCTTTATTTGTTTAAAATTTATTTATTTAACTATTTTACATTCATTGTCACAAAATTTTCGGTTCCAAATTTTCTGCCCATGTGCCCCCTCCTCCCACCCCAAAAGACCGAGCATTCTGATTGCCCCTATCACCAATCTGCCATCTCTTCTATCATCCCTCCCTTCCCTTGTCCCCATTTCTCTTTTGTCCTGTGGGGCCAGATAACTTTCTATTCCCCACTACCTGTTATTTCTTATTTCCTAGTAGCAAGAACAATACTCAACAGTTGTTCCTAAAACTTTGAGTTCCAACTTTTCCCAATCCCTCCCTCCTCACCCATTCTCTTTGGGAAAGCAGGTAATTCAATATAGTTCATATCTTATAGTTTTGCAAATGATTTCCATTATAAGTTGTGTTGTGTAAGACTAAATATGTTTCCCTCCATTCTATCCTGCCCTGCATTGCTTCTATTCTCTCCTTTGATTCTGTCCCTCTCCAAGAGTGCTGATTTCAAATTGCTCCCTCCTGCAATTGTCCTCCCTTCCAACATTCCCCCCGAACCCTGCGTATTCCATTCTCCCCCACTTTCCTGTATTGTAAGATAGGTTTTCATACCAAAATGAGTGTGCATTTTACTCCTTCCTTTAGTCGAATGTGATGAGAAAAAATTTCATGTATTTCTTTTATGTCCCCTCTTTTTCCCTCCACTAAAAAGTCTCCTGCATTTCTCTTCTATGAGAGATAATTTGTCCCATTCCATTTCTCCCTCTCCTCTCCCAACACATTTATCTCTCCCCACTTAACTTCATTTTTAAGGTATAATCCCATCCTATTCAATTCACTCTGTGTCCTCTGGCTCTGTGTGTGTGTGTGCATGTGTGTGTACACATATGTTTGTGTGTGTGTGTGTAATCCCACCAACTACCCAGATATTGAAAAGTTTCAAGAGTTGCAAATATTGACTTTCCATGTAGGAATGTAAAGAGTTCAAATTTTGTAAGTCCCTTCTGACTTCTCTTTGCTGTTTACCTTTTAATGCTTCTTTTCATTCTTGTGTTTGAAAGTCAAATTTTGCTTTCCATTCTAGTCTTTTCATCAAGAATGCTTGAAAGGATTGAATAGCAGCTGCTCCTGCAATGGATAGCCCTAAGACTGGGAAGCAGCATTTGAATCTCAGACACCAAGCACTAGCTGGGCAGATCTAGGCAGGGGTGGAGAGGAATCTCAGAAGTCAGGTAACTGACTGGGAAAATGCCCAGAAAAAGGAAGCAGAATAAGACCATAAAGAGCTACTTTATTGGAGAAGAGATATTCCTTCCCCCCTTCACTTCTGATGAAGAAGTACAATTCCTGCCATCAGAGGAAGACGTGGAGGTTGTGGCCTCTCTATCCCAGACATCCAAGGTGGATGTCCGGTGGAATCAGGCCATGGAAGAGCTCAAAAAGGATTTTGAAATCAAGTTAGACAGGTGGAGGAACAACTGGGAAGAGAAATGAGAGAGATGCAAGAAAAGCATGAAAAGCAGTTCAATACCTTGGTAAAGGAGACCCAAAAAAATGCTGAAGAAAATAACACCTTGAAAAATAGGCTCTCTCAATTGGCAAAAGAGGTTCAAAAAGCCAATGAGGAGAAGAATGCTTTCAAAAGCAAAATTAGACAAATGGAAAAAGAGGTTCGAAAGCTCACTGAAGTAAAGAGTTCTCTCAAGATTAGAATGGAACAGATGGAGTCTAATGACTTTCTGAGAAACCATGAAATCATAAAACAAAATCAAAACAATGAAAAAATGGAAGAGAATGTGAAATATCTCATTGGAAAAACAACTGACCTGGAAAATAGATCCAGGAGAGACAATTTAAAAATTATGGGACTACCTGAAACCCATGATCAATAAAAGAGCCTAGACATCGTCTTTCATGAAATTATCAAGGAAAACTGCCTTGAGATTCTAGAACCAGAGGACAAAATAAATATTCAATGAATCCAGCGATCACCACCTGACAGAGATCCAAAAAGAGAAACTCCTAGGAACATTGTGGCCAAATTCCAGAGCACCCAGGTCAAGGAGAAAATATTGCAAGCATCTAGAAAGAAACAATTCCAGTATTGTGGAAATAAAATCAGGATAACAAAATATCTAGCAGCTTCTACATTAAGGGATCAAAGGGTGTGGAATAGGATATTCCAGAAATCAAAGGAACTAGGACTCAAACCAAGAATCACCTACCCAGCAAAACTGAGTATAATACTTCAGGGTAAAATATAGTCTTTCAATGAAACAGAGGACTTTCAAGCATTCTTGATGAAAAGACCAGAGCTGAAAAGAAAATTTGACTTTCAAGCACAAGAATGAGAGGAAGCATGAAATAGTAAACAGCAAAGGGAAGTCATAAGGACTTACCGAAGGTGAACTGTTTACATTCCTACATGGAAAGACAATATTTGTAACTCTTAAAACGTTTCAATATCTGGGTAGTTGGTGGGACCACACACAGATGTACACACACACACACACACACGCACACACACACACACGTACATGCGTGCATGTACACACACATACACACAGGCATGCACACACAGAGACAGAGAGCACAGAGTGAATTGAATAGAATGGGACCATATCTTTAAAAAATTAAGGTAAATGGTGATAGAGAAATGTAGTGGGAGGGAGAGGGTGAAATGGAATGGGGTAAATTATATCTCATTCAAGAGGCAAGTAGTAAACTTTTTAGTGGAGGGAAAAAGAGGAGAGCTGAGAAAAAAAAAACATGAAGTTTACCCTCATCACATTCAACTAAAGGAAGGAGTAAAATGCACACTCATTTTGGTATAAACCTATCTTACAGTACAGAAAAATGGGGAAGAAGGAGATAAGCAGGGAGGGAGGGATGATGGAAGGGAGGGCAATGGAAGAAGGGAGCAATTTGAAGTCAACACTCTTAGGGAGGGACAGGATCAAAAGACAGAATAAAACCAATGGGCGGGCAGAATAGGATGGAGGGAAATACAGTTAGTCTTATACAACATGGCTGTTATCGAAGTCATTTGCAAAACTACAGAGATGTGGCCTGTATTGAATTGCCTGCCTTCCCAAAGGGAATGGGTGGGGAGGGAGGGATGGGGAGAATTTGGAACTCCAAAGAATTTGGAACTCCAAGTTTTAGGAACAACTGTTTAGTATTGTTCTTTCGACTAGGAAATGAGAAATACAGTTAATGGGGAAGAGAAAGTCATTTGGCCCTACAGGACAAAAGAGAAGATGGGGACAAGAGACGGCAGGGATGATAGAAGAGAGGGCAGATTGGTGATAGGAAAAATTAGAATTCTTGGTGTATTGGGGTGGTGGAGGAGATAAATGGTGAGAAAATTTGGAACCCAAAATTTTGTGAGAATGAATGTAAAAAGTTAAATAAATAAATAATTTAAAACAATAAATAAATAAATACAAAAAAAGAATGCTTGAAAGTCATCTATTTCATTGAAAGCCAATTTTTTTTCCCCTGAAGTGTTATACTCAGTTTTGCTGGGTAGGTGATTATTGGTTTGAGTCCTAGTTCTTTTGACTTCTAGAATATCATATTCCATGCCTTTCGATCCCTTAATGTAGAAGCTGCTAGATCTTGTGTTATCCTGACTGTATTTCCACAATACTTGAAATATTTCTTTCTAGATGCTTGCAATATTTTCTCCTTGACCAGGGAACTCCTCAATTTTGCAACAATGTTCCTAGGAGTTTCTCTTTTTGGATCTCTTTCAGGTGGTGATCAATGGATTCCTTGAATACTTATTTTGCCCTCTGGTTCTAGAATCTCAGGGCAGTTTTCCTTGATAATTTCATGAAAGATGATGTCTAGCCTCTATTTTTGATCATGACTTTCAGTTAGTCCCATAATTTTTAAATTGTCTCTCCTGGATCTATTTTCCAGGTCATTTGTTTTTCCAATGAGATATTTCACATTCTCTTCCATTTTTTCATTCTTTTGGTTTTGTTTTGTGATTTCTTGGTTTTTCATAAAATCATTAACTTCCATCTGTTCCATTCCAATTTTTAAAGAACTATTTTCATCAGTGAGCTTTTGGACTTCCTTTTCCATTGGGTTAATTCTGCTTTTGAAAGCATTCCTCTCTTCTTTGGCTTTTTGAACCTCTTTTTCCCAATTGAGTTAGCTTATTTTTCAAGGTATTATTTTCTTCAGCATTTTTTTGGATCTCCTTTACCAAGGTGTTGACCTGCTTTTTATGCTTTTCTTGCACCTCTCTCATTTCTCTTCCCAGTTTTTCCTCTACCTCTCTAACTTGATTTTCAGAATCCTTTTTGAGGTCTTCCATGACCTGAGTCCATTGAATATTTATTTTCGATGGTTGAGATACAGAATCCTTGACTTCTATGTCTTTCCCTGATGGTAAGCATTGTTCTTCCTCATCTGAAAGGATGGGAGGAGATATCTCTTCACCAATTAAGTAACCTTCTATGGTCTTGTTATTTTTTCCCTCTTTTGGGCATTTTCCCAGCCAGTTACTTGACTTCTGAGTTTCCTCACAACACCCACCTCACCTCCAGTTCCACCCAGCTAGTACTTGGGGGCTGAGATTGAAATGCTGCTTCCCAGGTTAAAAGTTTTTTGTGAGGATGGGGCTGCTATTCAGTGTGAGATTAAGATCTAGTGCTCAGGTTCGGCAGGGCCTCCACATGGGGATTAGTTCCCTCAGAGGGTTTATGTGGAGACCTTCCCCAGTGGATCCGAGTTCCTGCCTGCTTTGGAAGCTCCTGTCTGCTGCTGCCTCTGCTGCTGCCTCTGCTGCTGCCTCCCGAGGGGGCCTGGATTATGGAGACATACCACTCTGCTCTCAGCAAGCAGACAAGACCCTCTCACTCACCTTTGGTGTCTGTGGGTGAAGGGACCTGCACTGCTGCTGGAGTTTCTTCCCCTGAAGGCTGCTCAGATATTCTCCCCTTGGTGCCACGTGGCCAAGGAAAGGTTCTGCTCTGGGTCTGGAGTATGACAGACCTTTGTTTCCAGTTTTTCTGGACTCTCTGGAACAGAAATCTCCACTCTGTTGTTTTGTGACTTCTGCTGCTCCAGAATTTGTTGGGAGTTCTTCTTTACAGGTATTTTATGGGCTGTGAGTTAGGAGCTAGCATATGTGTATCTTTCCACTCAGTCATCTTGGCTCCTCTGGAGTGACATATTTTCTCTATGAAGGAGTTGCTATAGTGAAGGGGAAAAAATTTTGGAAGTTATTGTTATTTAGTAGAAAAGTAGAATCATAGTAAATTATTTCCATTACTATCAATTACATAAATAATAGATTTACATTAACAATAAAAGATTTGTGTTACACCCACAGATTTCAATAACTAGTATATAACAGTAAATATTGGTTGATCAACCTTTCCATACTTAACACAGTTGGCTGACTGAAAACAAATAGTGTCCTCATTATGTAAAGGTAGAAAATATTAACGTATATTTCTTTTAAAACAGATAGTAAGTGATATTTCCTATAAAGTTGCCCAAGTGACAAGTAATTTATTTTGTAATGTATACGAAATATAAGTAAGTTGTCTCAAATAAGGTCCATTATTTTGCCAGCTCTTAAACCAATCAGGATTTTCTTACATGCCTTGTGTGTGTTAATCACTAAAGACATGCATATGCCCACTTGCATACACACACACATACACACACATTCAAACAGTCCTCACCTTCATGTGTCTTACAATCTCTCAGAGAAATGAAGGTGTAGATATGGAAGTAAGTGCTAAATAAATACATAAATACAAGAAAATTTGAGTGAAGAAGGCACTGATATTAGTGGATTATGAAAGGGCTCTTGGGGAGGGTGACTGTGTTAAGTTTTGAAGAAACCTAAGTATTCTAGGAGGCCAAAGCAAGAGGAGGGTTCATTCCAGTGTTTTATGTGAAGGATGTTAAGGAGGCCAGTTTGTATAATACAATGCATGGAAAGATCACTCTCTAAGAATGTTACATTTAAAAATTTGGTCCTCAGTGGTGAGGGACTTTAAATGAGATGAAAGAGGCAGAGACAGGGAAGAGAAGTAAAAAGTAATAAAATTAGAGAGACAGAGAAGGGTAGTAGAAAGACAGAGAATGGATGAGAGAGACAGGGAGAGAATAAATGGGACATAATTTAATCATTATAGTTGGATTTTGATTTAGTAGGGAGCAATTGGAGTTTATTAAGCTATTAAATAAGATATTAAGCAAAATAGGGTTGGTTAGTCCTATGCTTTAGGGATATCATTTTTGACTACTTTATGGAAAATGAATTTGAGATGAAAGAGTGACTTAAATCAGGGAGACCATCAGAGGGCTATTACAATAGTGCAAGGCAGAGGTGAAATGGGCTACAACTTGTTTGCTGATCATATATACGAAGAGAAGAAAAGAATTGTGACATAAGATAAGTTTTATAAGTAGAAAACGAATTGAAAACTGCCTTAATATGTAAGGTAATCAAGAGTAAGAAGTTGAATATAGCATGAAGCTTGCAGGTTTGTAAAAATGATGGCTCCTTGGAAAGAAAGAAAGTACATGAGAGTAGTCAGTTTGGGGGAAGTATGGGTAGAGATAGTGAGTTTTATTTTAGAGTTTATGAATTCAGGATAACTAAGGAATACAAGTTTGGAATGTCTAGTAGGTAGTAGAATATATGAGATGAACTCGAAGGAAAACTAAACCTAGGTATATAGAGCTAAGTGTCATGTGCATAAAGATAATACAGAAAATTTAAAAAGTTAATGTTGTCATCATTGAAAGAGAGTGACATAAGAGAAAACCTTACATACATATGCAGCAATCTCTAGTAGGATATGGTAACAAAGAATCGTGATGAGTGGCCAGAGAGCAGAATAAAAAGAAGGGGCAGTGCAACCGAATTCCAGAGGAAATACTATTTAGGAGAAGGAGTTGGTCAATACCATCAAGTTTTACACAGATATAAAAAATAAAGAAGGAATGAGGATTAAAAGGTAGAACAATTTGTTTCTGAGTCTAAATAAAGAATTGAAAAACGTTTCATCACTCTTTTGCATTTCAACATAATTATCTTTTATACTTGTATTTAAGGTTTAATTTGAAAAAAAAATATTTTGCTACTTATGTTCTACTATATATTTGAAAATGTGGTTACATAAACAATTAATTGTATAAGTTTTATACCTTTACAACGACATTAACAATGCACTACAATACATTAACAATGACAGCAACGATGCATGTGTACAATTTATAAAGATCTTCGGAATTATTTGGAAGACATACTTTGTAATGATTTTATCACGTTAATATGCATATTTTAATGACGTTTTTATCTAGAGAATAAGGCAAATTAAATCGTTCACATAGTTGAGGACGTGTGTTACTCTTCTATAACATGCTATATTTTATCACTTTCAAATATAAAGAAACAAATGAGACAATTAATATGATTTATACATTCTATTATTTTTATATTTTTATTTCTATTTTAAATTGAATCCACATTTACTAAGTTGGAGACTATTGATAAATTGAATTAATTTTAATATGTAGTTCAAAGTTTTAAATTTTATTTCATTTATTTCCAAAGTCTATGCATGCGTCTCTATACTACTCTTGTGCAGTATGTTCCATATCTTACCCCCCTAATTCTGTTCTGTATATATATGGAAATTATTGATAATATCTATTCATAACATCAAAATATGTTTATTGATTATACTTTATATATAAATATTTCATTTATTCGAACACATTTTAAGTTTATACATGTATAAAATACTATTCTAGCCATTGAAGCATTTGCAAAAATAAACCCCTAAATGAGTAGATGAAGGAGTGGATAAATGAATGAGTACTGGATTCTATAAACAAGTACGCTACAATTCAGGAAGGGATATGATCATTACAAATCTGTGATATATGTGTAAAAAGGAGAAAAAAAGAACATTGCAAGAGTGTAAAAAGCATGAAAATGTGTATTTGTGAGTAATGCCGAATATATTTTCACTGTCATCATAAAATTATCAATATAATCTGTCTATGGGTATATAACTGAATAATTTATTTGTTTAATAAGCATGTTGCTAACTTAGGCTTTAGCTGAAAGTTCTTGGCATCATTGAGACGTCAGAGGAAAGATTATTGTTATAGAAAAAAGATACATGAAAGAATTGAAAAATTGCTATGACACTATAGAATTTATATTTTGATTCAATTCTACTTTTTTTGGTGAATAATTTTTTCAATACATACAGTTACTTTTATTCATTTTCATACAGGAGGCTAAAATGATGATGTTTTGTATCAGTTACTCTCATATAGAGTATGTTGTAAGCTTTTAAAAGTTACCGATTGGCCACAGTCAAGTCAATAGCTCATGGATTGAACAAAAAATGGCATCCTTTTAGGAGTGCTATCTTGACTTAATCATCTATACTTTTGGACATATTCAACTGTTGGGAATTTGGCAGTACTTTAGGGATTGGAGAAAACTGGTATTATAGAATAAAGACATTTTGATGCATTTATTAACAATTTTACCCTTTAATGCAATATACAAGCTTCTTTTTTCATCGGATCCTTGAAGGAAAGTTTTAAACAATGAACTCAAAATATATTTCTTAATTACCTCCATTGGCTCAAGTATTGTATTCAAAATAAGATGGAATATTTGTGTATTA
Organism: Bettongia penicillata ogilbyi; assembly: GCA_023548195.1. Classification (NCBI taxonomy): domain Eukaryota; kingdom Metazoa; phylum Chordata; class Mammalia; order Diprotodontia; family Potoroidae; genus Bettongia; species Bettongia penicillata. The sequence goes on along the minus strand of JAJHZJ010000350.1, from coordinate 20,882 downwards.
TGAAGACCTGAATCCCAAATTTTTAAATTATTAAATCACATAGAGCAAGAAAGGAATGTTGAAAAAACAAACCTAAAGCATCCTTTGTGTACTAGGAAAGCTTTAAAAATTTTATCACATTTGATCTTCTTAGCAACCTTGGAAAGTTGATGTTGTTATTGTCTCAGTTTTACAAATGTTTTTTATCAGTTTATTAACTGAGCAAACAGATTAAGTTACTTGCCCAGAGTAGAGTTATGCAATTATTTAAATGCCTGAGGTCAGGCATGAACTCAAAATACTCCTGACTCTGGGCTTAAATTTCTATTCACTGTGCCACTAAACTTCAGTTTGGTCTTAACTCTGATTGCACATACATTTATAGAGGAAGAAACTTTACATTACCTCATTTAACAGCTTTTGTCTTATATTACAGATGGCCAAACTTTGCCATGACGAGGTGAGGTGTTTATTTTTCCAAAGTCACATCATCAATAAAAAACATCTACATTCAATTTCTTAGATTTCAAGCACAGTAACATATTTTGTGTCAATCAATCTTTCTTTTGTATATATTACACTACTGTATTGCCTTCATCAGGAACAAGAAGGTAGAAACCTGGATTGGGAAGGTGCTAATTTTTTAGTATTTAATGACAAAAGGATAATTATTCAGACCATATTATTAGAATGCCATGTAAACTTTTACTGGAACTTTAAACTTCTATTGCTGTATTACCAGGATTTATGACACTGATGTGAGAGAAATGATTCCCATAAGGAATTTTTATTTGAATTTCTTTATATATAATTTCTAATTATGCTATGAATGTTATTGTTGGTGATTATATTGTATGGCATAGTGGCAACTCCCTATTCGGGAAGACAGAAAGTCCCTATTCAGGAATGCAGAAACAGTTGTCAACCTGTCCATTTCTCCTTCTGATTATGATAAGTTTCATGAGGGATATAAGAGAAGAAAAGAAATAGTTCAAGAAGCTCACGATTTATTTGGGGACTCAAGGCACACATGAAAATGATTAACAGATATGACAATGTGCTACCAGTTCAAAACAAGGTAGGAAAGGAATTATAGGGAAATAGATTATAATGAGTCTTGAGAGGTAGAAAAGATACATGGAAAAGGTAAACTGTCAGACTTTTCAGGAATGACAAAATATGGAATAACAGATATGAGGGAGTTAGCAAATCTGATATTGTTAACCATATTACCAACTGAGAGGTGGTTGGTATGAGGTTGTGGATATGATGGTAATAGTAAGAAAAGTAGTAGAATAACAAGTTGACTAGAAAATAAGCAACTGGAAATCATGTAGAGCTTGATGGACAAGTCAGACTTAAGCAAGACTTTCAAGAATGTGCAAAATATGGATAGAGAAAGATAAAGTAGATATGTGTAGCCCTACTATAAAAAGGTATGGAGATTGGGATTAGTATATAAACAGCAAGAAGATAGTAAAAAAAGACTATAATAGCTATATTTCAAAGCAGCAAGAGAAAAGTGGATGTAGATGATCTAAGACTAGGTTCTGAAATTGCAGATTTATATATTCATTGGTTATTAGAGCAGGATGAAACCTTAGAAAACGTCATTCAAAATCCTCTTAAAAAACATGAAATAAACACTTGGAGAAATGTAATGCTTTCTTGGTTTGTTAATTAATGTTGCCAACAATGTCTCACAGGTATTTCATTGTAGGGTAGGGACTTGAATTTAAGTTTCATTGTACCTCTTCGCGTAATATCTTCACTACAGTAGTAAAATACCCCAGGGTAGGTGCTGTATTAATGGAGAGACATGATGAAAATGGTACTTTGGGAAATTTAACCAATCAGAAGTATGGAAGATGAACTGGAGAAAGAAAATGACGAATTTTGGCCTGACAAATAGACAAACAGTGAAGTGGGTTACTGTTTTGCTTGTGCATACATCCAGGGTGTGACAGATATCCTGGTAAAACTTGTCAAACTTGAAGATGGTGGGTAACTTCCAATAATTCACAGGGGTACACATGACACTGTCCAGAGGAAACTGGGAAGTATTGGCAATATTACAAAGTGTTGGGCAAGAACCTAATGAACGTAAAGTCAAAGGTGGTGTTGTGATCACTGCTATTCTGTGATGATAAAGGCTTAAGATGAAAAAAAAACTGTCAAATGAACAGTCAATTAAAAGATGGTTTCAGAGGAGACCGCTACATAGCTCCCTTCCACACTAGCTTTACTTTACAAAGAAGATAGAAATATTAAATTATGTCCAGGTATGGAGCAGACCTAACAGGGGCCAGAAATCTCTATAAAATAGCTTATTTGTTTGGATTCTAGGAAAATTTAGTGGAAAAAATGTTAAATTGATGGGTTTTTGGGACTTAGAAAACAGCATATATGCTTTATCATGTAGGGTACAATAAAAAATTAAATTTATAATAAAAGATTATATTCTCTTTGCCCATGGCCTCACTCAGATGACTCAATCTCACATCTAAAACTGCTTCCTTGACATGTTAAACTCTATGTCCCATATACAAAGTCAGAACATCTAAAACTGAATGCATTAACTGTTGCCCAGAAATTCTCCTCCCTTCCAAGCCTCTATGTTACTCTCCTATTTTAACTTTAAATTTAAATATAAAACAAGAAAAGAAAAAAGAAAAAAACTTAAATACTAAAATTAAAATACTACTACGTAAGAAAAGAAAAAAACAAACAACCTTGCCATGTGCATAGCAGAATGTGAGAGGATTCAAAATATACAGCAATAAATTTCCATTTCAAGTAAGCCTGTATAATAAATACCATTCATTTTGCTGAGAGCTGCTTATCTTTTCTTTGTTTCTTTGTAAGTTTCATTTGTTCTCTCCTGTGCACAATTTAATTTGTTCCTTTCTCCCCTCTATCCACAAGACTACACACACACACACACACACACACACACACACACACACTATCAATCTATTCTTAAGTCTTGTCAATTTGCCTTCATAAAATATCTCACACATACCCCTGCTTTCCTTTTGCATGTTCAAGATATTAGCTCTTATCACATCACACTTGGAAAACTTCAGTCACCTGCCTATAGAAAACTCTACTTCAAAGTCTTTTTTAAACTTCATCGTTCAGTCAATCATCAAATATTTATTCTTAAAGTACAGGCTGAACCACGTCAAACTTCCCACCCCAATTCAATAAATGCAAGTGCATCTTTATCATTTACAGGATTGATTATAAAAAACAAACAAAAACTTCTATTGGCTTTATAAGCTATTCATAGCCTGTCTCTTCCCTAAGTTTCCAGTCTCTTAATACCTTACTCTCAAATGAGCAATATATATAAAATGCTTTGCATAGTTTATTACAGTATTTTCTTTTTATCAGGTATATCTCAGCATAGTTCATATATATATATATATATATATATATGTGTATGTATGCATATATCAGTTAATGATATGTCAATGATAATTAAAAGTTGAAAGATCTAGTTTCATTGATATTCCTCATGCAAGACACTCCCTCTTTTGATTCCTGATTATTGTCAGTAGCTGTCCTCCAGGCCTGAAATTTTTCTTCTACCCATCTATACATACTGAATATCCTAGCTTTCAAGTCCCAGGTGAAATCTCACATTATAAAAGATGTCTTTCCTAACACTCACTATTTAGTAGGACATTTCCTCTGTTAATTAGCTCCAATATTCCCCACACTTATCTTGTATATAGCTTGCATGTTGTTCCCCCCATTCTATTGTGAGGTCCTTGAGATCACAGAAAGTCTTTTGCCTTTCTTTGTATAAAAAAAATTTAGCAAAATATCTGGCAGATATTAAGTATTTAATAAAAGCTATTCATTGAGCATTGAAAAAATATGACATTGGAAGTCTATAGTTCATAAATTGCATGTAATTAATTATATATACATACCTCAATTAAAGAAAACTGTTTTTACCTAATAAATATTATTGAGTTGTCATGTGATAAGCCTCATGCCTGAAAATGGCTCTAGTAGTATTAAATAATCAAATAATAGTAGAATTTACAAAATTAGTTGAAATAAAATTAGAATTGTGTATTAAATACATATACTAATATAAAAAAGGAGACAGTGTGAGGAAGACACATGATCTAAAATACTTAATAAAGATCTATAGACAGAGAAATATAAATTATATTGTCACTCAGCCCATCTGAGAATCACATGAATAAACAAATGTGTGAAACATAATGAAAAGCTAAACAACACAAGCCTGGCAATAAAGAAAATAAGAAATGAAGAGAAACTTTACATATTTAATAACACTACTGATATTCTAACATTCTCGAAACAGATAGGCTGGTCACTTCTGATTTTTCCTTCATGGTAATTTCAAAGAATAAGGCTACAAGGGAAAAACATAATCTGCAAAAATTATTGTTAAAGCCAAAATGAGAAACTTCAGTCCAAATCAATACATTATTTTAAAATCTGTGATATCAGAGAGGTAATACATGTGTTTCTTTAGTAAACCCTTACTTTTTGGAGAACATATGTTTCAAGGTTCTTGAAAAGGTAAAGCTAAGGTAGTATGAGCTAAAATTTTTTGAGAGGAAGTGAGTTAAGAATAAATAGGAAATCTTCAAGAAGTTTTTAAATTTTATTTTTCAGGTAACAAAAAATTATTTTGTCTTGCTCCCAGTTTGCCAATTTAAAGAGATAACACTTGTAATCTGTGATTTGGACCCACATCTAAGCAGTGCTTTGATGTAAAGCTTCTCTTACAGTCATATATATCTACACACACACACACACACACACACACACACACATATATATACATATATATATATATGTATATATATATATATATATACACTTTATATAAGTAAAACTCATTAACAGTGATGAAAAATGATTTCTGATTTTCCAATATTTTTGAAGGCCTCAGCAACAGTTTATGGCCATGCTATCTCTTATTCATTCAGAAGATGAATAATCACAAAAAAATGTGAATTAAATAAATTACTTGTGACATGTAGCTATGTCAAATCTTTAGCTTTCTTTCTCACTTATAATACCGTGTATTAAGGCATAAATTCAGAAGGTATGGGTTGCTCTTCCAGGTCTCTAGTGACAAGAGAGTGGTAGTTCCTTAGGCAATTAAAATAATGTTTAGAGATATTAAGGTAATTTTTATCACCCTCATTTTAAAGAAATGTGACACATTTTCACTAATTTAGTTAAACAATTTCCCATAGCTTAAAGAGATTATCTTATTGAAGCAACATTTAGAGTCAATAGGAAGATTTAGAGATTGGATAGTAATAGAAGAAATGATTGACAAATGAACTAGTCCAAACTGGAGATTAATAGGAAACAGAACACTGTAGGACTTGGTGATTGATGGCTGGCGTATAAGAATTAACTTCTTCCTACATTCTGTTTCATTTAGGATACTATGTGATATGTTTGACAATATCTTACATCAGTTTTTTTTTTTAATAAGGTATGGAATTTGAAATCAAAGGTAAATGATGGAGGATGAAATTTTAAAAAGCATGGTGCACTAATCTTAGAATAATTTCAGCTGTACTCAATCTCAAAATAAGTTAAGATGATAAGGGCACCATATTGCTCCTTTACCTCTTGGTATGTTTCTATATTGGGGAAAATAAAAGATCATAGAAATAACGGAACTATTTCCCATCTTGGATGAGATGATAATGATGAATGGTGATTAGAAGGCAAAACGTGTATCTCTTATTTTATGCAATTTATTCTTTCAAGGAAACTAAGTTTTGTCTTGGAAAAAGTAAAAAAATATAGCAAATAGGGAGTTGAAATTATCTAGATGCCTTCCATGAATTTAAGCTTCAGGTTAATTGCACAAGAGAACTGAAAGATCTGGTAAATATGATTGTTGAGTTGTTGCTCATCTTGGGGAACTGGACCATGGGGAATAAAAGAGATGCTGAAGAACTGAGGCTGGAGAAATGCTAGCAGTTTTAAATAAAATCTGATGGTAAGAAGAGGAATTCAAGGGTTTCCATTCTGGGACCTAAGATGGCAGAGTGATTGGTAATTGTTGTCTCCTTCTCCTTGTTGACTTTCACAAGCACAGAGAATATATCCTTGGGAAAACCCTAGAAGAGTGGGAGCAGCAGAAGGTGTGAATAGACTCTCAGTTCATGAGGTTAGAAAGATAGATAAGAAGGGTCCCTCTTCCTGTGGCTGAAGGCAACTAGTGCATGATCAAAGATGTCCCAGACAGCCCCACATCCACAAACGAGGAGAAGATCCTAAGTCCAAGGAGAATGAAGCCAGAAACTGCCAACACCAGGAGCCGAGGCTCCCCAGGGGAATCGGGAAGACACTACCAAAGACAGCCGAGTCTTCCTATGCTCTAGCTCAGCAGAGGAGACCTGTTGGGGCCGGACGACCCCTCCACCACACTTAATGAGCTAGCTCCATGATAACTGAGGGGAAACCCAAAAAGACCTCACCTGGCTTCTACTTTCAAACATCAGCCAGCTCAGCACCAGGTAAGCTGCAGCATTTTACCTTCAACCTGAAAGAACCAGAGGCCAAAATGCAAAAAGTCTCAAGTTTTAGGTAAATAACTGTTGTACAGAGCTTCCTGTGCCACAGACACAGAGCTCTACTATAAAAGCCAGGAAAAGGGTTGTTATCATGAGTAAGAAGCAAAGCAGACAAGAGAAGACCAAGGAATCGTTCTGTGGGGATAAGGATCAAAACACAAATACCAAAGAAGTAAACATTGAGACTCCACTTCCATCTGAAAATTCAGAGGGGAATATGAGCTGGGCTAATGCACAAAGAGCCATCTTGGAAGAGCTCAGGAAAGATTTTAAAACTCAAATTAGAGAAATAGAAGAAAAACTGAACAATGGCTTCAAAAATATGGAAAAAGAAATCACAGAAGAATTTAAAAGCAAAATTGGACAAATGGAAAAGGAAGTAAAAAAACATAACTATTGAAAATAACTCCCTTCAATGAACAATTGGAGGGATGGAAAAGGAAATGCTAAAGTTAACTGAAGAAAACAATTTAATAAAAAATAAAATTCGGCAAGTAGAAGCTAATGAGTCTATGAGATGTCATGAATCAGTCCAACATAATCTAAAGAATGAAAAGATAGAAAAAAAAATGTAAAATGCCTAATTGTAAAAACAACTGACCTGGGAAATAGATCCAGGAGAGAAAAATCTAAGAATTGTTGGTCTACCAGGAATGCATGATGAAAAAAAAAAAAGACCTGGACAATGCCATCCAAGACATCATCAAGGAAAGTTGCTAAGAATGTAAAGAATCCACCATGCACCTCCTGAAAGGAACCAAAAGCCAAAAACACCAAGGAATATTGTTAGCAAATTCAAGAACTATGAAACAAAAGAGAAAATACTACAGGCAGCCAGAAAAAAAAAACAAAAAACATTCAAATATTGAGGATCTCCAGTGAGGATCACACAGGACCTGGCAGTTTCTACATTAAGAGATTGAAAGGAAATGAAATATATCGTAAGACAAAGGAGATGGTACTACAACCAAGGATGAATTATCCAGCAAAGTTGAGCATAATATTTCAGGCAAGGAGGTAGACATTCAATGAAATAAGAGATTTCCAAACCTTCCCGATGAAAAGACATGAACTCAATAGAAATTTTACCTTGAAATGCAGATCTCAAAAGAGGCATGAAAAGGTAAACAGGGGAAAAAAAGTGTTACACAATTTGGGCAAACTGTTTATATCCATATAAGGGAAGATGATGCATGGTAATCTTGAAAACTGTATACTTATTATGAAATGTAAAAGGGATATAAATAGATAGAGGGAGTGGGTATAAATAAAATGATATTATGATAGCAAATGTGATTTGAGGGTGTGAAGGAATTGTAATGAAAGTTGTGAAAAGGAGAAGGCAGAAAAAAATAAATTCCATCACAGGAAGAGGTAAAAAGTGTATTACAGCAGAGGGAAAGAGGAGAGGGTGATGAGCATTGTTTGAGAGGTACTCTCATCTGATTGGATTCAAGGAGGGTACAACAAACTCACTTAAATACAGAAATACAATTAGCTTTATAGGCAGTAGGAGGGGAAGGGGGAAAGAAAAGGGAGGGGAGGCTAAAGGGGAGGGAAGGAGTAGTGAGGGCAAGGGAGATTAAAATGAAGGGGGATTGAAATAAGGGAGGGAAGACTGAGGGAGGCTGTGGCCAAAAATCAAAACTCTATTGTGGAGGAGGAGGAAAAACTAAAAACCTAAAGAAGGGGAAAAGGGATGGAGTGAAAGACATAGAAAGCAATCGTAACTGTGGATATAAATGGGATGATCTCTCCCATAAAACCGAGTCTGATAGAATAGATTAAAAAACATAATTCAACAGTATGTTGTTTACAAGAAACACATTTGAAATGGAGGCATACAGACAGACTAAATGTACAAGATTGGAGCAGAATATTTTGTGCTTCAGCTGATGTAAAAAAAAAAACGCAGGGGTAGTAATGCTAATGACAGACAAAGAAAAACAAAAAATAGATGTGATCAAAAGAGATAAGGAAGGAAATTGTATCCTGCTAAAAGGCACCATAGATATCAAAGCAATTTCATTACTAAACATATATGCTCCAAGTGGTATAACATCCAAATTCTTAGAGGAGAAGTTAAGGGAGTTATAGGAAGAAACAGACAGAAAAACTATACTAGTGGGGGACTTCAACCACCCATTCTTTGAAGTTAATAAATTTAACCTCAAACTAAACAAGAAAGAAGATAAGGAGGTGAATAGAACTCTTGATAAGGTAGATACGATGAATCTCTGCAGAAAACTAAATGGGGATAGAAAGGAATATACCTTTTCTCGGAGGTACATGGCACATATACAAAACCTCACCATGTACTAGGCCATTAAAAACCTCACAATCCAGTGCAGAAAGGCTGAGATATTCAATGGATCTATCCTTCTCCAATCATAATGCAATAAAACTTATATGTAATCCAAGGCCATGGAAATATAAACCAAAAACTAAATGGGAACTAAACAATGTAATACTAAAGAATTAGTGAGTTAAACAATAAATTACAGAATCAATGAACAACTCCATTTAAGAGAATGACAATTATGAGACAACTTGACAAATCTTATGGGATACTACAAAGGCAGTTCTTAGAGGAATTTTTGTATCTTGTAATACCCTACATGAACAAAATAGAGGAAGAGGAGATCACTGAATTGTGCATGCAGCTGAAAAAGCCTGAAAAAGAACAAATTGAAAATCATCATGTAAATACCAAATTAGAAATACTGAAAACCATGGGAGAGATTAATAAAATTGAAATTAAGAAAACCATTGAACTAGTAAATAAAAATAAACTTTTTTTTTGAAAAAAACAAAGAAATTGATAGACCTTTGATCAATTTGATTTAGAAAAAGAAAAAAAAACACAAATTACCAACATCAAAAATAAAGAGGGGGGACTCACATCCAATGAGGAGGAAATTTAAAACAACAATTAGCAATTACTTTGCCTAACTGCATGCCCATAAACTCCATAATCTAAATGAGATGGATAATTACTTTACTTTTTTATTTTTAAATATTTATTTATTTTCAGTGTTCCACAATCACTACCATACAACCTAGATTTTTTTCTTTCCCTCCCTCCCCCTCCCTCCTCTCCCTCTACTCCCTCCTTCCCTGAGATGGCATAAAATTTTATATAGGTTGTCATTCTCATGAATGAAGTTGTTGATTGTTTCCATGATTTGCTGTTGAACCCACTCCTTCTTTAGGATTAAATTATTTAGTTTCCAACTGATTTTTGGCTTGTCTTTCCATGGCCTTTAATCACATATAATTTTTATTGTGTTATGGTCTGAGAAGGATGCATTGACTATCTCTGACTTTCTGCACTGGATTATGAGGTTTTATGTCCTAGGACATGGTCAGTTTCTTCTTTCAACTCCCCCAGTCTCTCCTCTCAGAATTTGGATGCTATCCCACTTGGAACATATGTGTTTAGTAATGATATTGCTTCATTGTTTATGGTGCCTTTTCGCAGGATATAGTTTCCTTCATTATCTCTTTTGATTAGATATACTGCTGCTTTTGCTTTCTATGAGATAAGGATCGCTAATCCTGCTTTTCTTACATCGGCTGAAGCACAATATATTCTGCTAAAATCTTTGACCTTTACCCTATTTGTATCGTCTGTTTCAAATATGTTTCTGGTAAACAACATATTTTTTGATTGTGACTTTTACTCAATTCTCCTATCCGTCTCTGTTTTATGGGAAAGTTCATTCTATTCACATTCACAGTTACGATTACAATTTGTGTATTTCTCTCCATCCTCTTACCCACTTTTTCTGCTTTTAGTTCTCCCATCTCCCTCTCCCTTCTCAATAGTTTTCCCTTTTCACCAACACCTCTTGCAGTCTTCCCTGCCTTCTTTTAGCCCCCTTCCCTTTTACTCCTCTTTAACCTTACTGCTTCTTCACTCCCTTTTTAACTTTCCCTCCTCTTACTTCCCCCTTCCCCTCCTACTGCCTATAGAGTTACTTAGAATTATATACTTAAGTTTATCGTTCCCTCCTTGAAACAAATCAGATGAGAGTACCTCTCAAACAATGCTCATCTACCTCCCCTCTTTCCCTCTGCTATAATTTTGTACTTCTTCCTGTGTTGTAATTTACCATTTTCTCAGCAGTACATGGCAGATTTACAAAAATTGACCATGTACTAGGATATAAAACCTCACAATCCAGTGCAGAAAGTCAGAGATAGTCAGTGCATCCTTCTCAGATCATAGTGCAATAAAAATTATATGTTATTAAAGGCCATGGAAAAACAGACCAAAAATCAATTGGAAACTAAATAATGTAACCCTAAAGAAGGAGTGGGTTAAACAGCAAATCATAGAAACAAGCAACAACTTTATTCAAGAGAATGACAATAATGAGACAACCTGCCAAATCTTATGGGATAGTGCAAAAGCATTTCTTAGGGGAAGTTTTATATCTTTGAATGCCTACATAAATAAAATAGAGAAATATCAGATCAATGACTTGGGCATGCAGCTGAAACAGGTAGAAAAAGAACAAATTGAAAATCCCCAAATAAATACCAAATTAGAAATACTGAAAACCAAAGGAGAGATTAATAAAATTGAAATTAATAAAATTATTGAATAAATAAAACCAATAGCTGGTTTTTGGAAAAAAAAAATAATAAAATTGATACACCGTTAGTCAATTTGAGTAAGAAAACAAAGAAGAAAATCAAATTACTAATATTAAAAATGGAAGTGGTGAACTCACCTCCAATAAGGAAGAAATGAAAATGATAATTAGAAATATCTTTGCCCAATTTTATGCCCATAAATTCAACAATCTAAATGAGATAGATGAGTATTTTAAACAATACAAATTGCCCAGATTAACCAAAGAGGAAGCTCAATACTTAAACAACCCCATCTCAGAAAAAGAAATTGAGCAAACTATCAATGAACTCCCTAGGAAAAAATCTTCCAGGCCTAAAGGATTTACAAGGGAATTCTATCAAACATTTAAAGAACTTTCAATTCCAATACGATATAAAATATTTTTTAAAATTGGGGAAGTCCTCCCAAATTCTTTTCATGATGCAAAAATGGTTTTCAGATGTTTGGCATGCAGAGGCCTTGACTTCTATGTCTTTCCCTGATGGTAAGCATTGTTCTTCCTCATCAGAAAGGAAAGGAGGAAACATCTGTTCAGGAAGAAAGTAATCTTCTATGGTCTTTTTTTTTTTTTTTCCCTTTTCTGGGCATTTTCCCAGCCAGTTACTTGACTTCTGAGATTCCTCTCCACCCCCACCTCACCTCCAGATTCGCCCAACTAGTGCTTGGGGTGTGAGATTCAAATGCTGCTCCCCAGCCTCAGGACTTTGAGCAGGGGGTAGGGCAGCTATTCAGTGTGACATTAAGATCCGGTGTTCAGATGGGGGCAAGGCTTCCACACGGGGTCAGTTCCCTCGGGGGTTTATGAGGAGACCTTCAAGAATGAATCCGAGCTCCTGCCTGCTTTGGGAGCTCCTGTCCACTGCTGCTTCTGCTGCTGCCTCCCAAGGGGGACTGAGTTATGGGGACACCCTGCTCCCCTCTCAGCCAGCCCAGAAGGCTTTCTCACTGACCTGTGCACCTTTGGGTGGAGGGACCTGGCGGCCCCTGAAGCCTGCTCGGTTCTGCTCCTCTCGGGGCCATGCAGCCAGGGCAAGGCTGGGCTCTGCTCCGGGTCCAGTGTGTGATGGACCTTTGGGGTCAATTTTTCAGGGCCCTCAGGAACAGAAATCTCTTCCACTCCGTTGTTGTGCGGCTTCCACTGTTCCAGAAATTGTTGGGAGTTCCTTTTTACAAGTAATTTATGGGTTGTGGGTTCGGAGCAGCATATGTGAATCTTTCTACTCTGCCATCTTGGCTCCTCCATAAATATGGTTTTAATACCTAAACTAGGAAGAGACAAAACAGACAAAATATTACAAACCAATTTCTCTAATGAATATAGAGCACAAAAATTTTAAATGAAATTTTAGCAAAATGAGTACATCATGTGATCATGACAATAATACATCACAATTAGGTAAGATTCGTACCAGAAATGCAGGGCTGGTTCAATATTAGGGAAACTATTGGCATTATCAATTATATCAACACTAAAACTAACAAAAACACATGATTATCTCGATAAATGCAGAAAAATCTTTCGACAAAATACAGTACCCATTCCTATTAAAAATGCTGGAGAACATAGGATTGAAGGGAAAATTCCATAAAATAATAAGCAGTAGCTACCTAAAACCTTCAACACGCAGTATATGCCATGGAGATAAGCTAGTTGCATTTCCAAAAAGATCAGGGGTGAAACAAGGATGTCTATTATCACCACTCTTTTTCAACATGGCACTAGAAATGTTAGCTGTAGCAATTAGACAAGATAAAGACATTGAAGGAATCAGAATTGACAAAGATGAAACTAAGTTATCACTCTTTGCAGATGATATGATGATATACTTAGAGAATCCCAGAGATTCAGGAAAAAAGCTACTTGACATAATAAACAACTTTGACAAAGTTGCAGGTTACAAAATAAATCCTCACAAATCTTCTTCATTCCTACATATAAGGAACAAAATTCAACAAGAGATAGAGAAAGAAATCCCATTTAAAGCTAGGGAAGACACTATAAAATATTTGGGAGTTTACCTGCCAAGACAAACCCAGGGATTACCTGAACACACTTACAGGACAATTTTTGTACAAATAAAGTCTGATCTAAGTAAGTGGAAAACCATCAGTTACTGATGGGTAGGCCAAGCCAATATAATAAAAATGACCATTCTACCTAAATTAATTTAATTATCTAGTGCCATACTAATCAAATTATCAGATAATTATTTTCTAAAGCTGGATAAAATAATATCAAAATTCATCTGGAAGAACAAAAGGTCCAGAATATCAAAGGGAGTAATGAAAAGAAATGAGAGGGAAGTTGGCCTACCGCTATGAGATCTCAAAAGCAGCAATTATCAAAACCGCTTGGTACTGGCTAAGGAACAGAAGGATAGACAAGTGGAATAAGCTAGATACTGAAGACACAGTATGCAGTAAATATAGCAATCTCCTGTTTGATATACCTAACGACTCCACTTCTGGGATAAGAACTCACTGTTGGACAAAACTTTCTGGGAAAATTGGTAGCCATAGACCAATGCCTGACATGTACACAAGAATAATGTCCAAATGGGTACACGATCTAGGTATAAAGATTGATACCATGGACAAACTGGAGGAGTAAGAAAAAGTGTACTTAGAACTATGGACAAGGGAATAATTTTTGACTAAAGAAGAGATAGAAAGCTTTATGAAGTGCAAGATGGATGATTCTGATTACGTTAAATTGAAAATTTGTGCACAACCAAACCAAGTGCAACCAAAATTGGGAAGGATAAAGTAAATTAGGAAAGAACTTTTACACATAATCTCGAGGATAAAGGTCTCATTTATAGAATATTTAGAGAACTGACTCAAATGGACAAGAATACAAGTCATACCCTAATTGATAAATGGTCAAAGGATATGAATAGGCAGTTTTCAGAGGAAGAAATTAAAGATATCTATAGTCATATAAAAATGCTTTAAATCACTTTTGATTAGGGAGATGCAAATCAAAACAACTCTGAGGTACCACATTACACTTATCACATTGACAAACATGACAGAACAGGAAAATGATAAATGTTGGAGAGCATATGAGAGTGTTGGGATACCAATTCATTGTTGGTGGAGCTGTGAGCTCATCCAAGCATTCTGGAGAGAGGTTTGCAACTATGCCTAAGGGACTACAAAAATGTGCATACCCTTTGACCCAGCAATATCACTTCTAGGACTGTATCCCCAAGAGATCATGAAAATGGGAAAGGGTCCCATATGTACAAAAATATTTATAGCAGCACCCTTTGTCATAGCTAAAAATGGGAAATCAGGGGGTGTCTGAATGTAATGAAAAGCTATTTTGCTACAAGAAATGATGAACAAGAAGACTTCAGAGAAGCCTGGAAAGATTTGTATGTTTTGATGCTGAGAGAAAGGAGCAGAATCAGAAAACTTTGTGCACAGCAACTACCACAGCATGCAAAGGCTGTTTTCTGGTAGAAGTGGATCTTCACAGGAAAGCAAGGATTTAAAAAAAAATTCCCATTTGTCTTCTAAGGCAGAATGCCTTCCACATCTAGAGAAAGCACTATGGAATTCAGTCGCAGAATGTAGCAGATCATTTTTGCGTGTGTGTGTATTATGTTTTAGTTTATTATATAATTTCTCCCAATTTTTTTAGTTCATCTACACAGCATGACTATACAGAAAATATATTCAATAGGAATGTATGTGTAGATCCTGTATAGAATTGTATACTGTCTTGTGGAGGGAGGGGGGTGTTGGGGGATAGGTAAGGGGAAAAAATATCTGAGTTTTATGGTGGTGATTATAGAATAATAAAAATAAATAAAATTATTATATATGTATATATGTGTGTGTGCATGTATATATGTATGGAATATATATTTGTGTGTGCATGTATATATGTATGGAATATATATGAATATATATACACATGCATGTATGGAATATATATACACACATGTATGGAATTTACATATACACACGTATGGAATTTATATATATATATACATATATATGTCTACATGTGTGTATATATATGTGTGTATGTATGTATGTATATATTTGTAATATCCCATGGACAGAAATGATAAAAGCACAAAGGGAAACATGACTCAAGATGTACTAACATCTCTAAAACTAAAATCCAATAATACAAACAGAGGTTAACCCAATGAAAAAGAAATGAGATTTGTCTGAAGAAATCACCGTGCCTGAGCCTGGAATACTTCAGGAAACTCACAGTAAAAAGACATTTAGAAAGTGTTCACATATTCAGAGACAAAGACAACCAGAACATGACTCTATGACAACAGTTTCAGAAAGGTGAAGTTTCTCAAGAACACTAAAGACAAAAAAAAATAAAGTAAAATAAAAAATAAAAAAAAAAAGGATGCCACCTTGGAAGCAAGAAGATGAACAATAGTTGAATCAGAGTTTATGGAATTACCTGCATGATCAATATGAATAAAAGACAGACACAGAGAAAGCACAGTTACTGAAAACATGCTTTTGTATTTTCTGTCTTCTCCATCAAGGAGCATGATGCTTAAAATATAATGGTTAAACTTTGAATCTTTACAAGTTAATCATAATTGAAATTTGGTAAGAAAGCTTGGAAAAATTTAGGACACTTGAAATTCAACTAAATTTCTTGGCATGGAGAAATCACATTTTTGGGCCACCATGCAACTAGAGAACTTCTAGAAAATCATGGATAACTGAGAAATATAAGAAACCTGGGCAAAAGTGTTACTTTTAATAAAAAAAAATGATAAGGGTAATTTCTGGAAACAAAAATTTAAAAAATGAATGACAAATCCTGGAAAATCATATGAGATATAATTAAATTTATAGAATGATCATTTAGAAGAAATGTGAGGGCTGGAAATAATGTATGTTTAATGAAAAGAAATTAGAACAATGAGGCTAACCTTATTTGCTTTTGTTGAATTTGAAAATCATAGAAATACCATAAACATAATATGAGTATATTTTATATACTGTATACATCCATCATATGTCTTGTTTGTTAAATTAAATACAATTTTATATATACACCTGCGTAGACATATGAAAATGCATATGTGAATGCATGTATACATGTGTGTATCTATGTGTGTCTATATAGATATCCACACAGTCATACAATATGTGTTTGTGTGTATTTCCACAAGGGACTTGATTGGCAGTTAACATGAACTGAAATCTCCTCTATGCTGCATACCAGTCAGGTTACCATATTTCTTAATTTCAAAATCTCTGAATCTATGACTCTATGAATATTTTAGTGTAACTAATTACTTATGCATTGCTTAAAAAATATACAAGAAAGTCAATGGAATAGATTAAATAAGGAACCAATATTAAATATTCCAAGTATCATGGTATTATTTTTCAGTCATTCAGTTGTGTCAGATTCTACGTGGTGGTACTTTCTCGGCAAAGAAGCTCAAATTGTGTACTTTTTTTGTTCAGTATTCTCACTTTACAGTGAGAAATTGAGGCAAAGAGATAGGCATTAATGCATTCATACAACTATTAATTGTCTGAGGCCAGATTTCAATTCATCCTTCCTGTTCCCCGGTCATGTGTTCTATCCACTGCACTACCTATAAGTTAAAACTTTGATTTCATAAAGATGATTTTTCTTACAGAGAATTTAGTTTCAGTGGATAATCTGAGGATCATGGTAAAGAAAGGAAAAATAAATCCTTAAAGCTGTATTAATTGGGATACAAAGACAGAGAAGAAAAAGTTCTTGCTCTCCAGGACCATACATTCTATAGGGGTTGACAACATGAACATAAATACACAAATATAATATAAAAAAAGGTGATTTTGGAAATGTAAAACATTTCCAAATGTTGGGGGAATTAACAAAAACTCCATATAGATGTTACCATATTAGCAGAATTTCAAAAGAAATAATGGGTTCTTATAAGAAGAAGCAAAGTGGAAATAAAATCTAAAAAGGAACTAACAGAGAAATTATGTAGAAGGACTTCGTCTGTTAGTTTAGATAAATTATTCCTATGAGAGACACAAAAAAATGGAAAGAACAAACTATGATATAGTGCTTGAATCTGAAAAGAAAATACTGGTGAGAGATTTCTTGTCCCTCTCTGTAAAAAAGAGGATAAGTAAAGAAGGGAACAAAGAAAAGGAGGGAAATTGAAAGATTTTAACATTAAAATACTGTTAGAGATTTTAGGGAAAGGAATGATGGGAACATATGGAAATATTACAGTCCTAGGTCTGCAAAAATATCTAGATCAAGGTAGCAATGATCCTACTTTATACTTCTCAGTGCACATTTCATATATTTTATTTGAAAATTTCACAATCAAAAGAGATATTAACAATTAAAAGAAAGAGTGAAGGATGTGAGTGGGGTTTGGTAATGATAAAATGAGTATGATCTCTCTTAATTTCTTTTTTCAGTCACCGTGTCCCATCCACTAACATGGGGGTATTCTTTTCCCTCTGTAATCTTTTCTCATGAATAAGCCTTTGAAATATAAATATCAGCTCTAAGCTAATGACTCCCTAATCTCAACTTCTACAATTCTTAGTCCTTGTCTTGGCTTCAGTCCCACTTCAACTACTTGCTGGACAGTTCCACAGAGATGATCTATCATCATCACAAGCAAATTATGTCCAAAATTAGACTGATCATTCTGTCCTCTGCCCATGTCAATCCTTTCTCCAAATTTCCCCGAGTGAGAAATAATTTATGGTTGACAATACGCATCATTGCATAGATTCATTATATTAATGACATCACAAATCCCATGAAACCTTAAAATATGGTTGCTTCTTTGTTAGCAATAAAAAAGAAATAACTAATAAAAATTATATTTGAAAATATTATTATTTACCAAATCACCTGAAAGAACATCAGTATTTGTAATCTAAATGTATTTAATTTTCCTTTATCTTTCCTACAATTTTCATAAGTAGAAAATCAAGGCACATGGTTTTGCAAACTCATTTAAATGAACATTTTTCACACTACCATAAAAATGCATCACACAATCAAATTTTGTTTACAGTGCCCACATAGTTCTTGAATATTTAAGCAGTGATGCTCAGACTGTACCAATACTTCAATTATTTAGTGTAACTCTTCTACCAGACTGGCATTTGAAAAGTTTTTTTTTTGTTTTTTTTCTTTTTTAAGAATTCAGACAAGTCACGAATTCTTGATAAAGGTAATAAAGTTCATTCAAATGTAGTTCTCTGCTTCTTTTCTTCAATTAAGCGATGGTTATTATCCTCATGTTCAGCATGAGACATCAAATATGTAAATCATAACACTGTCAGATATATCAAACTTGAAATATGAACCTCCACAAAGAGAATTTGCCAGAATGAGCATAGTGTAAACTGAGTATGTAATTCTGAAGGGAATTAAAAGTTGTGGCAAATAGTTTTTTAACTTACTCCCTAGATTGAATAAGCAAATAATAATGAATCATGGAAGACATGTTGAGGCAAATTTTGAAATAGCTTTTAGAGAAATCATGTGACCAAGTGAATGAAGACAAAACTTTCGAATAAAAATGGTTATTCAGAAATAGGTATAAATTTTCTGAGAAAACCTGTGTATAATGCTTTCAAAATGCATGTGGAATAATTGTTTCATATATAGCAATTTATTTCTTGCAAGATGATTTTTACTGTCATATTTTATAAAAAAGTTTCCTTAATTAAAAAATCCCTAAACAATATAATATTACATAAAATATCAATTTACAGTGGAAAAAAGTAGCTTCAACAAGGGAGATAAGTATCTACCTACTATGAAACCTAGGGAGTTGCTTGAGGCTTTGAAGTAAAGGGCCTCATAAACAGTTACAAATGGAAAAGGTCAAGGTCAGGGTTTTAATCAATTCTTATTGATTTCTAAGCCTAGGATTCTACTGTGCCTAGCTTTATCTTGCAAATATTTTTAAGTTAAGCCCATGCTGAGGCAAAAATGTAAAGATCACATAAACTATCCTTTTAGTGAAAATTTCAAGGAAAATATGTTCAGTTTATGAAAGCAAAGTAAGCAGGCTATCTTTAAACATGCATATTTGTGTGTATTTTTATGTATGTATGTATATAGAGATACATGTAGAGATTGATATTTGATAGATATAGACAGTGATAGAAGACATTATGTCTGACTCAGAAGAGCCCAATGACTACTAAATTTTAGTGTGAGTTGGATGGTTTTCGTTGGAGCTATGTGGTTGCGCTGCCTAAGACTTGAGCACAAGCAAAGAACAGAGAATCACTTGTGAAACATGATTGCCATGAACAAATTTCAGATAACATGTTTAGAGAATTTGACATCAAGGGTCAAATATCAACACCTTTTATGTTGTAACATTTCTTTGGAAAGATAATTTCCTAAAGATTAATAGCAATATCTTGCTATAACTTTTATGTTAGGAATCTTTCATCCTTTAACTACTTAAGTATTTTATAAAATCTTCACAAAGAAAGATGGACACTTGTAGAGAAAGAAATCTGAGATAAGTCTTGCATGTTCTCCAGATTTGAGGTGATGAGAATTCTAAGAACAAAGAGAAAGACTAAGAAGTATTCAATTACCTAAAATTTTATTAACTAATTCAGCCCATGGGGCTTTCAAAGCTTTAAAAAACAGAAAATTTTAGGTAAAAGTGTTTGTGAAGCAAAAGAAAGAGAAAATACTATTAAAAATCATGTGGTTGCACAATTATCTCACCACATTACATCCTCAAAATGACAAATAAAGAGGGGGGAAGCAATGTCAGGTAAAGGAAGATAAATAGAGAAGTGTGATAGAGTATTATAAGATTAATGTCAATTACCCTACAGCTCAGAAATAACAAGTTTATAGTGAATACAATCAAAAGGGATATTCCTAGCTAAATTTGGGGCAGAAAGAGGATTAACAAATGGCTGGGGCCACTGTTAAGTGGGAATGGTATGATACTAGGTAACAAAAAGAAGGGAAAACAAGTAAACTTATTTTTCTTTTTATTTCCTTTGTCAAAGATAATTTTTTTTAATTGGGGGAAACAGAAAGAGGGGGATTAATAGAATGTTAAAAGCACAAATAAGAGGGAAAAGTTAATTGAATTTCATTAAATCAGTAATCAATACATGCCCATTACGAGCAAATTATTTTCAGAAACTTTAGTTACATCAAGGTACATCAAGGTACACCTTGCAAAATGAAATGTAATAAAGTTTGCTATAAAATTATACCCTTAGAATTGAGAAAGATAGAAATTATATGTATATACATATATAAATAATTTCTATCTTTTAAAATATATATTTATATATATATATATACTATATATATATATTTGTGTATGTACATATAAACAAACATACACACACGTGTGTGTATGTATGTGAAGAATTAGGAATGAATAAAGAGCAATCCCTCGGAAGAAATATGCACTTACAATTTGATGGTAAATCAACCTTGTCTTGTGGATTCCCTCAAAAAAATTTAAATAAGGAATAATATTCAAAATATGGAATGATAATTCTGCTCACCTTATCTGTTCCAAGCATAACTGGAATAGTATGTTCAGTTATAGATTCTGAAATTTAAAATTAGAAAGTAGCACATATTCATAAGTGAGTTACCTGGATAATAAGAGTAGAAGACATGACATTTGAGCAGC